>SSNQ01034126.1:179477-199251 GCA_006942095.1 Nothobranchius kuhntae | reverse complement strand
TGTAGTAGGGCGGCTGCACGTGAGAAGCTTGGACACACAGTTCTCAGTGAGAGGGGAAAAAGAGGAAAATGAAGCAGTAGGGCTTGAGATGGTTGGGCTAGAAGGAGTTTGTGGTAACGAATGTTCAGGAGTGGCCAGTTGAGTAAACTGTTTGCTTATAGCTGCCACTTTGTCAGTGAAGAATGAGGCAAAGGTGTCAGCTGATAGATTGTTGGTAGGAGGTGGAGAAGGAGGGTTGAGCAGAGTTTTGAATGTTGAAAATAGTTTCTGAGAGTCAGTAGAGCTGAGAATTTTGTCAGTGTAGAAAGCTTTCTTTGCATCAGTGATGCTGGCAGAGAATGAGGACAGTAATTCCTGAAATTTCAACAGATCACCAGGATCTTTTGTTTTGCGGCATTTCCGATCCGCAGCTCTAAGATTGGTGCATAGAGACCGGAGGATATCATTTAGCCAAGGGTGCGACTGAGTGGATCTAATAGGTCTAGTGGCTAAAGGGCACACGTTATTAAGACAAGAGCAGAGTGTGGAGCAGAGTGACTCAGTGGCTTCATTCACTTCATAAGCAGAGAATGTGCTGGGAGATGGAAGAGTGGCGGCAACAAGAGAGGAGAAGTGGTTGGGTGCCAGATTGCGGAGGTTGCGGCAGAATGAGACCATTGGGGAGGAAGCAGTGGACCTACCTTGTAGAGTCGTGCTGAAATGGATGAAGTAATGATCGGAAAGAAGCAGCGGTGTGACAGAGATTGTGTCTATGGCACAGTTTCTGGTGAAAATGAGGTCAAGTGCTTTTCCAGCTTTGTGAGTTGGAGGACTTTGTACTAGTTTTAGATCAAATGATGACATTAGTGACAGGAAGCCTGATGAGCTGGGGTTGTCCAGGTGAATATTCATGTCTCCAAGGACCATTGTGGGACAGTCGTGCTCAGGAATGGAGGAGAGCAGGGTGTCGAGTTCATCAAGAAAGTCTACCAGTTGACCTGGTTGGCGATATATGACAACCAAAAATAATTTTTTCGGTACAGTCACCTGGATGGCGTGGTATTCAAAGGAGTTGTATTTAGTGATGGGTGGCAACTGACTATATATCCATTTGTTGGAAATGAACATGCCCGTTCCACCACCTCGGCAAGATACACGAGAAGTGTGGGAGAAGTGTGGTTAACTGAGAGAGCAGATGGGGTAGGATTGTCACATGGTTTGATCCAGGTCTCAGTGAGAGCCAGTGCATCGAGTGACAGGTGGTTAGCATATGCTGTAATGAAGTCAGCTTTGTTTACAGCTGATTGGCAGTTCCAAAGTCCCATAGACAGGTGGGTGTCTTCGGGGGGAGTTGGTTTTAGCGAGCGGAGGTTTTGAAGGTTGCGAAAGCGGTTTGCTGTGTGACCTTCCTCTGAAGCCAGTGATCACAGCACATTTTGCTAGGTGTCGATGGAGCAGCGTCTGGGTCGAGCTTGTTTGCTCTGTGTACCTGCTCTTTGGACACGCGCAGGTAGACACGTAAGTCTTTACCCCGGAGTGTCTTCACACCGGAGGGGCTGAGGCACAAGGGCGGATGCTTCAGTTATGCCACCAAACTTATGCTGTGCTGCTAGTTGAAAACAGGTGTTCATGCAGCAGCTGATGATTGCAATGGTTGAGACCTAGATCACCTGATGAGTGTTTTCAGGGAGGGGAGAAGCAGCTCGTTCACAGCCCCTGATTGCACTTATTGTTTTCAGTTGGCCTAAACCGGAGCTACTAGACAACAGGATAACCCACAGATGAGTTTCCTTCTCTTTTCCCAATGGAAGATAGTGCAAAGCAAAAGTTTAAGAAGACAAAAACAGGCACTAACAGACACTCAAGGCCCTTCGGTGCAGATTAAGATAAGCTAATGCTATTGGTAGCATAGATTGAAAGACTATGGACCAAAGACATTTAAATGAGTCGTGGAGGATGGCTGCTTATACTGAGCCAGGACCCTCTGGAGGTTTCTTCCTGTTAAAAGGGATTTTTCCTCTCCACTGTCGCTGCATGCTTGCTTAGTATGAGGATTGCTGTAAAGACTCTGACACTAGTCAGTGACTCGAAGCGACCTGCTGGGTTCCTTATATAGGAAACTTTTTACTGACTGGCTTAATGACCTGACCTGTGTTGGTATGTTTACTGTGTGAAGGTCCTTGAGACGACTCTGGTCGTGATTTGGCGCTTTATAAATGAACTGAGTTGAATGTAATGAATGATAATGGTGCTGCTGTAAAATTCCATCTCCAGTCCACATCCAGACAATTATTCTCTCCTCTGTCTCATGAACAGCAGCTGGGATGTTTACGCCCACAAAGTTTTTCTTATTTGTTCCAACAACACACTCCTCCTCTGGTTTTGACATTTTCTTTCTTGTGCTTCTTATCTATACCTCTGTTTGGATACCATCTCTTCCACGTCTGAGCACTGGTTGGTCAGGTGCTGTGTGCCGTCATTGCGAGAACATGCATGGTTCCAGAAAACTCGCCTCTTTTTTTCTCTCCTCTTACCTGAGCTGATGGAAGCTGACAGTGCTGTATGCGCGGTGAACTTCATGACAGTGATGCGCCTTTTGTGCATTTAGAGAGAATGCGTCTGTGGCGGCTGTGCTAGCTGTGGTAATGAGCTAAACTGAAATGAATGGTCCAGCCTTGTGTGAAGGTATACCTCCAGAAGCTTCATACATAAAACCTGCTTCTCTGGCTGACAGAAACAAAAGCCTGAGTGCGTTCTTCTGTGTGTGACAGAGCCACACCCAACTGTAGATTAGCTCAAATATCACCCATTTGCTCAGATTGACTGATGGTGAGTAATTGTTTACAGAAGAATGATAAAAATTACATTTTGTCAACATGTGCTTCCTCAAAATTGAAGGTGAAGGAGCTTTGGAGCCTTTAGATGTCCGGATGACCCCAGAACCAGGATCACCAATAGAACTCCAGCAAAGCCAGTTCACTAGTGGTGCTGTAAGTGAAGTTTACACATTTAATCCAAAGGGTTCAAATGAAGGCAACTAGACTTCTCTGGTGTCTTGAAGACGTTTTGCTTCTCATCCGAGTAGCTTTGTCTAACTGGAATATGGGAGAGTCACTCTCATAGGCTGTAACTGTCTGCTTTTATTTAATGAGCAGAAACTACTCTGGATCCCCCGCCTCTCCATCCCCTGATGAGTTGTTGGCTGCTATTGAGAGGGAGTCGTTGTGTTCATTCAAGAAACCAAAGAAGTCCATTTGCCTTCATTTGAACCCTTTGGATTACCATGACCTGGATGGCAGAGAACCTTCATTTTGTTGCACAAAGCTGGACTGAAAACGTAGTTAAAATTATTTTATAATCTTCCAAATAATGATGTCTGTGGGGAAATCATTTAGATCATCTTCATGATGTAAAGTTTTAAAATTATCAGTTTTTTGTATGCTTTATGACATCCAGCATCATTCCAGACAAAAAATGGACTCCACCCATCCTCTTCTGATTGATGGATAGTCACTTTCATTTTTTTATATAAGCCTTTAATCAGTGCAACCTGATGATTTTCACATATCAGTTAGGATTTAATTTCTTTTATTTGAGTTTTCTCTGCATCACCTTTTTACATGACATGTAGAACAGGGTGCAGAACATTTCTTCTTTGGATAATTCACAAAATGCCGTCACATTTTCCCAGAGGTACCCATAGATAGGTTTTGATTGTTTTCTTTGATTTGCATCAAACGCAATCTATCGTATGGGCTGTCTCACTTTGTCTCCTTCTCCGAGCTCGTCTGGACTCCATTCCATCAGAGTGGTCATCTTCACCTTACTCCACCTGGTTTCCTGTCGCATGGGGCTTCGGTCGTGGTTCGAGAGGTATCGAGGTCGTCACTGGACTTCGCCTGGCCTACGCCCGAGGATTACATCAACTGCCAGCTCCGTGTGGACACACGAGCTACCTTATCCTTTGAATATACCTTTGTATTATTGCTGATGAAAATTAACTGCTATTGAAATAGCTCTGCTTTCAAGATTTCCTACGTGGATTACTTTACAATGATTGCAACAGTTTTGGCCTTAATCATCTGATCAGGATATACTCCTTTCTACACGAGACCTGTGGAGACGCTTCATCGTTCCTGCCTTCATCTGGGACACTGGAATGTCTTCCTTCATGAGTTCATCATGTTAATGGGGTCACAACGTCAGGTGGTTTTTGCTTGACCACCATGTCGTCGCGAAAGGGGGGAATGTAACGTGAGGAAATATGGGTTTTCTGTGCCAAAGGTTGTACTTGGCCCGGCTGGGTCAAAGCTGGGTCGCGCAGAACTTTCACCCACAGAGTGAGACCTTTGCCGACATGAAGTCTGCAAGAGTCTGATGCAAACCATAACATCTGCCACCTGCAGTGCCAGAAGATGTTGTTCTCATGGAAAAGCTAGTCATAACATAACAAAGTCTTAAACTTCCTTTTCTTTATATTAAAGGTTAAATAATCATTATTATCATTTTGCTCATTATAAATGTGTTTTAATCAAATGAATGATTATTATGCTTTGGGTAATCATAATGACCTATAATGAATCAATACTTAATTAAATAATGTTTGAAGATGTTTTAGTGGTGACCTTCACACTCAAACACTCACACACACACACACACACACACACACACACACACACACACACACACACANATAAGAGACAGAAGCTGGACTGAAAACGTAGTTAAAATTATTTTATAATCTTCCAAATAATGATGTCTGTGGGGAAATCATTTAGATCATCTTCATGATGTAAAGTTTTAAAATTATCAGTTTTTTGTATGCTTTATGACATCCAGCATCATTCCAGACAAAAAATAGACTCCACCCATCCTCTTCTGATTGATGGATAGTCACTTTCATTTTTTTATATAAGCCTTTAATCAGTGCAACCTGATGATTTTCACATATCAGTTAGGATTTAATTTCTTTTATTTGTGTTTTCTCTGCATCACCTTTTTACATGACATGTAGAACAGGGTGCAGAACATTTCTTCTTTGGATAATTCACAAAATGCCGTCACATTTTCCCAGAGGTACCCATAGATAGGTTTTGATTGTTTTCTTTGATTTGCATCAAACGCAATCTATCGTATGGGCTGTCTCACTTTGTCTCCTTCTCCGAGCTCGTCTGGACTCCATTCCATCAGAGGGGTCATCTTCACCTTACTCCACCTGGTTTCCTGTCGCATGGGGCTTCGGTCGTGGTTCGAGAGGTATCGAGGTCGTCACTGGACTTCGCCTGGACTACGCCCGAGGGTTACATCAACTGCCAGCTCCGTGTGGACACACGAGCTACCTTATCCTTTGAATATACCTTTGTATTATTGCTGATGAAAATTAACTGCTACCTGTGGAGACGCTTCATCGTTCCTGCCTTCATCTGGGACACTGGAATGTCTTCCTTCATGAGTTCATCACGTTAATGGGGTCACAACGTCAGGTGGTTTTTGCTTGACCACCATGTCGTCGCGAAAGGGGGGAATGTAACGTGAGGAAATATGGGTTTTCTGTGCCAAAGGTTGTACTTGGCCCGGCTGGGTCAAAGCTGGGTCGCGCAGAACCTTCACCCACAGAGTGAGACCTTTGCCGACATGAAGTCTGCAAGAGTCTGATGCAAACCATAACATCTGCCACCTGCAGTGCCAGAAGATGTTGTTCTCATGGAAAAGCTAGTCATAACATAACAAAGTCTTAAACTTCCTTTTCTTTATATTAAAGGTTAAATAATCATTATTATCATTTTGCTCATTATAAATGTGTTTTAATCAAATGAATGATTATTATGCTTTGGGTAATCATAATGACCTATAATGAATCAATACTTAATTAAATAATGTTTGAAGATGTTTTAGTGGTGACCTTCACACTCAAACACACACACACACACACACACACACACACACACACACACACACTCACAGTAAATTCAAAACACATTTGCTGACGCACAAGTTTTGCTTTAAGAAGAGAAAGGCTTTTGGTAAGTTTTCAGTTCATGATTCAGTTCGGTGTTTGACAACGAAAGAGGGAGGACGTGTAACAAACGCCAACGGGGAACAGGGCTGCGGCTCCTTTCTCCCCCCCTCACGCTATTCCTGCCAAGCCAGACAGGATAGCCAAATTGCAACCGCTAACGCAGACTCGTCCCGAGTCTTTTGATTTCTGAGTAATTTAAACTTAAGAAAGCGCATCTGCAAACGCTTTATCATCACGTGTACCGAGGGGCAACTCTGGACCAGGTCGCCAGCACACCTCCGTCTCCTCTGCCAGCCAAGGTGTCATCTGGATTACCACCCTCCTGGGTCCCGGATCTAAAAGAGGGTCTGAATACGGTGAGGCAGTCCACAACAGATAGCGTTTGATGCATCTTTTCCAACGAAACCTAAGTTTATTCAAACCATCACTTTTCACTCAGACACCTGTTTCTTCCTGAAGCAAAATCAGACGCACACACGCATCCATCTCACCTCATTCTCAATTTTCACACATTCACCACAAGGTCTATTTGAGCAAGTTTACAATATCAACTGTTAAAGATTGTTCAACAAAGTTGCCAATGTTGATTGTTATTTCCTATGATTGTCATTTCAAAATCATTAGTTTAATTTGAAGAATTAAAACTTTTAACTTTCAAACTTGTCTCTTCATTGAACTGAAACACAGACCCACGGATATTATCGTCAGTTTATCGATGAAAACAACCTTTGAGTCTTCTTAAAACTATAAAAATTGGTTATTAATTTATTAAAATTAATATCTCAAATTAATATGTAGAATGGTTCCTCTTTCATGAAAGAGCATAAACCATTACACTACATAATTGGCGAGCTATCCAGACTTCTATATCTGCGATATATCCGATTTAATCCATCAAGAAGCTAATTTTTAACAAATTTACACGTTTTCTCTGTGTTTCACTTTGATGTCTTATTTTGAAAAACTGGAAGTTATTCCGCACTGAAATTACTCTTCCGGGAGACGTCCTGGATTGGGATTTTACTGTGGAATCTCCGTCCACAAATTAACCACAAATTTAGCAGATCCTGTGAGTTTTCCCATCTTCGCCCTTCGGTGAGAGGCTGGGTGAGTTGGGTCTTTCACTATATTTTGTCCACTTTGTCGAGACATCGCGTCTCTGCACTCTTTAGGTCGGAAATTTGACTTTCCGCTCTGAACCCGCTGTGGTGAGCTAAAAGCTAGCCGCTTAACTTCAAGTAATTTTCCCTTGTCCTTAAAGTAAAACTAAATCTCCGAATTCTCGGAAAACCTTTGTCGCGGTGTTTGTGACACTGTGTGCGATTATTTGTGAAATCGGAGATAAATTTATCCCCGTCGGAAGTTAATTCCGTTCGGAAGACGTCTGATCCGCGTCTGTCCATTGCCGGTGAACACGCTAGCAATAATAGTTAGCTTAACTTGCTAATATTATCTTGCGATAAGTCGGGTTATACACCGTAGAGCGCATCTGCACCCCAGAGTGCGGACGCTAAAGTCCCTAAATTACCTCGTCGCTAAGGCACGTTTGGTTAATCGGGCAAATTTGTCCTGGTCGCTACAGGCACTCGCTAGCTTAGCCGAAGAGCTGACTAGCCACCCAGGTTTAGACAACGGGAACGCGTCCCGGTGAACTATCAAACCGTTCTGACGCAGCGATTCTGCGTCCTAAAATCCGCTAAACCTTTAGCGGTGGTTCTTGTAAAACGCTCCGGTGTGTAGAATCGACATTTTGCTACGTGGCCTTCCGTCGGAGTAAAATGCGAAGTTTTATCCGTCAAATACCAGCACGACCGCGTAGGTTTGCACTCTATTTGGGCCGGTGAAAAGGGTTCAGGCTTCAGGCCTCCGTTCCGCAGGTTCCATGCCTTTTTCTGCCATCTTGTGGTGACTTTGTGTTCCATTCGTTTCTCTGTCAACAATTCCTTTTTTTACCCTGTGCCGTGAGTTGAGTTGACGCCAAGGCGTTTACCGTGGGCTCAGATGGTAAATAAGTGATTTGCTCTGTATGAAAGGAGAAATGGACGAAACACGACAAAATCTTTCTTGTACTGTTACACCTGATGTAAAGTTCTCTAATGGTCTGCTTCCAGAGCACACCCAGAAACAAGACGCTGTTCGCCAGCCGTTAGGACCACTTGGTCCTGCCGTGATTCAGGACGGCCACCCCGCATTAGTCGGGCGCCGGGCTGACGCGGCGGGATTACTGCCTTCGGATTCCAACGGCCCGGGTCAGGGGGCAAGTGACCGTGGTAAAAGGGTACAAGCTAAACTGGGTCGGAGGTGGTTCTGCTATGCACTTCCAGGCGGGGGCTTAAATGCTTCAATGTTTTCAGTCACAATAATTTTTCTCTGTCTTTATTTCTTAAGGGGGGTCAGAACCCCGCCACTCTCATCAAGGTTTGAAATTAATGAAACTTTCTCTGCTAATTTAATTCTAAATAAATCTCTTGAACCTATGGTTAACCATTCTGACAAACCGCTTGTGTTTAAACCTGTGGTTCCTGATGCTTTTTCTCTCTCCACCATGTCAGGTGACAACCATCTCTCTGGCATGGGTGTGAATTCTTCCAGCTGTGACCAACCGCTTGAGTCAGAGGTCTGCATCCATCATCAGTCCACATCATGCACAACCCTGCTCGTTTCTCGGGGCGGGATGGAAACATCAGCCGCCGGGAAGCGCTTGTGGCCTCCAGACGTGGCCATCCTACCATTTGAAGGGTTTGTGCCTGGACATCTTGACCTTTCTGTGAATGACCTTGTCGTTTCTCAGTTCGTGACCTCTGCTAATACGGTGGCCAACTCTTTTCTTCTTTCACAGGGGTGTGACTCTGTCTCTGGCCTCTGTGCTCTCTTTCCTGTGATTTCTCTTTCAGGTGACCACGACGGTGCAGAAAACCCTGCAGTTTCCAGTAGCCCTGTGGTCAGTGGCGATATTGAGGGAGCCTCGGTGGTTGCTGCGATCACCTCTCTAACGGGCACGGGGTGGCCTCCCGGCCCGGGAGCAGTAGGTGCGTGCAGTGATGCTCTGCTCAGGGCCCCGCCTGACAAAGGGGGGGTGCTGAGTGGCACTGTTTTCCGTTGCGGACTTCGACCTGTTCGGGGGAACCCCTCCTCCGAGCGGGCGGGTCATTGCAGAAATCGACACTGACCTTCCACCACTTCAGCTGACGACATTGACCTCCGAACCGGAGATAGGTGGTACACCTTCTAAGGGGAGGAACTCTAGTCAGTCTGTAAATACTCTGGTTAAACCGGCATTTTCTGTTCCTGTGTGGGAACCTCCATCATTCTTCGGAATAAAGTATTCTTGCCTTCAGTTTTCAGGACAGGCCATGTTCCTAAAGCTAGCGACATGTCTGTATCTGATTCTACACATGGCTAGGTTTGCTTTGACACCCGTGACACAACCATTCTTGCCTAACTCCTTTTCAGAACCTCCTCGACCAACACCTCCAGGTCTTTGGACATCTGAACACCTGCTCTTTCAGCACGATCCTGGTGACAATGTGCATCTTTTTGGTGAACAAGCTCTTACGAGCCTAAGAACTGTTCTTTGTTATGCTTCTCCTGTCTCACAGACACAGCATAAGTTTGAGAAACAAAAGGGGGGTGGGGAGCCTCCTCCTGTTTTGCAAGCATCGTTTTTGCATCTCCAGTTCACTCCAAATTCTGATCAAAAAACGTCGCCTCCGTTAAGCACATTAACAACTTTGAGCAGGTAAAATCAGGTTCTGATCTAACAATTAAACCATCTGCTTCACTCCAGTTCCAAACGGGTCCCACGGGTAAATTCAAACTCGTTTCTCTGTGGGTTCGCAACACCAGATTCAAACCGCTTACTGAACAAATCAATTCTGACCGGATTCTTTTCCACTAACTGGTGGAACGTGACAAATTCACTCGATTCTTTGTTGGATGAATTTTTAACAAATGTGATATCCTTTGAGTTTTTTTTTTCAGGTTACCTGCCTCCAGCCAGGGTCCTGTTACTAACTCATATTTTTAGGGATTACTAACCTACTGATTTACATTTTTAGAACTGATTTACACCTCTATCTTTTATTAGTGCTCTGTGTAATGTGATTATTTTTGATTACAAAATTTTAACTTGTTAAAATTTCCCTTAAAGGGCTACAAGCCAATTTGCCCTTCATTTTCATTTTTTTATATAAGCCTTTAATCAGTGCAACCTGATGATTTTCACATATCAGTTAGGATTTAATTTCTTTTATTTGTGTTTTCTCTGCATCACCTTTTTACATGACATGTAGAACAGGGTGCAGAACATTTCTTCTTTATATAATTCACAAAATGCCGTCACATTTTCCCAGAGGTACCCATAGATAGGTTTTGATTGTTTTCTTTGATTTGCATCAAACGCAATCTATCGTACGGGCTGTCTCACTTTGTCTCCTTCTCCGAGCTCGTCTGGACTCCATTCCATCAGAGGGGTCATCTTCACCTTACTCCACCTGGTTTCCTGTCGCATGGGGCTTCAGTCGTGGTTCGAGAGGTATCGAGGTCTGCGCTGGACTTCGCCTGGACTACGCCCGAGGATTACATCACCTGCCCAGCTCTGTGTGGACACACGAGCTACCTTATCCTTTGAATATACCTTTGTATTATTGCTGATGAAAATTAACTGCTATTGAAATAGCTCTGCTTTCGAGATTTCCTAAGTGGATTACTTTACAATGATTGCAACAGTTTTGGCCTTAATCATCTGATCAGGATATACTCCTTTCTACACGAGCTGGGGAAGCAGACATCCACAGACCAGACTTCCTTCATCGTGGGTACTACTGCCAGCTTCTATGAGGGAGTCGTGGGGTCTCCAGGCCAACATAGAAATGTAGTTCCTCATTTGGTTCCTCGCAGTATAAATTAGCAAAATACGGACTTATCATCTAATTTAGTTTTTTTTCTTCCTTTTTGTACACAGTTGCTTTTATAATTATAGAATATTGTATTTTTGTTGTGATTCTCCAAGTGAAGTAATTCCTTCTTTATTCATTGTATCATCATCATCATCATCATCATCATCATTGTCGTCCTCTTTATTCATAAAGCGTTTTCCATCATTGAGAGATTGAACCAAAGTGCTGTACAATCGAGTAAAACAACAACCATGCAGTGACTAAAATAAAACAAATGGTGTAGCCTTAAAGATTGGCTACATATGTAACAAATGATCAATAAGATGTGATAATTCCATATAAAAATGAAATATCAACCTGATTTGAATGTTTAATCAGAAGATTTTAGTTTATTTTACTTATTCAGGGACTATAAACACACTTCGTATTAACTCAGAGTCAAGTTCAGTTTATAGAAATGAATTTATTTATTTTCCCTAAAATAACGATTATACAAACAAGGTATGAATGATGATGTAATGTAATGGATATGGCGTGATTTAATGTGATGTGTGGAATGCTAGAATGGAAGCTAGATGTTTTAGCAGAACCTCTCTCTGTATCTGAGAGAGCTTGTGGAGTCTGGGTTGTAAAATAAGGTTGGCGGTATGTTTGGTAAACTAGAGATTTGTTTATAAAACCATCCGACGCAATCTGTTGAGTCTACGCTCCCTTTGTGTGGAGATCCTCGTGTGATCCAGGGGGTCAGGAGGTCGTGATGGACACTGCCGGTGGAGTGAACCTCTCGGTACCAGGAACCCGTAGATTAGCTCCGATAGGACCCGTGTAGTCTGAGATCTCTGCAGGTGACGACAGGAAGCAGGAATGCTTGTTTGCATCTAAGGCTGTTCGTTGGCTCATAGGAGAGCCGTGTTGTCTGATATCACCCGCAGAGTTGCAGAGAGGCTTTGACCTGAGGTCAAAAGATAGGATGGTTTCTAAAGGCTTGTTCCTGAATTGACTGGTTCGAGAGTCAGTGACAAACTCAATTAATTCAGGAAAATATTCTGTTTTATCGAATCACAGAGTGGATAAATTTGGCAAATCAGAATTTGACATTTTTGAGGGCATTATCAAAAACTACCAGTCACTCCTTCCGTCAGATACAAAGACGGTTAACTCTTTATGTGAATGAGAATGTTTTAAACACTTATGTGAGGTGGATGTTAAACATTAATGATGATCTTATTATAGTGTGTATGAGTATACTGATAGATTAACTGCTTAAATCAACACATACTGATCTGGAGTAGGTCAAATCTGAAATGGATCATTGCAAGAAAAGATATTAATTTTAAACTCATCATTGATTAAAGCACAGATTATTCAAACATTTGATGTAACATCTTGTTTATTCAACACATTTGGTTATTTCAACTTGTAAATTGTAAAGCCACTTAGGAACTTTGAGTTGGGGCAACTTTATTCAGAGTGAGAAATGCAGGAGTCTCGCTTCTGCATGAGACCTTGACTGAGAATGTTATGTCTCAGGACTGGAGCAGAGGTCTTTGTTTTGGGCCAGACAGATGGTGCTTTAGTGTCTGCAAATGAAACTCGATTTCTGGTCAGTTTGTTGGTGAAAATTAGATCACTGGCTACGTTACAACTCCCCCCACTGGGTCACGGGCAGAAGACCACGATATTCCAATCAGCAAATTGTAATCCCACTTAGCGAAATTCACAGGCAGCAACCACAATGAGAAGGAAGCCAGAGCCATGAGGAGAAATGTACCAGACCACAGTGAAGCCAGGAGATAGGAAACCCATAGGATGTCCAGAACTCCAGAAGAACGAGCACCCAGAGCAGCAGGAAGCAGAAACCAGGCGATGGTTGGAAAAGTAGCAGTGCCATTCTCAGGCAGCGAGGACATCTGGCAAAGCTCAGCAATGCATCAAAACACACACACAGGGCATTTGACCGTAGACCCTCACAGATAGCGTCTGATGGAAAAGAACAAATAAGAAAAAAAACACTAGGACTATATGTAGCTTATAAGTGCTATGCGTATGCAGATTATGTGAAAAGAGGTCAGCTGAAAGATGTGGATGTGGTAAACTGTGTACTGAAAAATGGAGCCCAAACAAGCAAAAAATAAATAAATAAATTATATATATATATATATATATATATATATATATATATATATATATATATATATATATATATATATATATATATATATATGTGTGTGTGTATATATATATATATATATATATATATATATATATAATATGATATGTAAGGGAAAATTGAAGCTCTTGAGTAAACAATGTAATCAAAAATGGAAGAGCAAAATAATCAATAGGTCATAACTGGAAAAAAATATTTTTGTAATTAAATAATCAATAGTAATCAATGTAATAAATATGTATGTATCTGAGTGTATCCTTAAAAGAATTAATAAAAATAAAAATTGAAGAAGAAACACAAGAAGTTAATCAATGTTAGTAATCAAACCTATAGGTGAATGTACCACAAAGGAATCAGAGATTAGTATTGTGAAATTGAAATATAAAATGAAATGTAAATCAGCAACTGATATTCATAAAAACTGTAAGATTACTTTTCAACTATCTAGAAATTGGAACAAAAATGATATTTGGACTCTTCTTAGTAAGCAGATTCAGTCGCTTTACATTGTTATGAATTTAGTCGTCACAGATCTTCGGAAACCAGAGCATGACATCAAAGTGTACCAAGTCTGTATGTTATGATTGGACATGAATTATATCCATGCACACACACATACATTCAAAACAGAACTTTGGTAACTTGAAACAGAGAACAGAGGGGAGGAGATAACAATCATCCCCACTAAACACTGCTGGAGGTATGACTAGAGATGGAGGTGGAACTGGAAGCGGGTCGTTGGTAGGTGCTGGAGGCGGAGGTGCAGTACCATTTGGATCTTTAGGTGTCAGAGTCATGTTTAGAAGGTTTCCCAAAAGGAAGAGCGAGGCCCTTAAGGGGTTCAACCATGCGGAAAAGTGATGGGGTAGTGCGAATGCCAGCCCAAGTGATAAACAGCAGTTGATGCATGTAGTGAGGAAAATGACAGAGTCAGAGGAGGACCATGAGTAAGTCACAGGCTGAAAGCTTAGACCAGAACCTGAAGAGAGTTCACACAGCACCCAGTGTACTGCACTAACCCGAACAGAAGGTCATTCCATAATTTAGGGGCCCAGACGCAGAAAGCCCTGCCACCTCTCATCGCGCAACGCACATGCAGAACGACCAACAACTCCAGCTGTGATGACCTCAAAGTGCGCGATGGAGTGTACAGGGTGATCAAATCAGAGCGGTATGATGGTGCACGGCCCTGTAGTGACTTGAAGACAAATGTGAATACCTTGAACTTGACTCTAAAAGAGACCAGAAGCCAGAGCAGAGCCAAAATTGGCATGATGTGTTCACGCCTCCTGGTGCCAGTCAGGAATCTAGCTGCAGCATTTTGTACTATTTGGAGCCGAGCTAGAGCAGCCTTGCTAACTCCAGAGTAGAGGGAGTTGCAGTAATCTAATCGAGAGGTGATAAAAGCATGGAGTGCCGTCTCCAGGTGAGCCAGTGACACTAGCGGCTTAATCCTGGATATGCGGCGAAGATGAAAAAGCAGCAGCGAACTACTGTCACGCTGAGCAGGAGGAGGTAGGACCCAAAACGCAGAAGCCCAGAATGACTCGAGGCAAGAGCAGTTGAAAAAAGGCAAAATCCTTTTATTAAGGTGGCAACAAAAATAACTGAAAATCTGGACACCAAAAAAACAAAAGCTCAATAATGAGCACAAGACTAGAACCTGACGAGGGAACAAAACAACGCTGACTCACAACAATGGACTGACAAACACTGAGCGACAAGACAGGACTTTTAAACACAGTGGGGGGTGATCAGAGGAACCGGTGACAGGTGTGAGTGATTTGGAGGGAAGGCAGGTGCACTCAATAAACTTAATGGGGAAAGAACTAAGCAGGAGAACCTGGAGAGAACAGGAGGAGGCTGGGGACAGAGGGACACAGAACATGACAGAACCCCCTTCCCCAAGGGCGGATACCAGACGCGCAAAAAACACAAGGACAAACCACAAACACAAGACAAGGGCAAACAGAATACCAGAAACCACAGGGCGGGCAAGGGGGGACAGAACAAAACAAAAAAAAATCAAACAAGGGCGGGCGAGTGGGGACAAAACACAGGACAGGCCGCTAACTGAAGTCTGGGGGGGCCGGCGATGGGGGACCAGGAGCTGGGACTGTGGGAGTCTGGGGAGCCGGCGACGGTGGGCGAGAACCGGACCAGCGGTGATGGCTGCCGATGACTGGCCTGGAATCTGAGGGGACGAAGACGCTGCAGACTCAGGAGGGGACGAAGACTCTGCAGGCTGAGGAGGGGATGAACACACGGACTCTGCAGGCTGACGGGATGAACACGTGGACTCTGCAGGCTGACGGGGCGAAGACGTGGACTCTGCAGGCTGACGGGGCGAAGATGTGGACTCTGCAGGCTGACGGGGCGAAGATGTGGACTCTGCAGGCTGACGGGATGAACACGTGGACTCTGCAGGCTGATGGGGCGAAGACGTGGACTCTGCAGGCTGACGGGGCGAAGGAGCAGGCGAGTGGTGCTTGGACGGAGGTTGATGGCGACGGTTACGGCGTCCTCGTCGAATGGAGGCTGAGACGGGGTCAACAGGAACAGGGGAAGAGGAGAGGAAACCGGATCTGATGGTGGCAGGAGGGTAATGATGACTCGGAGCCGACAGAGTAGCTATGGAAGAGGTGACTTGGTGTCCCAGGGGTGTGGAGTCGGAGGCATGAACAGGAGATGAACCAAGGCCAAAGGTCTCCTGCAGACGCCTGGCAATCTCCCAGAAGGACACCGATCTGGATGGATGTACCGAAAGATAATCCATGGCCCACACCAGGGCACTACCACCCAAATTAGACACCATGAAAGAAACTTTGTCATGCTCCAAGGAAGCCAGGTCCAGTTAATGAGCGCAGGCTTCGATGTAATTACGGCAAGTCTCTGGGTCTCCACAGTACCTGTAGCGGTGTGATGTTGGTGGAGTACAGGTTTCTGCTGGGTCCAGGTAGGGTCAGTCCATTCTGTCATGCTGAGCAGGAGGAGGTAGGACGCAGAAGCCCAGAATGATTCGAGGCAAGAGCAGTTGAAAAAAGATCAAATCCTTTTATTAAGGTGGCAACAAAAATAACTTAGATGCAGGAGTCAAATCCAGAAAACTGAAAATCAGGAAGCCAAAATAACAAAAGCTCAATAATGAGCACAAAGACCTGACAAGGGAACAAAACAACGCTGACTCACAACAATGGACTGACAAACACTGAGGGACAAGACAGGGCTTTTTAACACAGAGGGAGGTGATCAGAGGAACCGGTGACAGGTGTGAGTGATCTGGAGGGAAGGCAGGTGCATTCAGAAAACTAAATGGGGAAAGAACTAAGCAGGAGAACCTGGAGGAGGACAGGAGGAGGCTGGGGACAGAGGGACACAGAACATGACAGCTACACTGTTTATATGAGCATCCAGCTTTAGTGATGTGTCCAACTTCACACCTAGATTAATAACTAGCTCTTTATTAAAGGGGGCCAACAAAGAGAGGTCAGCATCTACACTAGAGGCAATATTAATACTGGGGCTAAAAACAAATACCTCAGTTTTACCCTCATTAAAATTTAAGAAGCAAGAAGCCATCCATGCTCTGACCTCCTCAAGTCAATCCAGTAAGGGCTTAATTGTTCTTGCCGATCCCATTCTTCACAGGTGAAAATTAATCTTATGCTTTCAAAAAACTGAACCAAGGGGCAACAGATAAAGGGAAAACAGCAAATGCCCCAGGACAGACCCCTGAGGCACCCCCAGGAGAGGTTAGCGCTGGTGGAAAAGAAGTCACCAAGCTTCACGCAGAAACTTCTCCCTGAGAGGTCGGAGCTAACCCACTCCAGTGGGCATCTGGTGATTCCCACCCACTGTTCAAGCTGTTATAACATGTCCTTTGTGTGATGAAGTCCAATTCAGGCTTTATGTCTTCCCAAACCAAACAATCTCCAATCTTACAAAAAATCAAACCAGCAGAATAATGGTTGTGAGCAGCTCAGCAATTAATCCAGACTCCAGGGAGGTGTTGAAGGCTCTGCCTCTAGAAGGTTGTTGCAGTTAGCACCTACTTAGAAACAGGCATAGCCTCTCAGTAGGCTCCAGGTGGCCTACTCAGGCTCGGCCGGGAAGTTTGAAGCAGAACCAGGCTCTTGGGGGGTGCAGCAGGGCCAATCTCTGGAAGATGCAGAAGAACCAGGAACCAAGCGAGTGTAGCAGACCCAGTCCAAAGATGATAGAAAGCCCACTTAAGGCTAACGGAAACCAGATAAAGCCAGGCAGAGACCAGAAGAGTTCCAGGGAGGGCCAGGATCAAACCTCCAGGATCCTAGGTCAAGGGTTGGCAACTTGTTCTCATCAAAGAGCCATTGTTACCCGTTGCCCACAGCAAAGAAAATACTGGAAGCCACAGCAGCCACGGTGTTGTGGGTGGGGCTACCGGGCCTGAGCAGGTGCTGCTTTTGTATGCGTCACACACGTCTTCTTTTAAAACATGTTTAAACTGTTCAGAATACAAATCCAGGCTCTGTCTCATTGGATTGTTGTAATTAAACCTTTTACTGAATGTAACTTCACATTAAACTATGTTGAAAAGGTAGAAAAAGAATCCTAACAATTTGTTTTTTCAAATTCAACTCAAATTCAAAGATACTTTATTAATACCAGAGGGATTTACAGTGACAAAGGTGATGGCACAGTGCGCACGGCTCTGGTGTTAAACAAGTTCAATTTTAATCTTTGAAACGATCTTCACAAGAAGGCAAAACGGTTAAATGGCAGGGTTGGCATTGACCGGATATTTCCCGTATTTGACCATTAATTTTGAGAAACCTCAAGGCTGTTGGTAGTGTTGAAAAAATTACCCCGACACATGCAGTTGTGCTGCATTATGCACATCGCAGACGTAGCTACATCAGTCTAGAAAAGATTCTCATCAGACCATCTGAGCAGTATACTGGACACTGTAATCAGCACAGCTCACTGTCAGCGCAAACGTAAGGTGGACAGCGAGCTGAAGATGTGGATAGGGGCTTGGAGAGCATTGGTCACCGGCAGCGCAGAAACAGAACCATGAACGAAGATTCCTCTCACTGAAGCGAGTGTTTTCCAAACCCTGCCTCTCACAGAGAACTGTCACAGAAAATGAATGCAGTAAAATAAAAAACAATTTAATAAAAAACAATCATTCATTATTTTACAAGCACAGAGAGCTGCATCAGATCGATGAAAGAGCCACATACGGATAACCTCTGTCCTAGGTGAAACTATGTGAAAGACTGTGACCAGGCCAGCCAAGGTCTGAGCCACATACAAGGGAAGGTCAGAACAGGACCCAGACTGAAGATGGTTAAAGTTAGTAGGTTTTAGATTGTGAGAAGTTTGGGATCAACCACATGATTTTCAGGAATGTGGTCAAAAAGGATCTGTCTCAGACTGCAGGCCTCTTCTGTGCAACAAGGGTTGAGGTGGAGAAACAATCCAGGACCATCTGCCATATTGCATGTATCAAAAACTGCCCAAAAATATTGAGAATGCGGTAACACATATTGATTTGAGGTTTCTGCTTATGTTTATGTATTTAGCAGACGCTTTTATCCAGAGCGACTTACAAGTGATAATCGGCATGTTGCCCTTGAGGCTAACAACAACAAAAACAACAACAAACAATTTCCAGTCAGTCGTAGGTGGCAGTGAGGCAGCATGATGAATCATGGAGAGGAGGGAACAAGGAGTGGACAGTAGAGAGGGGGACGGGTGCAGGGAGGGTGCTAGTTTAGAAGATGCTCTCTGAAGAGCAGGGTCTTCAGGAGTTTCTTGAAAATAGAAAAGGAAGCCGCTGTTCTGGTAGTGCTTGGAAGATCATTCCACATTTGTGGAACGATGCATGAGAAGAGTCTGGATTGTCCTGAGCGTGGTGTAGGCACTGCTAGCCGACCATCCTGTGAAGAAGAAGAAGAAGAAAGTATCATTTCTATAGCGCCTCTCAAGATAGAAATCACGAGGCGCTTCACAAAAACAAAAAATGTAAAAATATAAAAAAGCATTTAGAAAATGTTTAAAAATATATTAAAATGAGCAAAAAATAGGCAATTGTGATTAAAAATGTTAAGAAAGAGAGAGAGTGAACAGGAAAGAGGGAAATCAGTGGATCCTGAGGAAGGTGGAATAGCTGGGGAGAGCAGAATAAAGAGAGAGAGGTGAAGAAGGTCATACAAAAGCCAGCTTGAACAAGTGAGTCTTCAGCTGCTTTTTAAAGGAGACCACTGAGTCCACTGATCTCAGGCTCAGGGGGAGAGAGGTCCAGAGTCTGGGGGCCACAGCAGCAGATGATCTGTCACCTTTGACTTTTAGCCTGGTGCTGCACAACCAGTAGGCTTTGGTCACTGGACCTCAGGGACCTGCTGGGGGTGTAGGGACTAAGAAGATCACCAATGTAAGATGGTGCTTGTCCATGTAAGGCCCTATAGACCAGAACCAGGATCTAGAAATGAACCCTGAAGTTGACTGGCAGCCAGTGAAGCTGGAGGAGAAGCGGGGTGATGTGGGTGTGTTTGGAGGACTTGGTCAGAAGCCGAGCACAGGTGTTCTGAACCACCTGTAGACGGTTCAGGGAGGTTCTGCTCAGACACGTGAAAAGAGAGTTACAGTAGTCTAAGCGTGAGGAGATGAAGGTGTGGAGAACTGTCTCAAGTTCAGAGCGGGACAGAATGGGACTCAGCTTAGCAA
>SSNQ01034126.1:154648-166191 GCA_006942095.1 Nothobranchius kuhntae | reverse complement strand
AACGGGACCGATTTTGCTCCGGCGTTCGTGTCGGAGCGGAGCGGAGGTAGTGGAATTTGGGGGTTAGTGCCACCAACTTGAGCACTAACCCCACAGAGGATGTTATATGTACCTATAATATATATATATATATATATTATAGATACATATATATATATATATATATATATATATATATATATATATATATATATATATATATATATATGTATATATATATATATATATTATAGGTACATATATGTATCTATAATATATGTAACGTGAGGAAACATGGGTTTTCTGGCACAATGGTGGTGCTGGACGCAGCTAGGTCAAAGCTGGGTCATTGAGAACTTTCACCCACAGATTAAGACCTGAACGCCAGCGAGTCTGGGAGGAAACCATAACATCAGCCACCTGCTGTCTACCAGAAGATCTGTTTACATGAGTTGTACCCAGACCAAGTCAAAACATAAAGTTTAAACTTCTTTTTCTTGATTTTAATGTTAAAGTAACCATTATCATTTTGCTCATTATAAATGTGTTTAATCAAATGAATGGTTCTTATGCTTTGGGGTAATTATAATGGCTTAATGAATCCATAATTAGATAATGTTGAGAGTGTTTGCTGCTGACCTTCACACACACTCAAGCACACACACCCACACACAGATTCTCACAGTTAAACTCCAAAACACATTTGATGACGCACACGTTTGCTTTGAGAAGAGAAAGGCTTTTGGTAAGTTTCAGTCTTGTGCAGTTCGTGCTTGACAACGAAAGAGAGAGAACGTGTGAACAACCGCTAACGGGGGAACGGAGCCCATGGGCTCAATCCCCCCCCCTCTCTCACGCTGTTTCTGCCACGCCAGGCAGAATAGCTGAATCGCGACTTCTAACGCAGACTCATTACCGAGTCTTTTGATTTCTGAGTGAATTAACTTAAGAAAGCGCGTCGACAAAACGCTTTACCATCAATGTGTACCGAGGGCAACTCTGGACCGGTTCCGTTCGACACCTACGTCTCCTGTCAGCCGTTGAGTGTCATCTGGATGAACCACAACATCCTCCACGGCCCGTATCCGAAAGAGGGTCCACAAGAATTCGGTGAGACAGCACGGTGTTTAGCGTTTGGATGCATCTTTTCCAACTAAGAGCCTAAGTTTATTCAAACCATCACTTTTCACTCAGACACCTGTTTCTTCCTGAAGCAAAATCAGATGCACACACGCATTCATCTCACCTCATCTCACCAAACTTTGCACCCACACGCATCCATAATCACATCATATCACTCTCACAACTCACAACATTCTCAATCTTCATTCACCAACAGAAGGTCTATTTGAGCAAGAACAGCATATCAACTGTTAAAGATTGTCCCACAAAGTTGCCAATGTTGATTGTTATTTCCTGTTTGTCAATTTTCAAAATCATTAGTTTAATTTGAAGAATTAAAACTTTTAATTGTCAAACTGGTTTCCTCATTGAACTGAAACACAGACACTCAGATATTATCGTCAGTTTATCGATGAAAACAACCTTTGAGTCTTCTTAACAATAAAACTGAGTAAAGACAGTTTCTCCTTACAATATGACCAGCCAGCCAGTTTTACAATATGGCTGAGCAACCAAGTTTTTCTTTATACATATATATATATATATATATATATATATATATATATATATATATATATATATATATATATATATATATATTATAGGTACATATATGTATCTATAATATTGTACACAGCCAGTTTTATATATGTCACATATATTCAAAAGCTATATCAAAACATATATTAAAACCTATATGTTTATATGACTTCTTTCCATGTGGGTTGTCAGTTGCTTAATATTTCCTATGTTTACCTATGGTAAAGAAAGGAGATAGTGTACTCGTCTATCTTTCACATAAATTTTGGCAGCTTAACGTGACGTTATGGAAAATGCCATCATCATGAGCAACCAAACATAGGCTATATTAGGCTAACAGTTGTCCATATTCTGTCCCATCTATCCTCCAATGGCTGTTTCAGTTATTGTGAGTGAAAACTAAATGGCATAGTAGCATTTGTTTTGGCATTAGAAATTGAAAATGTTTTTCAATGTGTTGGCTAGATGGATATACGAAGATTTTTTTAAGAGAGTGAGTGAGGAACAGGAGAGAGACCAGGTGGTTGATGCTGAGGAGATCTGCATGGTCAAGGTCAGTGATCTACAGAGAAAACAGGGGCGAGCGCACCTTTATGAGCATTTACCTGAGCACAAAGTTCCCAAGCAAAACTGAACAGTTTTCTATTTAGGAGTGAACAGGTAAGAGACCTTGAGAGAAAAAAACTATAATTATCATCTGACCTGCAACCTTATGTCAAGTTGTATCTGTATAGTTGACTTTCTGTATTATAAGTTCTACTACTTGCTGTATATTTTTATATATGCTGTTATTTTGTCTTGTAATTGTTAATTACACACTCCTTTATTCCATATCATAGCAGTGTTATTCATATATTAAAACTGTCAACTGCACACTCATTTGGCAGAATAAAAGTTTGACAATTATTCATTTGTTCTTTATTGTCACATTTCAGTAACATTTATAATTAAACAAGTTGTAATTAAACAAATTAAATAAATGACTACATCATTTCCCCCTGTTAAGTGCAGTAGACTGAAATGAATAGTTTTATTTGGAAATATAACATATCAAATTTTTAATGGACTTACATAAAATCTTTCTTCAACATAGACCCCACTAATGAACTGATTAAGTGTTATTTTTTATAAAAAGAAGAGAGAAAATGCACAAAAGTAGGAAAGGAAAGGAAAGGAAAGTGATAAAATAATAGGTTTTGTTAGATTTTCTTCACATAATGAATTAATTGACAAAGTTTTTGCAGGGTGTGACAAAACTGTTCAAGGTCAAGCTCCTGGGGCTAAGCCCCCCCCATCTCTCAATCCTAGTGACGTCCATGGTCCACGCACCTGTATGGGTCGGTAATTCCAGTCTGTGAAGATGATCAACAGCCTTGAGATTTTTACCATCAAAATAAAATGTAGAATCTGGTTAACGCGACCCCTGAACACACACTCACACACATTCTCATCGAGCATATGCGGTGAGCACAGTCATTGACTTCATTCATTTTTAGAGACTGAATTATCTACCTCTCTCCCTTTCTCTCTCTCTCTCTCTCTCTTTGTCTCTCTCTCTCTCTCTCTTTGTCAGTCTCTCTCTCTCTCTCTCTCATTTTTCTCACCCTTTCCTTTTTTCTCTCATCTTATCTTTCTGTCACTCTTTGTTTTTCTGATTCAGTGTTCAGTCCATCACTCCCCTTCTCTCCCTTTCACTCCCTCTTTTTGTCAAAACAGTTTTTGGACAGCACTTAACAAGATCTGAACTTTAATTGTTATTCACGTTATTCCTACAGATGTTTTCTTCAACCCTTCAAATCTTCTTATTAAACGTCTTTAAACAATTTTTACACAATTTTCCTTTTTCTATTCACACCTTCACATCACAGTATTTCAAAAATGAATAAACTCTTCCCTAAGTTTTCATACTGCATTTAGTTGAAAACTAACTTTTGTCTGGTTATAAAATGACTGACACACCATAGTGTGATTCAGCTTTAGGCAAGCTGACATTGGCACCATATCTGAGATGTTTTGGTCGTTTCCTTTTCCAGCGATGGTGCAGACTTTCAAAGAGAGTTTAAACAGTCAAGGTCATGGTTCAAACTGTGGCAGCATCCTCTCGTTCTTTTCTTCTTTTTTCATTCTTCCTGGTATCACAGCTGAATTTGGTGCTTGATTCCTGATCACAAATGTTCTCTTCATCGTTCTTGTTTCAAGTATGAGTGAACAACAGAACAGGTCACACTCATCGACATGGACATGGCCCTGTCTCCGGTGAATGTGTCATCTTGTGACGTCTTCCTTGTCTCGTCTTTAGAGAATAAGCATTCTCTTTTTACTCACTTCTTTTCATCCATGAGCCAAAACACCACTGACGCTGTCCAGCCCTGCAGGACAAAGGGATAGGATGGTTAGAGCTTACAAGGTCAGAGTTAAGTGAAACAATCAACTCACCGACAGAGGCAACAAGGAGAATAACAGACATAGGCGTCATTTTAACCGGGGATGCCGGGGACATGTCCCCGGCAAAATTTGTGATTGGCAGCTGTGTCCCCCCACTTTCAAAAACGCCTGCTGATGAGGATTTTTGTTTTACCAGCTCAGATCTTATACCAGGGGTCGGCAACCTGTTCCCATCAAAGAGCCATTATTACCCGTTTCCCACGGTAATTCTGGACGGACCTTAATAAGCAGTGACTTAGTGAAGCAGGCAGGTCGCGCTAGAAAATTTAGTTTAAAAAGACGTCATAAATGTGTTCCCCCGTCCTTTTTATTTATAAAATATGAAGTAAAAACTCCCAATTTAAATTTCATTCATTTGTCATTAATATGTAGTCTACACCCGTGCGTTAAGTGGACCATCTTCCAGTAAAAGCATCCAGCCCATCTCTCCAAATGCGTAAAATGTGCACCAGCCGCTAGTTAGGCGCGCCGCGCGCACCATCAGCTACGTCAGCCCAGACAAGAGCAGAGCAACTAGAGACAGAATAGAGGATAATTGTGTCCGGATGTGGATGGAGATTACATTTTACAGCAGCCTGATCATCATTTAAACACGTAAACCATCACCTGTCTTCTAGTCCACGCTATCAGCATTATTTTAATTGGTGTGTGTGTGTGTGTGTGTGTGTGTGTGTGTTTTCCACTTCAAACACTGGTCTAACCAACCAGACCAGCGTCTCCAGTAACATATTAATGTTACAATTAAACAGTTACACTTCATGTAGGCTAGGAACGTTCCACCTGCCGTGGCCCGACCGCTTCTGCTCCACATAAACTTTGTGCGTGATCAAATGTCTCTACGCGTCATGCGTTTCCATATTAGAGACGGGAACAAGCGCTGTTCAGCCAAAGTTTCATAATTTCATAAAAAGAACATTTTTCCAAGTGACACATCCCTCAGAGAGACCGGGTTTCCAGACTGTTTCAGTGGGAGGAAATCACCGCATGCACCGTTCTGCGCTGCGAACCCCAGATCTTCAGCTCACTGTCCACTGTGGGCGCTCCGAGCGCTGAACACAGTGTCCAGTATAAAGCTCTGAATGTTCTGATGGGAATATTTTACCTCCACGATGTGCGTTAACGATTAAAATGTCAGCTCATCCATGCGCATCAGTGTGCGTCGGGGTAATTCTTTCAAACCAAGCAACATCCTTGAGTTCATCTGTCAAAATAAACAGTCAAATGGAAATATCTGTAACCTGCCGTTTAACTGTTTTGCCTTCTTGTGAAGATTGTTGCAAAGAGAAACAATTAAACTTGATTAACCCCAGAGCCACCCAGAGAACCAGAGCGCATGTGGGAAGGTTCCTCCCACTGAAGCGAGTGTTTTTCAAACCCGGTCTCTCAGAGACTTGTCACTTAGAAAATGTTCCCTGATTATGAAACTTTGGCTGAATAGCACTTGTTCCTGTCTCCAATGTGGCGACACATCCAGGAGCCTGTCTGAGGAGAATCCCAGAATCTGACATCCTCCAGCTCAGGAAGCGCCTATGATTACGCACAAGCGTGACGCGTCAACCCGGTCTCACAGTAAGACCGGGTTGGACCTGTTCAGGTTTACGCAGACGATCTTTACATTTAGAATTAGCATACAGATGTAAAATTAATGCAGTAAAATATAAAGCATTTTATTTAAATATCCATTCATTATTTTACAAACACAGATGCCGCATGCGGCTCCAGAGCCGCCGACCCCTGTGCTAGCCTACTTTATTGTCCCCAGCAATTTTTAAACCCCACTCAAGTGTATGGTTATTGTCCCCAGCTATTCTGAAAACAAACTGACGCCCTTGATAACAGAGCTTCTTCGCATGTGTTGTTCCTTCTGACGATGTGCAGAGCTGCTCCTAATGGGAGCACATTAGGACACTTTCCTTGTCATTAATCACAATGGCAGGTTTTTGCTGTCATCTAGCAGCTGTGCATGGGGAACATAGCTGCTCTGTTCGTGATAGCAACTACAGGCCAAGATGAATGTACACATGGGAACAGAAGCTGTTTTCTTTGTTTCCATTTAACAAGATAAACATCTGGATGCAGGGTTAGTGTTAGAAAACCCAAGGCAGCCAGTTTCAGAAAAGCTCTTTTTACAGTGATGCTGTAACAGCTTAAAGCAAACCGACTCAATGGAAAGTCTCAGAAAAGAAGATGAGTGGAAGATAAGGGTGATCCCGTCGACTCCTCCGTCTCCTCTGTAGTGGGTCAGGCTGACTCCTCCACACATTCCTTAGGTGGTCGTCCCTTTGCCTCATTTAACCTCTGGGGTTCTAGCTGAGGCTGCAGTTCTAGAAATGCTTTATGTGTCTGAGCCTATGTATGTGGTGGTAATAGATGATGGTGGCGCGTGTAGACGCAGCGACCTCACGCTCTCCTGAAAATGAGTTGTTTTTTTGTCAAGTAAGTGTCTTTCTGCAAATATTTCTTGCCAGTCCACGTCGGAATATGTGTGCAGTCGTCAGGCTCTCTTACACATTCGGAGAAGCAAGAACTGCCAAGTTTTGAACACTAACGTTGAGATGTTAAGGGAAATAGGACTTCTGCGACAGCCTGCTAGCTGGCCTAGCAACCCACAGGACTCGCGGTGTGCTAGGACAAGGAAGCGGGGCAAGCGCGGAGGTGTCAGAGTCAGGCTTGGGGCTAAGCCAACTCGCCCAGCCATACCGTTGCTCCTTTCGGCCAACGTACGATCTCTGGACAATAAAATGGACAGCATACGACTTCTGAGATCAGCGAATCGCAGAGTAAATGACTGTTGTGTGCTAGTTTTCACTGAGACATGACTTAATGACAACATTCCGGACTCGGCTATACAGCTGGAGCAGCTAGCATGCTACAGAGCCGACAGGGCTCTCGTAGACGGAGGCAAGGCCCGAGGTGGTGGGGTCTGTATTTACATCCGTGACGAGTGGTGTCGTGATGCCACTGTAGTACGAAAACACTGCTCATTACTGGCGGAGTTCATGGTCGTGAAGTGTCGCCCCTTCTACTTGCCCAGGGAGGTAAGTTTGATCTTGTTGGTCGCTACTTATATACCTCCATCTAGCAACAACAGCGATAGAAATGCGGCGCTGAACGAATTGTATCAGGCCATCAGTGAGCAACAAACAGCACACCCAGATGGTTTCATCATCCTCGCAGGAGACTTTAATCACGCTGATCTTAAAACTGGTCTCCCAAAGTTTCATCAGCATGTACATTTTCCAACAAGGGGCGATAACATACTGGACCTGGTCTACACACAGGAAAAGGGAGCATACAAAGCCATTCCCCTCCCCCATAGAAGCACCTCTGATCACCTCACTGTGATGCTAATGCCAGCATACAGACAGAGAGTGAAGGTTGTCAAACCGGTTATGAAAGAGGTAAGAGTGTGGCCACAGGGGGCCACGTCTGCTCTTCAAGACTGCTTTGGGTCAACTGATTGGGACATATTCAGGGAAGCAGCCACCTACAACAACATCATAGACATCGAGGAGTACACAGATACGGTGAGCTCACACATCACCAAATGCATTGATGACGTTACACAAGTGAAAAGCATCACAACTCGAGCCAACCGGAAGCCATGGCTAACAGGAGATGTCCTCAGGCTGCTAAAGGCCAGAGACAAGGCCTTCAGAGCTGGGGATGAAATAGGCCTGAGAACAGCGAGAGCAAACCTGTCCCATGGCATCAGGAAAGCGAAACAGGACTACACACACAAGATAACCTTCCACTTCAATGACAGCAAGGACACACGGAGCCTATGGCAAGGCATCCAGGCTATTACAGTCTACAAGCCTGCAGCGCGTAGCCGTGAGAGCGACACCACTCTGCTCAACAACCTGAACAGCTTCTTTGCACCATTTGAGACACAGAACAACACACGCCCACAGAAAACACCACCACCTCCACACGACCAGCCTCTGTGCCTGTCTGTTGCCAGTGTGAAGAGGACACTCATCACCATCAACGCCCGGAAAGCAGCAGGTCCGGACAACATCCCTGGTAGTGTGCTGAAAGACTGCGCAGAGGAGCTGAAGAATGTCTTCACAGACATCTTTAACACCTCCCTGAGGCAAGCCACTGTCTCATCATGTTTCAAGACTGCCACCATCATAACTGTACCAAAGAAACCATCCCCAGCTTGTTTCAATGACTACCGCCCCGTGGCACTGACACCCATTATTATGAAGTGCTTTGAACGACTAGTCATGTCACACATCAAATCCACCCTTCCCCCCACTCTGGACCCATACCAGTTCACATACAGAGCGAAACGATCCACAGAGGATGCAATCTGCTCTGCCCTCCACCCAGCCCTACTTTATCTGGACAAGAAAGACTCATGTGTGAGAATGCTGTTCATAGACTTTAGCTCAGCATTCAACACCATAATACCACAACAACTCATCTGTAAACTGGACAGACTGGGCCTCAGCACCTCCCTTTGCAACTGGCTGCTGGATTTCCTCAGCCAGAGGCCGCAAGTGGTGCGTGTGGGCAACAAGGTCTCAAACAGCATCACCCTGAGCACGGGGGTTCCACAAGGCTGTGTGCTCAGTCCTCTGCTCTTTACCCTGCTGACACATGACTGCGCACCAACCTACAGCTCCAACCACCTTGTGAAGTTTGCGGATGACACAACGCTGGTAGGGCTCATCACCAAGGACGATGAGACCCACTACAGGAAAGAGGTTGAGCTCCTGACCACTTGGTGTAGAGACAACAACCTCCTGCTAAATGTTAGTAAGACCAAGGAGATCATTGTCAACTTCCAGAGAGGCCGCCACATCTACCCCCCATTGACCATCGACGGCGCTGCGGTGGAGAGAGTGAGCAGCACGAAGTTCCTGGGGGTGCACATCAGGGAGGACCTCTCCTGGACCACCAACACAGCTTCACTGGCCAAGAATGCACAACAGCGCCTCTACTTCCTGCACAAACTCAAGCGGGCAAGTGCTCCACCACCCATCCTGATCACATTCTACAGAGGAACTACTGAAAGCATCCTCTCCAGCTGTATCACTGTGTGGGGCGGTAGCTGCACTGACTATAACAGGAAAGCTCTACAGCGCATTGTGAGAACGGCTGAGAGGATAGTTGGTGCACCACTCCCCTCCCTGCAAGACATTTACACCACTCGCCTCACCCGCAAAGCCATCACAATTGTCAACGACGCCACCCACCCTGCGCACTGTCTGTTCAGCCTCCTGCCCTCTGGAAAGAGATACAGAAGTCTCCGCTCCCGCACTACCAGGCTCACCAACAGTTTCGTCCACCAGGCTGTGAGACTGCTGAACTCTCTTCCCTCACAGATCCCAGCCAGCAGAATCACCAGGGTGGCAGGAGTATAGGATGACAGACTGGACCCTACCCATGTTTTTTGTTTTTGTTATTGTTGTGCATCTGCACTTTATGTAAATGTCTACGCATGGGACAGTGTGAAACGTAATTTCAATTCCTTGTATGACAAGCACATTCGAAGAAATTGACAAATAATTTATTCTATGTATGTACATGTCACGGTTTGAGATGGGGGTTCTCCTACAGATCTCCCTTTGACTGTTTGCAGGTGGGTGGTGCTGAGGAGCGGTCCAGCTGCCAGCAATCATCTCATCATCTGGTCTGACTACAAAAGGAACAGGGAGACGACATCTCCTCACCAGATGATTACTCATTTTGGGTATTGCTCACTGAGTATCACTCAGTTGGTTCTGATCATATCTTGAAGACAGGCTTTATGTTGTTTCTATTGGAGATCACAAATCAAAGCTGATCACCATGACATGTGGGGTCCCCCAAGACTCAATTCTAGGACCATTAACTCCTACCTGAAACTGCTGGCTAAGGATAAGCGTAAATACAGTAAGATTGTTATTCACGCTGGCGGTAACGACACCCGGTTACGCCAATCGGAGGTCACTAAAATTAATGTTGCTTCAGTGTGTAAGTTTGCCAAAACAATGTCGGACTCCGTAATTTTCTCTGGCCCCCTGCCTGATCGGACCAGTGATGACATGTTTAGCCACATGCTGTCCTACAACCGCTGGCTGTCTAGGTGGTGTCCTGAAAACAACGTGGGCTACATTGATAATTGGAAAACTTTTTGGGGAAAACCTGGTCTGATGCGGAGAGACGGCATCCATCCCTCTTTGGATGGTGCAGCTCTTCTTTCTAGGAACATGGCCAGTTTTATTAGTCCTCCATGACAACCCAGGGTCCAGACCAGGAAGCAGAGTCGTAGTTTAACCCACCCCTCTGCAGCTTCAGTACTGTTACCCACCCACTACCCCATACAGACAGTGTCCTGCCCACGGCCAAAACCACACAGATTAAATATCAGGCTTAATAAAGCAAATCATGGAAATCTCATAAATATTAGAACAAATTCAACTGAGCAGAAAACTAGAAAAATTAAATGTGGGTTGTTGAACATTAGATCCATTTTTTCTAAGACCTTGTTAGTTAATGACTTGATTTGTGATAATCAGATTACTTTGCTCTCTCTCACAGAATCCTGGCTGCAGCAAGAGGACTATGTTAGCTTAAACGAGTCGACTCCTTCAAATTATTTAAATCATCATATTGCTCGAAGTACAGGGCGAGGAGGAGGAGTGGCAACCATTTTTCATTCAGACCTATTAGTCAGTCCCATACCAATTAATAGCTGCAGTTTGATTAAACTCCCATCCCTGCATTTGCACCACTTCCAGAATATTTAATGCTTGTTATCTTAAATATGTATCATCTTATTCATAGTTGTCCTAATCCAGATTGCAAAACTGTAAAACCACTCTTGTTTGTAGTTTTATATCATCCACCAACCCCAGGTTAAACAGGTTTGTAGGATTTCCTTTTTCCACCTTCGGAATATTGCTAAGATTAGAAGCATCCTTTCCAGGAGTGATGCTGAAAAACTAGTTCATGCATTTATTACATCAAGACTGGATTACTGTAATCCATTACTCTCAGGAAGTCCACAGAATGTAGTTAAAAGTCTTCAGCTTGTCCAAAATGCTGCAGCTAGAGTTCTGATGAGAATTAAAAAGAGAGATCATATCTCTCCTGTCTTAGCTTCCCTACATTGGCTACCTGTTAAATTCAGAATAGATTTTAAGATCCTTCTTCTCACATATAAAGCTCTTAATAATCAAGGTCCATCATACATCAGTGATCTGATTGTTCCATACGTTCCTAACCGAGCACTTCGCTCTCAGACTGCAGGTTTACTGGTGGTTCCAAGAATATGTAAAATTAGGATGGGAGGCAGATCTTTTAGTTATCAGGCTCCTCTCCTGTGGAACCAGCTCCCAGCCTTAGTCCGTGAGGCAGATACATTGTCTCCTTTTAAGACTAGGCTTAAAACATTTTTATTTGATAGGGCCTATGGTTAAAATCTGATGTTAGCCTAGATCTGGACAAGTGGGGGAGTAGAG
>SSNQ01034126.1:139346-149392 GCA_006942095.1 Nothobranchius kuhntae | reverse complement strand
TCAGGAGTCGAGGTGGGATAACATCATCTGGGGAGCCAGAGGGTTTCATGGCTGCAACAGTTTTTTCAAGACAGGCCAAAGAGATGGGCTGAAAGCTTTGAAGTTGCCCGTGAGAGGGGATAACTGAATCTGGAACATGGTTGGTTTGGTGAATCTGAGCTCTGATTACAGTAATCTTATTTAAGAAAAACTGCAGGATTTGGCTACACAAGTCAGCGGACACAGAGGAAAATAGTTTTTGAACTGGGGAAAGCACTGCATTTATGGTTTATATAACACACCTTGATTATTTGAATTAGCCGTGACAATGCTGGCAAAAAATCGATTTCTCGCGCCTCTGACTGCTCTTTGGTACTGAGACCAAGCCTCTCTCATGGCCTCAAAGGATACAGTAAGCCTGTCTTTTATCCATTTACGTTCCAGTCTCCTGCAATTTCGTCTCAAGGAACGAGTTTGTTCGTTCAGCCATGGGTCTGGCTTGGATTTCTTTCGACTTGATTTTAATGGAGCGACAATATCCATAGCAGCCAGGCAGATGAATCAAGCACACGAAGTGATCCCTCAACTACAGAAGACGCATCAGTAGAATCATATGGAGCTGAGTTCAGAGTAAGAACAGCGGCAAAATCTGCAGCAGTATTGGGTGTGATTATGCGAGAGAAGCTGGGACGGAAATATTCAATACGAGGGGCATAGTCCAATTTCAAGTTAAACAAAACTGGTGAGTGATCTGAAAAAGTCGCAGGTAAAATGCCAAGATCACTAATTTCCAGCTCATGACAGAAAACCAGGTCAAGTGTGTGTGTATGCCCATGTGTGGGGCCATTAACACGTTGGGAGAAGCTAAAAGAGTCGGTGAGATCTAGGAAATCCCTTACCAAAGGTTTGTCAAGACAGCAGATATGAATATTAAAATCACCAAGCAAGAGTATTTTTCCATATCTACAGGAGGCTTCAGCCAGAAAAGCTGCAAATTCATTTAGAAAATCCTTATTGTAAGGTGGTGGACGGTAAATGAGAGCACATAACAATGTAGGAGAACGACCGAATTCAAATACGCTCAATTCAAAGGACAATGGAGTTGATTGAGGGGTAATCGGTGTGCAGATAAGATCTGATTTGAATATAGTCAATAGGCCACCGCCCCTGCGATGTGCTCTTGGAATGTTAATGAAGAAGCATCCAGGAGGTAGCAATTCAGCTATTGAGGCTGAATCCCCAGGGGTGATCCATGATTCAGTGGCGCATAAAACATCCAGGCTATTGTTCTGGAAGAATTCATTCAAAATAAAAGTATTATTTCCAACCGATCTGGCGTTGATCACCGCAAAGCGAGTCGACTGAGTATCCGATTGTATTGAAAGTCCGTTTCCATCAGATCTTGCAACATACCGCAGGTTGGCGGGATTTCTTCCCCGCTGAGTGAGCCGGCCAGAACGAGAGCAGCCGAAACGCGCGTGGGCACCCGGCCGGCGAATCATGCTCACATCCCACGCGTTCATGCAGCTCCCCGCTCCGAGAGCTCCCAGCCGGCAGGACATCCTCGTTTCAGACGCAACCATGGAACATTCAGTTCCGTGTGCTCCCGGTAGCAGCGAGATCGGCCCAACGCAGTTGAGATGACGCTGGATCCGCCACATCACAGCCGCGGAGCAGCGCTCCGATACGGCCTCGCCGCGCCGGATCCTTCGGAGCTGAACGAAGAAGCCGCCTCGCTTCCCCCGTTTCCTTCTCCACGGTCTCCGAGGCAGCGGCAAACCAACAGGCATCACAAGCCTGAAGGCTTGGCTAATATCAGACTCCAGCAGCGGTGGGAACGCATGGGGCCCTAAAGTTAGGTTAGCGTCAGTCTCCAGCGGCGGTGGAAAAGGGGGTCTCGCAGTAGAATACTGGAGGTTGTCCATTCTAGACCGGATCGAGAGCAGGAAGTCCCGATCATACGCCAGCAGAGAATCAACACTATATATCGAGGAAACCATAAAATAGAAAAGAAAAACAAAAAAGGTCGGGAGCCGAGCAGACACGCAGCCGATCAAGGGCGCCATCTTCTTCTTCACTTAATGGTTTATTCTCATTTGTTATCTTTAGTAAAGGCTCTTGGTTTTTACTGATTTTATATCTTTTCACAAAATTTTTGCTAAGGTTACTTACTTATTATTCACACCATTGTTTTAAATGTTTCATCACATTTATTACTTGTGTGTTTTCATGTGCTTTGGTTGTTTATTGTGTGCTTATCTTTTGATGGTGATAAGGACATCCATGTCAACAATGTCCTTGGGCTAGTCTTACATGCTTGTTCTGTGCTGCAGCATTCGTCCCATGGGTTGGGGAGAACAAAGAAGAATTTTTCCTGTTGAAGTACAACAGACAGGTTTTTTGCCTCTATACAGGGGTGTGCTGCATTACATTTGTGAAGTGACGAGCTCAGTTACTGATAAAGTCATGCTTCATTTATTGTTTCACAGCGAGTCATTATCTCATCTGTACACTCGTCAAGTTTGTTTTTTAGTTACTTATTCAATATATATTACATATACATGGTAGTTACATTGTTATTCTAGTACATCTGGTACGTCATTATATGTGTATTGATTTATTGATTTTTTGGCTAAAGGTCATGTGGTATTCTGTTACGGTTCTATTTTCAGTCATAAACCTACAATGTCATTTTCTACTATTCTGTCATTTAAAACTATTCTGTTTTACAGTTAATCATTCATTAATTGATATACACAACACGTTTAATCATTTACAACGATAGAGTATGGTGGTCTTAACCACCAAGGGGAAGATACGTAGGGGATTTAAAGGTCACGAGGTCATCTGTACAAAAGGTATAGAACCAGGGGCGGTTCTAGACCAAATTTTCCAGGGGGGCCACAGTGGGGCCAGTATTTTTTCATGGGGGCGCAAGAAAAAAAAATCATAATTAAAGACAATGAACAAGTAAACTATTACAGCGAATGCAGTAATGGTTTACTTGTGAAAGTAAAACTGGCATGTTTTTATGGTACTCAGATAACAATTCTGAATGCTTCACCGCAACACGAGACTTGAGTAAAAAAATAATTCTAGTCAATTATTATAGTTTGTGACTTTATTTGAAGATTATATGAACTGTACATATGAAAAATAAACATTCAAACAAATAAAATATCTGCACAATACAATTTACTTTTTGTAGTCAACACACACACACACACACACACACACACACACACACACACACACACACACACACACACACACACACACGTAAGCAAAATCACTTCACCAATTGTTTTGATATACTCACGATGTTCTTTAACCTTTTTACGGTGTTCCTTGTCGAGTTTATTAGCCAATGTTGTGTTAGCTTTCACAGCCCTCTGGTAGTCCCTCCATGCTATCATTGAGTCCTTATGCCTTTCAGACTTTGCATGTACTGAAAACCCCTCCTCCTCTCTCAGTTGCTTTTTTCCAGTTCCTAAATCCACATGGTGAGTCAAACACACTTCCTGCGCTACTTGGTGGGCTAAAATGTCTGCATGCATGACAATAAGTAGAGTCCATAGTAACAGAATATTCAACCTGAGGATGACTTTCATACCAGCTTGGCTGAAAGCTGCGTCTTCTGTCTCCTATTAATGTCACTGGAAATGTCCTCAAACTAGGCTGAGTAGGTGGGTCATCCTTGCACTTGCTGATATCTGAAAGAAAATAAATGTTAGCGTGAGGATAAAAGTCATAATTAGTTAATTCAGAGTCTTATTTTATCTATTTATTAAATATAAACAACAGAAATGTTGGTCCAGAGTCAGCATGCCTCAAATGCATTTTACACACAATATGAGCTGCAATCACAGAGGGGTGGTTCAACACCCACAAACCTGACGGTAGTGTACACGGTGCACATGACAGAAGATGTCCCTCTGTTTGCTCCTCACTCTCCCTCACAGCTTACATCTTCCTCCTCACTCTCAGGGTGGACAGCCTCTGACCTCTCTGGTTCTTCTCCAACCATCTCCTCCTCCTCTCTTCCATCCTGCTTCTCAGCTCCCTCGTGACTTCCATCCTCTCTCTGTCTACGCTGTTCTTTATTAACAGCGGTAAAAAAGGACAAAATGTCCCTTTTTCTTTTCATGGGCGCTGATGCTTCCAGTCAGTGCTGCGAGAAAGTCATAGATAAATGAATACTGTGATCTAATCTCAACGTGTCTAAGGCTTAAAATGCAGCAACTTCATGTTTATTTTACAGTTAACGTTACAAAGGAACAACAAGTCAGTGTTAATTGTGGATAGACTCAGTTAGGAACTTAACAGTAAATGACAGAAACGCGCGACTACGATCAAAACACTGATGTCAGGAAAATAAACTGTATTGCTTACCTTCGTCTCTTAGCGTCTTTTCCGTTTGGCGTCCTCAAGAATTTCTTCGGGTCCCATTTAAACAATTTTTAGTCTTTTATTCAAAAATCCACCGGGTAAACACTTCTGTCCACAGAGTGTGCTGCGCTCTAAAGGCTCCGTGTGAAACGCTGCAGCGCATTAGTTCCCGTCTCCGAGGCAGCGCGCGAAAAAAAAAAATCCGATCTCTTCAGCACAGGGGCCATAACAGGGGCCAGGGCCGGTTCTACAGGGGCCCAGGCCCCTGTGGGCCCCCGTTTAAAACCGCCATTGTATAGAACTGAATTGTAAATCCTTTGTTAGACTCAGACAGCCTGATTTGCCTCAACAAAATGTCCGTGTGCTGTTTTTCCAAGAACTGCAAAGGAATTGTTTGCGCAGTTGGTTTCTGAGCAAAGCTAAAGTACATTTGATTACAAGAACTGTTTATCAGATACGGTAAGCTAATGACCAGCGGTCCAGACTTTTAATACCAGTATTTAGAGAGGTCCACTAATTCTCAAACTGCAACTGCCAAGATAAAGTCAACTTTGGAAAGTTTAATCTGTTATTGGGAGGAGAATTCCAACCTAATGTCAAAGAATTGGCTTGCCCATCCTATCTGAACCACAAACTGCCACGTTTCACTGTAAGAACACGCACGTCTTGTGCTCATTACAGAAGTGTGTAAATGGAACACCCCACTTTTAGTCGGGCTCTTTTACTCTGAAGGCTGTGTCATGATGCTGATTGTTTCATTAAAAGACCCACGCTGTCTGATGGAAGACACCTGACTCGAACTCTGCTTTTAAAACTATATTACCCTCTACAAGGTGTGAGAAACACAGGTGAGAATCCAACAGTGTTCCACAGAACCACCTGAGGAAAACCTTTGTTCAGAAACCATGCCAGGATGACCTAACACAACTTTAAAGCTGCTCCTGGTACTGGCCCTGCCAGACGGAGCTAGCAAACTGCCTCTGCGGCGCCGCTGCTGGGCCGGCGGTCGCGGAGCTGGAGGTGAGTATGAAACAGCATAACCACGTAGACTCTCACCACTCTCGCAACTTGACGCAAATTAGGATTCTTGAGGAAATAAAAGCATACACATTCTACAAAACATGCTAGAAGTAAATGTACATTTACTGATCAGTCATGGCACAAACAGCTGCAGCTGATATTTTATTCATAACACGAAGGAGTTGAGCTGAAGATGCTGCATTTTTGTAAATAACAACAAAAAAGTGAAGATATTAGCGGGGAAATTACATGAATGACTAAGTTGTTCCCAATTTGTATGACACCGATAACCTTTTCTGCTCTTACGTTCAAAACTGTTTATGTAGCCTAATGTGCCTTTAGTGTTAACTAAGTGTAGCGTCCAGAAATGGTGAGTTTTTCATCTACAGTTTGACCTTTTCAGTATTTGGTCATATGGAGACATAGGTCTGCATCTAGTGCCTTTACTCTGCTGGATTCTGCTATTCTATCAGCTGAAGTCCAGGCTTCTGCCGCTTTGAACACAGGATACCATGTTGTCAACAAAACTGTTCCCGTTTCAAGGCTTTAAGCTTCCTCTTATCGCTTCTACAGGATTCCTCCTGCCTCTCAATAAAAGTGAACATTTTCAGCTCATATGAGTTAATTAATCATATAATGAAATGAACAATATGATTAAATGAAATGTTTTGATTAATCTGTGCTTAAATTAACAAGATTGATTAATCGGTGCCTAAGTTAATAAGGTTGAAATGAATATTGTCCTGCAATGATCCATTTGTCTGATAATCAGTGTACGTGATGAGCTAAAAAGCTCACACACTCATACACATGACAAGATTATAAAGTTAAAGTAAAGTAATCTGTGACACATTGCTTTCTGATCCACAAATCAGAGCTCCTGTATCTGAGGAAGGTTTGGTATCTGAGGTTGGAAGGTAAAACCCCTTTGCATGTCAAATTCTGGTTGGCCATGTAATCATGATATGGCAATAACTAAAACAGAAATCACTTCCTGAGTGACTCAGTTTCGAGCCAAACTCCGGATTGGCCACCGGAGGAAAACTCTTTAACCACCGCTTCTCTTGACAAGCTGTCAAACCTGTTGAACGCTGCAGCTGACACAGCAAACGGTTCCTGCAGAACAAAGCTGACACAGCTCCGACTCCTTAAGAGTCCAACCATTTGAGACGCAAAACGAGGTAAGTGCAAACCGCCCCAGGCTCTCCGTGCAGGTTGCTGCTTTGACTCTCTCACCCTCGCCGAGTAAGGCAGCTGCGTGCTCCTGCAGCTTCTTTGATAGGTCACCTGGTGTAAGATGCTCGGAGGACTCGTCGTAGCCACAAACATCGAAGTTTGATGTAAGAACACACACGTCTTGTGCTCATAACAGAAGTGTATAAATGGAACACCCCACTTTTAGTTGGGGTCTTTTACTCTGAAGGCTGTCTGTATGTCATGATGCTGATTGTTTCATTAAAAGACCCACGCTGTCTGATGGAAGACACCTGACTCGAACTCTGTTTATCTATCAGAATCAATGATTCATTTCCCCACAGTGGAAAGGCCAAACTCTTCCTCAGTCCTCTTCCTTGTTTTGTCTAACCCTAACCCTAACCCTTCCTTGTTTTGTCAACAGTTTAAGTGTAGTGTACCAGAAAACATAAAAGGTGTAATGTATGAGAGGTGGCACAAGATGGCGTTAGAGCGCTAGGCAACAGTGCGGGGGTGGTAATGTGCGTCACTCCGTCACGTCACCCCGTCACACACAGTGACACCGTCCAAAATGGTGGACGGGCCTAGTGGAGACCGCTTTTCTCACAATAAAAGTCAAAAATATGCCCAAAACAACTAAAAACATGCGGGTGCTTGTTTTGTAGAGTATAGCAAGTTAGGACAAAGGCAAACGCTGCGTCGAACGGTTGACAGCGCCGTCAGATTTTGGGTCCGCGGGTGTTGTCAGCCTTGCTAAAATTTAGCTTACTAAGCTAACAGGCTTAGACCATCTTTTGTGAAGCGTGTCTCATTTTGGCTTGATTCACATGGGAATCAGCCCGTCGACCGGCGGTATCCATAGGTTCTCGCGCTTTAATTTGTCAGGAAAGCAGTAATTTAGACGGTATGGTAAATTGTCACGTCGCCCTTCCACCCGGAGCTAATGTAGCAGCCGATGCTTGAGATGAGCTAAAGGGAATATTGCGCACTTCTGAGCCGGATTACGACTGCAGCTTCAGGCGTCCCTGGTTAAATCCATTATGAGCACAGAATTAATGTCCGGAACACGTCCGTCTTGCGGCGTTAGAATGCTAATATTACCAGTTGATCAGACCAGATTAGCGATTTGCTTCTGTACTAAGTGGAGATCATCTATCTATCTATCTATCCATCTATCTATCTATCTATCTATCTATCTATCTATCTATCTATCTATATCTATCTATCTATCTATCTATCTATCTATCTATCTATCTATCTATCTATCTATCTATCTATCTATCTATCTATCTATCTGTCCGTCCGTCCGTCCGTCCGTCCGTCCGTCCGTCTGTCTTTTAATTTTTTTTAAGTTTTTATCTTTTTAATGTATTTAATCTATTTAATCTATCTTATCTGTCTATCCTTCCATTTTTTATTTTATTTTTTATTTTACTTATATGTTTTTTATTTATTTTATTTTTAGAATTGTTGTTATTTTTATTTCTTTATGGCTTTTATCAGTCATTACAGCATCAGCCGTCTGCTTTTCTGTGCTAAAGTCCTAACAAATCCATCCATATCTAGGCCTGTTATGGCCTTCTCGTGAGCCAGAATGACTACATGTCTTTTTCTCTCATGTAGCGTAGTACGGCGGAGCGGGGTAAGAACACGAGACAAAGAGGAGAAAGAGCTCTAGCAAGATGCTGCTGATATTCCAGTCACAAGGGAGGTCACATACATGCGATGGAGCTGAGGAAAGGCATTCTTACACCCATGTAGATGTTTGGTCTACAAACTCTACACTGTTATCATCATCAGTCCTTTTGAATTCTTTCTCCAACATTATTTTTGCAACAAGAATCTGATTGGAAAGTTTGTCACTTCCTGTCATTTTCTGCAGAGGACGTAACATGTCAGGATCCAGAAGAGAAGGAGACTGAGGCTGAAGGCAGTTAACTGCTTTCATGAGATCCAGATTGCTTTTCTACAACGACTATGTCCAAAATGTTGAAGAGCTCTCCTCAGAGCCTGGCTAGGAGCTGTGGAGTCTTCTGTGTGGCCCACAGTGGACATTACAACACTTCCTGTTAGCAGTGAGCTTGTTTTTCTTTGTCTTTTGGCAGATGGTGCAGGTGTGCTGTTAATGTCTCACTTTCCTCCTCTCTCATCTGCTCCAAAGCCTGCAGAGATGCATGACTACTTCTGAAGCACAGCACAGGTCAACAGAGTGAGACTGCAGCATGGAAGATGTAGACTTCAGGGAACGCAGAACTTTTAGGAGGAAATTTCCTGTTTCTAAGAAAGTGTGCCTCCTTGACATCAACAGTCCTGATGCCTCTGTGCAGATATCAGCAGCAGCAGCTCGGTCCTCTGTAACCTCTGACAGGATACTCATGATAGCATCCTGACTCTCCACAAGGCACTTGGTCCCATCATGGTGGCTTGTCCACCTGATCTCCAACAGTCGTTTCAGGGAGGAACGTCATAGTTCTGTGAAACATGATGACGGTGGAAGGATGAGTGTAGAGATCCTGAAAGATCAGAAAGGTTTTTGCACATGGCTCTGCCTGCATTGCATGGACCACTGCCAAGTGCAGCTGGTGGTTGTAGCGGTGGATGTAGGGAACATCCTTCCCTACCTTCTTCTGCAGTAAGGCCTGAACCCCACCCCTGAGCCCACTCATGACAGAAGCTCCATCACAGCACTGACTGATCATTTCAGCTGCACCATAGCCTGAGTCAGAGAGATGCTCTAGGGTTTGGGTGGTAATGAATTCAGCATTTACCTGACTGAGGTCAAGCAGACCCATCAGGTGTTCCTCTGGAATGCCGTTACAGACAAATCTAACCATGACTGACTGATTCTCCACACCTGTCCCTAGTTCCATCACTTTTAATGCAAAACCAGCATCTTCTGCTTTGTTAATTGTTGATTTATTTTCTCACTCAGCAGTTTCATTCATCATTAATGCAAAATACAATCATCAACAGTCTCCTAAGTGAAAAAAAGGGGAAGGAAGAAGAAGTCTTTCCACTTTATACAATGTACCGTAAATCCTCTAATATTGGCCTGTATTCAATTAACGGTCGGGTATCATATTTTGGCCGGTGTCGGAGTCGGCGCAGGGGAATAATGGCCGGTCTCTTATTGTGGCCGGGTGGAATGTGGTAACAAGCAAGTACGGGGGCGGCTGTGTCATCGTCTCACTTTTGATTTGCCAGTGATAGACCGCGAGGGTAACTTTAACCGTGCGGAGACGAAGAGGAGGCGAAAATTTGATATCAAGTTCAAAGAGAACGTGCTGATTATGCTGCAGAACACTCTGGGGAGCAGTAGCAGGGGTTGTATGAACTAGTCAACTTCACTATAGTGACTTTTTATGCCTGTCATCGACTAGTCGCTGTCACTTGATAATGACCGGCAAGATGCAGCCCTCGGAAGAGACAGTAGCCTGCTGTTAGCAGGTGACAAGCTCCTGCGC
>SSNQ01034126.1:114096-138745 GCA_006942095.1 Nothobranchius kuhntae | reverse complement strand
GGGGGAGAGGGCTGAAGCAGGGGGAGGGGGGAGAGGGCTGAAGCAGAAACTACCGTTGTTAAAAGAAATGTGTTTAACTTTGAAAATGTGGGCGCAATTTTAATTGTCAAAAACTCCAGCGAACCATTAGTTCTTTTTGCTCAAATAGAAATAGAGGCCTGCCTCTAATACTGGCTCTCCTTCCAATAAAGGCCTGGAGCTTGATGAGCTTGAGTCAAATACAGGCCCGGGCCTGTATTAGAGGATTTACGGTAATTTACAGAATGGCCTTATACACAAATCAAGTATAGAACTTCCTTATCTTTGTAAACAATATCACAATAAAACTTATCAATATACTCATTCAATATTCACTTATCACTCATAGGATTCTATGATTTTTTCTTTATATAGTCTCTTAAATTGATCGGTAGTTAAATATTTTTTCATAATTTTACTCCATATACTGAAATACACATTTGCTTTAACCCTTAAAAATGGTTTGTGTGTTATTTAGAGATGCCATACAATAGTTTGCATGTGTGTGTTCTGAATTTTTGGTAATTGTGCTTTTTCAGTGTTCTTTCAAAAAATAAGCCTGACTGAATGTACAAAATTAGCTTATTCTGCAAAATAGCATTTTGACATGTGTCCCTTTGTGTGTGATTGTGCAGGCATGCGTGTATGTAGGTATCAAAGCACTTTACAGATCTTCAAAAGACAGATCTGTGATCATTATCTGGAGTGGTTGAGCAGGTGTGGGCAATGGGAGTGTAGGGGGTGGGGGGGGGCACAGGTTCTCACACTCTGTTGACTTCATGAATATTCATCAAAGTTATGCTATATATCAAAAATCAAAGGATTTTCTGCTAACTTTCAGATACTCACTCACAATTTTACTTTAGCAAAATGTTATTTCAATAAGTATAAAGCATTTGCAAGGATGAAAGCTAAGATGAAGGCTGAAAAACTTCAAAGGCGTACATTTGTTTTGCAAAACAAATTCCTGCAGAGCCGAGTTTTCTTTACATTCAGTAGGGGCAGCTTACACAGGTGCACCAATTGACTAAAAGTACATATATGAGACTCAGATCAGGATTCATTTCTTTAAACCGCAACCATGAGAAGAAGTTTCAACATGAATGAAGCCCTGGTGTCATGTTCCTGGGCAGAGGTGAGTCACACCTTCTCCTCTCACCAGACTCTAAGCTAATTCTCCACAGGTGAGGAGCAGGGGGAGCGGCAGCTGCAGGAGATTTCCCAATCAGGGATGCGGGTTCAAAAGGAGGATGGAGACACATCACTTTGCCGGATGATTGCACCAGTTTAGGTAGCGCCAGCCTTTGACCTTGATCAAGTTTGTTCGTGTTTGGCCATTGGATTTATGACCTCGGATTGTGTTTTTGGATTACGATTTGGATTATCCCTCACGCCTGGTTTTTGTTCCACTCAGGATCCTCTCCTCATCTCCTCACCCTCGCTGTCTACGTTCCCTGGATAACACACATCACGTCCCGTCCTCCTCTGCTGCTCCTATTTGGCTTCCCTCTGCTACCTCGCCTCTCCTGGACTTCTCACCCTCTGCCCATGTCCTTCCTGGCTTCCTCTTATTAGTGATGGTGATGTGAAGCTTTTTGATCCAACAAAGCTTTACAATCCAATTGTATTGAAAAAAGGTTCAAAGTTCGATGCTTCAAAACTCTATGAGGACATCTGCTGGTAAATGTTTGTATTTCATTGTATTGTCAGCCAATTCTACTGAAAATGAATGGTGTATTGAACTTTATGGACAAATAAAGCATTAAAAAGCTTCCTCAGGATCATATAATAAAAGTATCTTGAATTTGAACGTTACATTAAATATACTAAAATTGCTTTTCTTGGTGTGAATACTTGAAATGATGTTTATTTGGGACAGTGCATGTTAATGGACATACATGTAGGGACAACATGAATGTAAACAGGCCCGATTGTAGCCTAGGGCTGATTTCCATCTGTAGTCCTGAGAACTTCGTGTAGGTGAGTTTGGTGAGGGGGGTTGTGAACAGGTGGTTGTGCTTGGTGACAATATGGGGATCAAATGTCATTTTTATTCAAAAACAGAATTTGTTCAACAGTTCCTGGGCTGAGTATTTTTCTTTTTTTGCTGACAACCTCCCCAGCTTTAGAAAAAACCCTTTCACAGGGAACAGAGGACGCTGGGATGCACAAAACCTCCTTGGCAAGTACATATAAACTAGGGTACACGTTTCTGTTTTGCCCAATATTTAAGAGGGTCCTCCCCTTGTCATGGCTCGAGGTAAGTGTCTAACCCAAGACATGCAGAATCAGCACACGTAGTCCAAAGCAGTAAAGTAAAATGTCTTTATTATAAAAACGGGAACTGAAACCGCACAGGGAAGTCCTGTGGGATGAGCAATACGGCTCGAGTCTCTGAGGTGCTCAGGTTAATCAGGAGAGGAGGGGAAGCCGGGGAGGACGCTGGGCAGAGGGTGAGAGATCCAGGAGGGGTAAGGTAGCAGAGAGAAAGCCAAACAGGAACGGCGGAGGAGGATGGGACGGGATGAGTATGTTCCAGAAAACGAAGACAGCGAGGGTGAGTAGATGATGAGATGATCCTGAGCGAGACAAAAACAGGCGTAAGGGATAATCCAAATCCAAAATACAATCCCAGGTCATAAATCCACCAGTCGAAGGCGCGTCAAAACACGAATTAACAAGATCAAAGTTCAGAGTCGAGAGGCTGGTGCTACCTAAACTGGTGCAATCATCCGGCAAAGTGGTGTGTCTCCATCCTCCTTTTGAACCCGCGTCCCTGATTGGGAAATCTCCTGCAGCTGCCGCTCCCCCTGCTCCTCACCTGTGGAGAATTAGCTTAGAGGAGAAGGTGTGACTCACCTCTGCCCAGGAACATGACACCCCTCTTGGAATGTTTGGTTCCACAAGATATCGCTGAACCTGGACTGTGGCATTTGCTGTGGCACTGGACACCTTCCTTTTCTCTGAGACCTGGCTGTCCAGCAAATCCCACAGGCCAGCCACTGAAATGATCAAAAACAAAGTGTCAGAAAAGGCACCATATGCACGAGAACTTTAAGCTGTTACCTGAGGATTCTGCCGATGAGGAAGCTGCAGGCTGTGGTGGGTCAAGGGTTGTGCTGCTGTTTCGCAGCAGAGTGGTACGTTTGGCGGTCAGTCTTCTTACCGCAGTCTCTGAATTTGTAGCATTACAGAACCCCCTCACCTTGAATCTGGGGTCCAGGAGAGTGGCGAGAGAATGTTGACTGGCTGTCTCATAGTGGCTAAGCTTTTCGTTCATGAGCTGCACAATGTTACTACACAGTTTACTAGCCACAACACCCCTGACCTGCCTCTGCTTTGAGGTGATGCTGTGCCTCAGCATACGAATTAAGGGTATAACTTTTGACCCTGACAGATTTCTCTGCCGACAGCTCCACAGTTGCTTCTTTTAAGGGTGGCAATACCTCAAGGCATTCAGAGATGGCGTCGTATTCTGCAGAGGTCAGGGGAGACACATCAGTATGTAAGGACGCCAGAGCTGCACTTACTGGTTCACGCTGCTCATACAGCCTGGACAACATATCAAAAGTGCTGGTCCATCTTGTGTCCACCTCCTGAATCAATTTATGGACAGGGGCCACTGCCTCCATCTGCCTCTGTAGGAAAAGCAGCCTCTCTCTGGCCAAAGTACTGGTCCTGAAGTAGGCAGCAACCTTTCTGGCCTTGCCCCTCATGTCCTCAAGACCAGGGGTCAAATCAAGGGCCTTCCTTACTACCAGATTCAGGGCATGTGCAATGCAGTGACTGTGCCTCGCATCCATGCCAGCATGTTTGCAGCACCATCAGTCACAAGGCACATAAGCTCGGACTGTATGTTCCATTCCTCCATCAAAGTAGCCAAAACTTTAGCGATGTTAGCTGCTGTACGCTTCTCAGGAAAACTCCCAACAGTCAGTAACGTAGAAGTTAACTCATCACTTTCATTAATGAAATGGCAGGTTATGGCAAGGTAGGCGTCCATGTGAATAGATGTCCACATGCCAGATGTCAGACTAACTGCAGGGGCTTTCTGAATGATTTCCTTGGCCTTCTCTTTCTCCCTCTTATATCTGGCATCAGCCATGCTCTTCAGTGCCAGCCGTGATGGAAGGACATATGTGGGATCCAAAAGGCTTACAAAGACTCTGAACCCTTCGTCATCCACAATGCTAAAAGGCTGCAAATCTTTAACAATCATATTGACCAGGGCCTCATCAATGTTGTCCTTTCTGCTGTCTACAATAAAACAAAACAAGTTATTTAAACAGGTAATGTGACATTAAAACACACACATACTGACATTTACCCTGACTGCTGGCTGCAGCTCGAGCAGAAGCGTCATGCTTGGCACAAAAGTGCCTCAACATTGATGAGGTGTTGTTATTGTAAGCCAGTTGTTGGTTGCAAATAACAAACAATACATTTTTATGGGGTACGTGATGAAATATATCTATTTTACACATATTAACATTCTCTACATATTCAAATATTTTACTTTTCACATTTCTATTGGATTATTAGGCAGGAATAATTAGCTCAATTTATGTATCTTTTTTAGAAATAGAGTAACAAAATGAAGATTAGAAAATTCACATAAGGATAGGACATACTAAATTCCATTTACACGCACAACCAAACTGAAAAGCTCATCAACTATTATATTAATTACCAATAAAAGAAGAAAAATCATACCAAACTAAATTTTTATTTAGTTAAAGGAAAATGACAGACGGTCTAAAAGTTACAGCCCTACAATACGCACCAAGTATTACTACTATAAAGGTAATTTACTAGACTAGACCAAATACATTTTCAAACCTTATTTGAAGAGATTAAATTGAAATGTTCCCACATCTCAGAACACCCTCTTTTTGCTACAGGATCCATTTTTGCGACTCGGTGTTTAATCACTGAATACTGAATCCTAAACCGCCAATCTCAGGTCATACAAACCTGCGCCTCTCGGTTTGCATTGCTTTAAATGTTTGAAACGACGTGTGAAGCGGTCACGTGGGTGGAAGGGTGAATCGAAGCGTCGTCGCTCATTGGTCACGTGACTTTCAGTAAACAAATCAAGCTCCGACACAGTGCTTTGCTCTGCAGTGGTTCATTTTGGTGATAAAAGCTTCGAATCCTGCATGTCACAGGTAACATCACTACTTGCCCTCCAGGACCAGGATTGGGGACCCCTGACCTACATGATCGGGTGACAAAGGTGCAAAGGGTCAATAGTGGTATTTTATTATGAAGTTAGATTTGGCCTTTTATCAGGACTCCAGGGCCATTTTGAGCTGCAAAAGAGGTTTCATATCTCATTTACATGCTCTACAAAAAACTTCTAAATTCATAAAAGTTTTTCTAGGACCCCTTTAAATGGTAAATGGCCTGTCCTGGAACCCCCAAGGTGTTTTTAAGTCCAAAATCTGATTAATGTGAGCATAAGACAGCAACATCATAGCTGAATACACAACTTTTCCAGGAAAATGTGATGTAGTTTCTCTAAAAAAAATAAAAATAAACAATTTTACAACATAAATTAGTGACAACAAGAGGGAAAATGTAGCCATCATAATAAATTGTATGTTTGTTGTATGTAGCCACAACGCAGGTGATAGTCAAGCTGCTTTTGAAACTGTTTAGATGACCATTTGCTCTGCTGCCTCACAGCGTGAGGATGCTGTTTCCTCAGAGGTGGGAGTGTGACTGGAATGGTGTTAATGGGTTTTAAACTTGTAACAGACTGCTGGCCTGCCAAGTGCATGCTGAGATAAGCTTTTGCCATCTATGAAGTAAACATGAAGCATGTCATTGTCTTACTTTTATTTTATCGCACACCACGGTTACAAAACACTACATGGGTGACAAGGTACCCTCCATATAACAGATTTTTGTCTGATGAGATCTGATGTATTTTGGCCCCATGCTATTGAGTGATTTATAAACTAGTAGGAGCATTTTGAAATTTATTCTGTTGTTTACTGGTAACCAGTGTAGGGACGTAAGAACATGCCATTCTCTTAGTTCTTGTTAAGACTCTAGCAGCAGCATTCTGAACAAGCTGCAGTTGCTTCACAGCTTTTTTAGAAAGACCAGTTAGGAGGCCATTGCAGTGGTCCAACTTGCTAGAAAATAAAACATGAATGATTTTCTTTAAGTCTGGTCTGGACATGAGACCTCTGACTATTGCTATTTGATGAAGGTGATAAAACGCTGATTTAGTTATAGCCTTAATATGTCCAGAGAAGTTCAGGTCGGAGTCAATAATAACACCAAGATTTCTAACCTGAGTCTTTGTCTTTATTCCCCTGGAGTCTAGCAGAGCAATAACATCCATTCTATCCTTATTGTGGCCAAAGACAATAACTCCAGTTTAACTGAAGTAAGCATGACTGCATCCAGTCATTTACTTGTTCTAGACACTGATAGAGTGAGTCCAGTGGACGATAATTACTTGATCATAGGGCTAGATAGATCTGGGTGTCTTCAGCATAGCTATGATAGGCAATGTTGTTAAGTATGACCTGACCCAGAGGGGCCATGTAGAGATTGAAGAGTAGCAGTCTTAGAATTGAGCCTTGGGGGACCCCACATTTTATGTGGATCAGTTTTGATTTGTGATCCCCAATAGAGACAACAGCCCCTGTCTCAGATATGATTGTGGCGACGGTGGCACAGGAGTTAAGTGCGTGCCCCGTAATCAGAAGGTTGCAAGTTCGAGCCCCGCTCAGTCTGTCGCTGTGTCCTTGCGCAAGACACTTAACCCACGTAGCCTGCTGGTGGTGGTCAGAGGGACCGGTGGCACCAGTGCTCGGCAGCCTCGCCTCTGTCAGTGTGCCCCGGGGCAGCCGTGGCTACATCATAGCTCATCCCCACCAGTGTGTGAATGTGTGGGTGTGAATGGGTGAATGACTGGTTGCATTGTAAAGCATCTTGGGGGGTTCCAGGACTCTAGAAGACGCTATATCAAATACAAGCCATTTACCATTTACCATGATTGGGACCAGGCAAGGACTGTACCGGATAGTCCCACCCAATTTGTGAGCCTGAGCACAGAGAGCTGTTTCAGTAGAACGAGATCTAAGAAAACCTGACTCGAAACTAACGTAGATGCCATGTTCATCAAGAGCAGCTGTGAGTTGTTTAGCCACAACCTTTTCCCAAATCTTAGAGATGAACGGAAGCTTGGAGATGGGTCTGAAGCTGCTATGTAGAGAAGGGTCAAGACTTGGTTTTTTAAACCCCCCTTTTTTGGCTGGTTTGATACCCCTGTGACCAGTAAAACTATAAGGCAGAGAAGAAAATGCCATCTCTGGCCTGCTCCAAAACAATAACTGTTATCTGAATCTGGCTCCCCGATCAGCCTTGCCTGTGCAACGTCCAGCAATGATCAGTTTTAGGTACAGTTTGACCATTCAACATTGTTGGGGTAATTAGGAGCGAGTAATTAGTAATTAATTAATTACTTTTGGATTCTTCGATAAACTCTGTAAATATGGGAATATTTACCGATGTATTAATGAATTAAGATACTCTTTAGGTATCCCGGGGCACCATCCCTTTAATTAGAAAGGGAAATGAATCCAAAACTCTTATCAGTCTATCAAAAAGATGTTAATCCTAGGAGCAGAAATTTCAACCAACACAAACAAAGTCTCTTGAGGCAAAATCGGAATTTTATAACATTTAATTAAACAAGGAGATTAATAATGCAAAACAATTTGATATAATTGGAAATGAGTAAGTGTGTAATGGAGGATGTCCCCACAAACACTAAAAACACGTATGAGTGTGTGTGTGTGTGTGAATGATGGCTTCGTCCTCCCAGAGCACTAAAAACATATACGTGTGTGTGTGTGTGTGAGATGGAGGATGTATGAATGGGGCTTTGTTTTCCCAGGTGTGTGGGGAGTGTGTGTGTCTGATAAGGCTGGAGGATGTGTGTGTGATTTTTCTTCTCTCTCAGATGCAGGCAAAGGAATTAGACTTAGTGACTTAAAATCATCACAGTAAAAAAACTTTAACACTTCAAAAGTTGACAAAACACTTCAGAAAGATTGATAAACAACAAAGGTCACTCGTAAATTAACATCTGACAGTTTAAACAGCCTGGCCACAGCTGGAAACTATTTAAAGATATTAACGATGACAAATAAACAGTTTACTCTCTACTAAATAACCCTGTGAGCGGATTTTGATACGGAAGAAGAGAAAAACGTCTGATAATTTGAAGCAAGTTACGCGGTCGACTGCTTATCTTGGTCTAGAAAAGACGAGAAAAGGTAAAAGTTTAAATTAAATAAAACTTGCAGGAGCAAAACCTCTCTGAGCGAAGGCAAGGCGTCCCTTGTGAAGTTCGCTGGTCAGATGTGATTTACGCTTCTCCTCCCACGAGTGTCTCTCCACGGGCTGGACACAGAGAGAGCAAAGTTTCTTTTGTGCTGAGTTTGATAACTTACAACGTCTCCGTGAGCTTGATGGTTTTGGAGTTGCTTTTCCAGCGGCTCACTGTTCGCACTCTTCAGCCTCCAGGCCTCGTGCGTGCTTGAGTTGAATGGAGCTGGAGCAAGCAGCGTGTCCTTTACACCAGTGCAACTGGTACACAAGAACAGTTAAGTTTCGTTTTTCGCTGAAANGCAATACCTCAAGGCATTCAGAGATGGCGTCGTATTCTGCAGAGGTCAGGGGAGCCACATCAGTATGTAAGGACGCCAGAGCTGCACTTACTGGTTCACGCTGCTCATACAGCCTGGACAACATATTAAAAGTGCTGTTCCATCTTGTGTCCACCTCCTGAATCAATTTATGGACAGGGGCCACTGCCTCCATCTGCCTCTGTAGGAAAAGCAGCCTCTCTCTGGCCAAAGTACTGGTCCTGAAGTAGGCAGCAACCTTTCTGGCCTTGCCCCTCATGTCCTCAAGACCAGGGGTCAAATCAAGGGCCTTCCTTACTACCAGATTCAGGGCATGTGCAATGCAGTGACTGTGCCTCGCATCCATGCCAGCACGTTTGCAGCACCATCAGTCACAAGGCACATAAGCTCGGACTGTATGTTCCATTCCTCCATCAAAGTAGCCAAACCTTTAGCGATGTTAGCTCCCAACAGTCAGTAACGTAGAAGTTAACTCATCACTTTCATTAATGAAATGGCAGGTTATGGCAAGGTAGGCGTCCATGTGAATAGATGTCCACATGCCAGATGTCAGACTAACTGCAGGGACTTTCTGAATGATTTCCTTGGCCTTCTCTTTCTCCCTCTTATATCTGGCATCAACCATGCTCTTCAGTGCCAGCCGTGATGGAAGGACATATGTGGGATCCAAAAGGCTTACAAAGGCTCTGAACCCTTCGTCATCCACGATGCTAAAAGGCTGCAAATCTTTAACAATCATATTGACCAGGGCCTCATCAATGTTGTCCTTTCTGCTGTCTACAATAAAACAAAACAAGATATTTAAACAGGTAATGTGACATTAACACACATACATACTGACATTTACCCTGACTGCTGCTGCAGCTCGAGCAGAAGCGTCATGCTTGGCACGAAAGTGCCTCAACATTGATGAGGTGTTGTTATTGTAAGCCAGTTGTTGGTTGCAAATAACACACTGCACCTGCAACACATAACAAATATTATTGAAAGAATACATTTTTATGGGATACGCGATGAAATATATCTAATTTACACATATTCACATTCTCTACATATTCAAATATTTTACTTTTCACATTTCTATTGGATTATTAGGCAGGAATAATTAGCTCAATTTATGTATCTTTTTTTAGAAATAGAGTAACAAAATGAAGATTAGAAAATTCACATAAGGATAGGACATACTAAATTCCATTACACACAACCAAACTGAAAAGCTCATCAACTATTATATTAATTACCAATAAAAGAAGAAAAATCATACCAAACTAGATTTTAATTTAATTAAAGGAAAATGACAGACGGTCTAAAAGATACAGCCCTACAATATGCACCAAGTATTACTACTATAAAGGTAATTTACTAGACTAGACCAAATACATTTTCAAACCTTATTTGGAGAGATTAAATTGAAACATTCCCACATCTCAGAACGCCCTCATTTTGCTGCAGGATCCATTTTTGCGACTCGGTGTTTAATCACTGAATACTGAATCCTGAACCGTCAATCTCAGGTCATACACACCTGCGCCTCTCGGTTTGCATTGCTTTAAATGTTTTAAACAACATGTGAAGCGGTCACGTGGGTGGAAGGGTGAATCGAAGCATCGTCGCTCATTGGTCACGTGGCTTTCAGTAAACGAATCAAGCTCAGACACAGTGCTTTGCTCTGCGGTGGTTCGTTTTGGTGATACAAGCCTCGAATCCTGCGTGTCACAGGTAACATCACTATCTCTCATCATCTCATCAACTTGAGCACCTCAGAGACTCGAGCCGTATTGCTCATCCCACAGGACTTCCCTGTGCGGTTTCAGTTCCCGTTTTTATAATAAAGACATTTTACTTTACTGCTTTGGACTACGTGTGTTGATTCTGCGTGTCTTGGGTTAGACACTTACCTCGAGCCATGACACCTGGAGGTGTTTCAGCAGCTTGAAGATGAGGGGAAGTCAGTCAGGAGGGACCGCAGCAGAAGCCGACCGTAATCATCGATTACAACCGCTGCAAAGGGGCAGTTGACAACTTGGACAAGGTAATTTATTTATTTTATTTTATTATAATTCGCCAACCTAATTGCATATGTAAGTTATTTATTCATGTATTTTTATTCCAGCTCGTTGCAACATACAGCTGCCGTCGCAAGACCAGACGTTGGCCCATGTCGCTCTTCTGCAACATGTTAGATGTGAGCGCCTACAATGCCCTGGTCCTGTGGCTGTCTGGAACCGGCCTGGAACCAGCAGAAGAGGAGCATCTGCCAAAGGCTGTTCTTGCAGGAGCTTGGGAGCTCCATGGTGAGACCAGCCCAGGCAAGGTTTGCTGCGGTCCAGCAGCACTGCAGCTTTGTTGCAGGTGCAGCAGCAAGCGGAGCCAGCTCCAGCGCAGGAGCAGACAATAAAGAAAAAATGCCACCTTTGCAGGGGGAAGAGGAGCGTGCATGCACGCTTTTGCAAAACGTGGACAGGCTGTGTGCAAGGAGCACGCAACAGTTGTGTGCTCAACCTGCAGTTGTTAGCTCACTCCCCTCTGTGTTTCTCTCTCACACGCGCACACGCGCGCACACACACCTTTTCTTTGTTTGTGTGCTTTAATAAAGTGTTCAACTGGCTGTAATGGAGACCAGGGGTTCCATTCATTATGATTAATGCTCTGTTATTTCTGATTGAGTTGCAGACAAAAGGTTTTGTTATTGAAGTTATTTATTTTTTGGTGGACATTTAAAAACAGATTCTTTAGAAGCAGAGGGACTGGCCACCCTTCCTGTGTAAAGAGGAAATGTTTGTTAAATGTCAATTTGTGTTTAAGTTAATCTAAAGTTTCACTCACCTGTCTGGTAGTGTCTCCTCAGCAGGGCGGGGCAGCAAAGGGAAGTTTGTGTCCCAGGTGCTGCTTTTAAGCTGCTGGAGCATACCACTTAAATAAGGAGGTGTGATTCTTGGAAGAGTTATGTGAAACCTAGTTTCTGTTTGTTTGAACTTGGATTTATTTAGTATGATTTGTATGTATGTAAATGTTTGGTACCATTTATTATTTTGGTGGTTGGGTTCTGTAAATATTATTTAGTTATTATTTCTTTGATTACCCCTCTTCTTGGTTTCTTCCAATCAGTCACTTAGTTATAAAAGGCAGTGAGTGTTGGTGTTAGGATGTTGGTGTTGGTGACAAACATGTTGCAATAAAGCCACCTCAACCTGATTTATTTGTTTGCCTCTCCTTCAAACCACGTGCCGCCGCCGGTCAAAACTGACACTGGCTATCTTTCTATCTTTCTAAGTGCATTTTTTTGTGCTCTAATGACTTTAACGTGAGTGTTACACCCCTCCTGGCCTAGGAGTACCAGAAGGGGCAACACAAGTGTGGTGGGAGCAAGTAGTGATGATGATGTGAAGCCTTTTGAACCAACAAAGCTTTACAATCCAATTGTATTGAAAAAAGGTTCAAGGTTCGATGCTTCAAAACTCTATGAGGACATCTGCTGGTAAATGTTTGTATTTCATTGTATTGTCAGCCAATTCTACTGAAAATGAATGGTGTATTGAACTTTATGGACAAATAAAGCATTAAAAAGCTTCCTCAGGATCATATAGTAAAAGTATCTTGAATTTGAACGTTACATTAAATATACTAAAATTGCTTTTCTTGGTGTGAATACTTGAAATGAAACCATGTTTATTTTTATGGGATACGTGATGAAATATATCTAATTTACACATATTAACATTCTCTACATATTCAAATATTTTACTTTTCACATTTCTATTGGATTATTAGGCAGGAATAATTAGCTCAATTTATGTATCTTTTTTAGAAATAGAGTAACAAAATGAAGATTAGAAAATTCACATAAGGATAGGACATACTAAATTCCATTACACACAACCAAACTGAAAAGCTCATCAACTATTATATTAATTACCAATAAAAGAAGAAAAATCATACCAAACTAGATTTTAATTTAATTAAAGGAAAATGACAGACGGTCTAAAAGATATAGCCCTACAATATGCACCAAGTATTACTACTATAAAGGTAATTTACTAGACTAGACCAAATACATTTTCAAACCTTATTTGGAGAGATTAAATTGAAACATTCCCACATCTCAGAACGCCCTCTTGTTGCTACAGGATCCATTTTTGCGACTCGGTGTTTAATCACTGAATACTGAATCCTGAACCGTCAATCTCAGGTCAAACAAATCTGTATGGCAAGCCAAATGAGCATTTATGCTGATATCAGGATATCAGCCAGAATTGTCCTGAACATGTAAGCCATTTCTGTCCACTAGTTAACTAGTTAGCCATGTTTGTGTCAACTAGTTAAATATCGAGAGTGAAAATGTGCCCACTAGTTAACTAGTGACAGCAGAAATGCGCACTAGTTAACTAGTGAACACATTTAGGCTTCAGTAGTTAACTAGTTGACACAAAAACTGCTCACTAGTTAACTAGTAAAAGCAGAAATGCATACCAGTCAGCTACTTGAAGGTATTTGTCTCACTAGTTAACTAGTGAGGGTCAAAATGTGCACACTAGTTAACTTGTTGTAGACATAAATGTGCACTAGTTAACTAGTTAGCCATGTTTGTGTCAACTAGTTAAATATCGAGAGTGAAAATGTGCCCACTAGTTAACTAGTGACAGCAGAATCGCGCACTAGTTAACTAGTGAACACATTTAGGCTTCAGTAGTTAACTAGTTGACACAAAAACTGCTCACTAGTTAACTAGTAAAAGCAGAAATGCATACCAGTCAGCTACTTGAAGGTATTTGTCTCACTAGTTAACTAGTGAGGGTCAAAATGTGNCTCTCTCTCTCTCTCTCTCTCTCACGCGCGCGCGCGCGCACACACACACACACACACACACACACACACACACACACACACACACACACACACACACACACACACACACACACCTTTTCTTTGTTCGTGTGCTTTAATAAAGTGTTCAACTGGCTGTAATGGAGACCAGGGGTTCCATTCATTATGATTAATGCTCTGTTATTTCTGATTGAGTTGCAGACAAAAGGTTTTGTTATTGAAGTTATTTATTTTTTGGTGGACATTTAAAACAGATTCTTTAGAAGCAGAGGGACTGGCCACCCTTCCTGTGTAAAGAGGAAATGTTTGTTAAATGTCAATTTGTGTTTAAGTTGATCTAAAGTTTCACTCACCTGTCTGGTAGTGTCTCCTCAGCAGGGCGGGGCAGCAAAGGGAAGTTTGTGTCCCAGGTGCTGCTTTTAAGCTGCTGGATCATACCACTTAAATAAGGAGGTGTGATTCTTGGAAGAGTTATGTGAAACCTAGTTTCTGTTTGTTTGAACTTGGATTTATTTAGTATGATTTGTATGTATGTAAATGTTTGGTACCATTTATTATTTTGGTAGTTGGGTTCTGTAAATATTATTTAGTTATTATTTCTTTGATTACCCCTCTTCTTGGTTTCTTCCAATCAGTCACTTAGTTATAAAAGGCAGTGAGTGTTGGGGTTAGGATGTTGGTGTTGGTGTTGGTGACAAACATGTTGCAATAAAGCCACCTCAACCTGATTTATTTGTTTGCCTCTCCTTCAAACCACGTGCCGCCACCGGTCAAAACTGACACTGGCTATCTTTCTATCTTTCTAATTGCATTTTTTTGTGCTCTAATGACTTTAACGTGAGTGTTACACCCCTCCCGGCCTAGGAGTACCAGAAGGGGCAACACAAGTGTGGTGGGAGCAAGTAGTGATGATGATGTGAAGCCTTTTGAACCAACAAAGCTTTACAATCCAATTGTATTGAAAAAAGGTTCAAGGTTCAATGCTTCAAAACTCTCTGAGGACATCTGCTGGTAAATGTTTGTATTTCATTGTATTGTCAGCCAATTCTACTGAAACTGAATGGTGTATTGAACTTTATGGACAAATAAAGCATTAAAAAGCTTCCTCAGGACCATATAGTAAAAGTGTCTTGAATTTGAACATTACATTAAAAATTGCTTTTCTTGGTGTGAATACTTGAAATGAAACCATGTTTATTTTTATGGGATACGTGATGAAATATATCTAATTTACACATATTAACATTCTCTACATATTCAAATATTTTACTTTTCACATTTCTATTGGATTATTAGGCAGGAATAATTAGCTCAATTTATGTATCTTTTATAGAAATACAGGAACAAAATGAAGATTAGGAAATTCACATAAGGATAGGACATACTAAATTCCATTACACACACAACCAAACTGAAAAGCTCATCAACTATTATATTAATTACAAATAAAAGAGGAAAAATCATACCAAACTAGATTTTAATTTAATTAAAGGAAAGTGACAGACGGTCTAAAATATATAGCCCTACAATATGCACCAAGTATTACTACTATAAAGGTAATTTACTAGACTAGACCAAATACATTTTCAAACCTTATTTGGAGAGATTAAATTGAAACATTCCCACATCTCAGAACGCCCTCTTGTTGCTACAGGATCCATTTTTGCGACTCGGTGTTAAATCACTGAATACTGAATCCTGAACCGTCAATCTCAGGTCAAACAAATCTGTATGGCAAGCCAAATGAGCATTTATGCTGATATCAGGATATCAGCCAGAATTGTCCTGAACATGAAAGCCATTTCTGTCCACTAGTTAACTAGTTAGCCATGTTTGTGTCAACTAGTTAAATATCGAGAGTGAAAATGTGCCCACTAGTTAACTAGTGACAGCAGAAATGCGCACTAGTTAACTAGTGAACACATTTAGGCTTCAGTAGTTAACTAGTTGACACAAAAACTGCTCACTAGTTAACTAGTAAAAGCAGAAATGCATACCAGTCAGCTACTTGAAGGTATTTGTCTCACTAGTTAACTAGTGAGGGTCAAAATGTGCACACTAGTTAACTTGTGGTAGACATAAATGTGCACTAGTTAACTAGTCAACACACTGAGCAATACTAGTTAACTAGTAAGATATGAAACATTTTAACTAGTTAACTAGAGAGCATTTAGGCCTTACTAGTTAACTAGTTGACATTTAGGATGTCCCTATTTAACTAGTTGACACAAACATGGCTAACTAGTTAACTAGTGCACAGAAATGGCTTACATGTTCATGACAATTCTGGCTGATATCCTGATATCAGAATAAATGCTCATTTGGCTTGCCATAAACCTGCGCCTCTCGGTTTGCGTTGCTTTAAATGTTTGAAACAACGTGTGAAGCGGTCACGTGGGTGGAAGGGTGAAACGAAGCATCGTTGCTCATTGGTCACGTGACTTTCAGTAAACGAATCAAGCTCCGACACAGTGCTTTGCTCTGCGGTGGTTCGTTTTGGTGATACAAGCTTCGAATCCTGCGTGTCACAGGTAACATCACTAGGAGCAAGCACGAAGACAATAAAAGTTCAAAAGGAGTTTATTAACTAAAATTGTCCCAGGCGGGTGTAAATAAAGTCTCTGGAAATAATGATGTCAATAATAACTGAAGACAAGGGCAAAGCCCCCCTCAAGCTCGGATAATACCCTCCTGTTTTGTGTACTGGCCCTCCTTTTTGTCCTGTGCTGCTCCTAACGTGGCCGGCGTCTCACGCTCTCCCGTTCTCTCAGTCTCTCTCTCTCTCAGGGGATGGGTTCCTCCAGAAAAGATCCTCATGTCATCTGTAGTCTTTAGTCACTCGTCTCCACGATCTCCGGCTGCAACTCTTCGTTTCTTTACACTGCTTTCCTTCGCAGCTCAGCTCGGCACTCCTTCAGCAGCTCGAAACTCCCGTACTCGGTGATTGGAATCCTTTTCCTTTACACGACTCNAAGCTTCGAATCCTGCGTGTCACAGGTAACATCACTAGGAGCAAGCACGAAGACAATAAAAGTTCAAAAGGAGTTTATTAACTAAAATTGTCCCAGGCGGGTGTAAATAAAGTCTCTGGAAATAATAATGTCTATAATAACTGAAGACAAGGGCAAAGCCCCCCTCAAGCTCGGATAATACCCTCCTGTTTTGTGTACTTGTCCTCCTTTTTGTCCTGTGCTGCTCCTAACGTGGCCGGCGTCTCACGCTCTCCCGTTCTCTCAGTCTCTCTCTCTCTCAGGGGATGGGTTCCTCCAGAAAAGATCCTCGTGTCATCTGTAGTCTTTAGTTCACTCGTCTCCACGATCTCCGGCTGCAACTCTTCGTTTCTTTACACTGCTTTCCTTCGCAGCTCAGCTCGGCACTCCTTCAGCAGCTCGAAACTCCCGTACTCGGTGATTGGAATCCTTTTCCTTTACACGACTCAAGCGCTCCTTCACATCTCTCTCAAACTCCCTTTCTTACAGGCAGATCCAAACTCCGTCCTTTCTCCACAAGCGCGCTGTCTGTAACCTCTCACCGACTTCTCATCGAACTCTCACTAGAAACTCCTCGACGACCTTTCACCGCTCTCCTTCTCAACTCCATCCACCTTCTCAACCGCTCTTCTTCTCTTTAGCCGCTCTTCTCCCTTTATAAGAAGCCCTGATGAGCGCGGATTGCTTCCAGCTGGTGGCAGCGGGCCAGCAGGAAGGGTGCGGCTCAGTGTGCCTCTCTCCATGGTGCTGATCCTGTCACCATGATCCTGTGTCAGCGGGGCCGGAGCAAGGAGCTGTCCTTGGTGCGGTGGTTAAAATGGAGCCCAGGAACACAGCGGTCATAACACAAGAGGAGAGAACACCACGTTAGTACAATAACTTCAATGAGCCTTCAAAACACGAGTTCCAAACTCCACACAACTGTAGGCAATTATTAACTTTTGTCTCTGGAATATTAAATAGTCTTAATGCAAAATCCCGGACGAGCCCCCATTATGTTACACCCCTCCCGGCCTAGGAGTACCAGGAGGGGCAACACAAGTGTGGTGGGAGCAAGCACGAAGACAATAAAAGTTCAAAAGGAGTTTATTAACTAAAATTGTCCCAGGCGGGTGTAAATAAAGTCTCTGGAAATAATAATGTCAATAATAACTGAAGACAAGGGCAAAGCCCCCCCTTCAAGCTCGGATAATACCCTCCTGTTTTGTGTACTGGCCCTCCTTTTAGTCCTGTGCTGCTCCTAACGTGGCCGGCGTCTCACGCTCTCCCGTTCTCTCAGTCTCTCTCTCTCTCAGGGGAGGGGTTCCTCCAGAAAAGTTGCTCGTGTCATCTGTAGTCTTTAGTCACTCGTCTCCACGATCTCCGGCTGCAACTCTCCTTTTCTTTACACTGCTTTCCTTCGCAGCTTAGCTCGGCACTCCTTCAGCAGCTCGAAACTCCCGTACTCGGTGATTGGAATCCTCTTCCTTTACACGACTCAAGCGCTCCTTCACATCTCTCTCAAACTCCTTTTCTTTCAGGCAGATCCAAACTCCGTCCTTTCTCCACAAGCGCGCTGTCTGTAACCTCTCACCGACTTCTCATCGAACTCTCACTAGAAACTCCTCGACGACCTTTCACTGCTCTCCTTCTCAACTCCATCCACCTTCTCAACCGCNTTGCTCCACCATGTCAGGGGGTTTTCTTTAGGGTGGATGCATTCCTCCTGCAGGTAGCGAGTGAGCTCCAGCTCGGCTCAAACTCTCTTCGGGACGGCTGCAGAAGCAGTGCTTGTCCGGGACTTCAGCAGGTCTCCGAGCATTTATTTATTTATTTTTGCCGCTGGTGGCAGTTCTGTCTCGGCCAAGGACTCTGGCTGCGCAGCAGCTGACGTACTGAAAACCAAAGTGCTCCCAAAGGAGCGAAGTAACGTTTCGTTTTGATACCAGTGCAGCCATCCTTCTCAACATGCATCATTGAGTTGAACCAAGTTCAGTAATCGCGATGGCCCATGATGCAGCGCGGTGGGCTTCTTCATATCGCGATATTTCATTTTTGCGGTTACCGCGACAGCCCTACTTTTAGTAATCGATTTTCATCGAATTTATCGATTCGTTGTTGCAGCCCTAATTTAAATTTTAACTAAGATGCACCAAAAGGCAGAATTATTGACTACACATGTCTACAGCATGATTAGATACTCATTTATCAGCAAAAAAGGTGATTTGGGGGTGACTTCCTCTTTAACAAACAGGTAGGAGCTTATTGGATAATTACTGCAGCTTTGAATAAAATTTAGATTAAATGGTTCTCATTTAAACAGATGGTGAGTGTGTGCTCTATCTTGTAAATGGCCTTAAGCTGTTAAAGTGAAAACATAGGATAGCCTAATAATTAAGTAACAAGAAAAGCCCAATAGAGCCAACAGTCTAGTGTGCAACAAGATTTAATTACATGTTCACATTTGATGTTTTTCAGGTTCTTATATATATATATATATATATATATATATATCCTATATATGTATAAAAGAAACTGAAACTGGTTTGTTGCAAAACAGGACAGAATTGTTACTATAGCGCAGAGTTCCCATTTTCTTTAAAAAAAACTCCTCAAGATCTGGCTGTAAATATAAAAACCCTGCAGCGAGGGAGATGGTTTCCTCTCACGCAAAATAACCAATCGCAGGAGGCCCTTCCAGCCAATCAGACGAGAAAGGCAGGAGCTTACTATGAGATCCTACTATTCCAAATGATGCGTCCTGTCACCTAGCAACCACGACAGCGCTAAACTAAGCTTAGCAGCACTACAAGCTCCCTGTTTCTCTACAAAGAGGATTTTTTTCTACAGCTGCAGACACTAACGTCCAACAGATCTGTCCTTTCAGCAGACGATGGACCATGTTCCTGGCAAAAACAGCAGAACCTGGAAAACTATACAAGCTAGAGCTCCCAATGTTTAAGGAAATACAGGAAGTTCTTTTTGCACTTGATGGAAGGATGCATATTAATATATAATTGAAAAAGGTGACATTATAGCCTAGGCAAATTTCTACCTTCAGTCCCTTTGCTGGCTGAGGCTGGCCACACATAAATAAAAACATCAACAAACAATAAAACCAAAGTACAGTAGGTATCAGGCCGGGATCATGGCCATAAGGTTTTCATTGCTGTCTTCAGTTTCATACATGTAGTGTTGCAATAGTGTGCACCTCATTAATCAAACAGATCCTACTAGAAAACCATTAGTTTGTTGTCTCTGTGAGGCATGCTGCTGCCTTTCTTGACATCAGTGGGTTTTTCTAGTTAAAGGATCAATAAATATAAACAAAACGGCTGGTAGCCCCGCCCCAGACCGCCTGACCAATCAGCAGACTGAACGTTCTCACCTGGTTGGACACATTGTTTGGTTTCTCTGTGGCTAGATTTTGAGCTGACGGGTTGTTCTGCTGGTGACTGAAGTGATCTGAGTGGATCAGTGAGCCTGACACAGGAAGTTTCCTCTCAGCTCACTTTACCCTGTCTCTTGGTAACAAGCAGGATTTACAGCAGATCTGCGTTTCCATGCTGACACAGGGTCAGCTAGAGCTCTGTAAAGACAGGAAGGCTCTGTTTGAGTCTGTGCTCTGGATTAGGCTCTATAAGCTCATTAGTCAGCCCTGGGGTCTCTGACTGGGACACTGCTCTGTGTGTTAACGCTTTGTCCACCGGGTATGGGAACAGGGAAACTGCTAATCCCTTACTCAAGTAGAGGCAGATTTATTTGTACACAGAAACAATTCAATGTACTTTCCAGGTGCAAGAACATAAAACATTAAAATTATTGTAACAACATCAAACAGCAGGTTTTTATACCAAATTCAAAAATACACTAATAAATAAAAAGGCTCATTTAAAGGATGAGTAGTTACAGTGCAAAAGGTGCAGCATAAACATTCAAAGGCTGATGAATGCACACAAGTTTTCTGTTTTGACTTAAAACTTACGAGAGGCCACATTAGACGTCATAAAGAAGCTGATTCCATCTGTGAGCAGTGTTACACCCCTCCCGGCCTAGGAGTACCAGGAGGGGCAACACAAGTGTGTTGGGAGCAAACACGAAGACCATAAAAAGTTCAAAAGGAGTTTATTAACTAAAATTGTCCCAGGCGGGTATAAATAAAGTCTCTGGAAATAATAATGTCTATAATAACTGAAGACAAGGGCAAAGCCCCCCTCAAGCTCGGATAATACCCTCCTGTTTTGTGTACTTGTCCTCCTTTTTGTCCTGTGCTGCTCCTAACGTGGCCGGCGTCTCACGCTCTCCCGTTCTCTCAGTCTCTCTCTCTCTCAGGGGATGGGTTCCTCCAGAAAAGATCCTCGTGTCATCTGTAGTCTTTAGTCACTCGTCTCCACGATCTCCGGCTGCAACTCTCCTTTTCTTTACACTGCTTTCCTTCGCAGCTTAGCTCGGCACTCCTTCAGCAGCTCGAAACTCCCGTACTCGGTGATTGGAATCCTCTTCCTTTACACGACTCAAGCGCTCCTTCACATCTCTCTCAAACTCCTTTTCTTTCAGGCAGATCCAAACTCCGTCCTTTCTCCACAAGCGCGCTGTCTGTAACCTCTCACCGACTTCTCATCGAACTCTCACTGGAAACTCCTCAACGACCTTTCACCGCTCTCCTTCTCAACTCCATCCACCTTCTCAACCGCTCCTCTCTTTAGCCGCTCTTCTCCAACTCCCTTCTCTTCTCAACCGCTCCCCTTCTCAACTCCATCCCCCTTCTCAACCGCTCCTCTCTTTAGCTGCTCTTCTCCAACTCCCCCCAGCTCCTCAACTTCATTCCCAGCTCCTCAACCGCTCCTCTTTCCTTTATAAGAAGCCCTGATGAGCGCGGATTGCTTCCAGCTGGTGGCAGCGGGCCGGCAGGAAGGGTGCGTCTCAGCGTGCCTCTCTCCATGGTGCTGATTCTGTCACCATGATCCTGTCTCAGCGGGGCCGGAGCACGGAGCTGTCCTTGGTGCGGTGGTTAAAATGGAGCCCAGGAACACAGAGGTCATAACAGCAGCATAGTAGCTAAAAGCAGCTTCATCCTGCTTGGTTCTGACCCGGTTCTAACAGCTGACTGTTTGCCGGCGTCCCCGACCGTCAGCCTCGGCGATCCTCGCCGCCCTTCCGGAACTGGACGGGAGTTTGGATGGGGAGACGCTCCTGGGTCGCTCCGGCTTCGAGGGCACGAGGCTGGCTGTCTGTTCCCCCGGAGTGGGTCCACGGCGTGGGGAAAGACGCCGGACTCCACCACGATCCGGTGTCCTGGGACGGAGCAGTGAGTTTGCCGCTGCCCCTGCCCGGCCCGGCAGTTTGGACACGCCCCTGGCCAGACCAGCAGGCCCGTCACCAGTCCAATCGGCGCCTCCATCGTCTGCAGGTGGAGGAGCAGCACCCGCAGCCCAGCTGATAGAGCTTCAGGCGGAGCTTGGCCGGATCCGCCAGCTCGTCAGCCATCAGGAGTCTCACCTGGACACTCTTTCATCCTCGAACTGCCAGGAGAGGGCCTCAGTCCAGCCGGCAGCTCCCTCATCTCGGAGCCAGAAGAGCGAGCCCGGGGTCCACCCAGCGGAGCTCGCCAGTCTCCGGGCTGAGCTGGCCCAGCTCCATCGGACCCTCAGCCTCCAGGAGCGTCAGCTGGATGGTCTGTCCTCCCTGCTCACACAGTTTCCAGCACCACTAGTTCTCTCACGTCCAGTTCCAGCGGTGGTCCCGGAGGTCACACCGCATCCGGTCCAGCTTGTCCAGGCAGCTCCTCCCGCAGCGGCTCTGCCTCCGGCCCAGAAGCTGACGGTACGGGCCCGGAAGCAGGCGGTACCGGCCCAGAAGCTGACGGTACCGACCCAGAAGCTGACGTATTGGGCCCAGAAGCAGACAGCACCGGCCCGGAAGCAGACGGTTCCGGATCCGGTCCAAAAGTCGGCGGTCCAAAAGCCGGCGGTCCAGAAGTGGACAGCCCAGAAGTCGAGGGACCAGAAGCCGACTCCCCCGGGCCAGAAGCCGACTCCCCCGGACCAGAAGCCGACGCCCCCGGACCAGAAGCAGACGGTTCCGGTTCCGGTCCCGAGGCCGGCGGTCCAGAGGTCGACGGTCCAGAAGTCGACGCCCCCGGACCAGAAGCCGACACCCCCGGACCAGAAGTCGACGCCCCCGGACCAGAAGTCGATGGTGATCGACGCCCGGTCCTGTCCTGTGGTCGACACCCCCTTCCAGTTCTGAAGTCGACACCTCTTGTGTTCTGAAGTCGACACCTCCTCGTGTTCTGAAGTCGACACCTCGTGTTCTGAAGTCGACGTCCCCTCTGAGGTCGACGTCTCCTCTGAAGTCGACGTCTCTTCCGAAGTCGACGTCTCCTCTGAAGCAGACGTCTCTTCCGAAGTCGACGTCTCCTCTGAAGTCGACGTCTCCTCTGTCAAAGTCTCCTCTGAAGTCGGCGCCTCTTCTGAAGTCGAAGTCTACTCTGAAGTTGACGTCTCCTCTGTCAAAATCTCCTCTGAAGTTGACGTCTCTTCCGAAGTCGAAGTCTCCTCTGAAGTCGACGTCTCCTCTGTCAAAGTCTCCTCTGAAGTCGGCGCCTCTTCTGAAGTCGAAGTCTACTCTGAAGTTGACGTCTCCTCTGTCAAAGTCTCCTCTGAAGTTGACGTCTCTTCCGAAGTCGAAGTCTCCTCTGAAGTCGACGTCTCCTCTGTCGAAGTCTCCTCTGAAGTCGATGTCTCTTCCGAAGTCGAAGTCTCCTCTGCAGTCGACGTCTCCTCTGAAGTCGACTTCTCCTCTGAAGTAGACGTCTCCTCTGTTGAAGTCTCCTCTGAAGTCGACGCCTCCTCTGTCGAAGTCTCCTCTGAAGTCAACGTCTCCTCTGTCAAAGTCTCCTCTGAAGTTGACGTCTCCTCTGAAGTCGTCTCTTCCGAAGTCGACGTCTCCTCTGAAGTCGACATCTCCTCTGTCAAAGTCTCCTCTGAAGTCGGCGCCTCTTCTGAAGTCGAAGTCTACTCTGAAGTTGACGTCTCCTCTGTCAAAGTCTCCTCTGAAGTTGACGTCTCTTCCGAAGTCGAAGTCTCCTCTGAAGTCGACGTCTCCTCTGTCGAAGTCTCCTCTGAAGTCGACGTCTCCTCTGAAGTCGACTTCCCCTCTGAAGTAGACGCCTCCTCTGTCGAAGTCTCCTCTGAAGTCGACTTCTCCTCTGAAGTAGACGCCTCCTCTGTCGAAGTCTCCTCTGAAGTCAACGTCTCCTCTGTCAAAGTCTCCTCTGAAGTTGACGTCTCCTCTGAAGTCGACGTCTCCTCTGTCGAAGTCTCCTCTGAAGTCGTCGTCTCGTCTGAAGTCGTCTCGACTGAAGGCGCCTCTGAAGTGGTCTCGTCTGAAGTGGTCTCGTCTGAAGTCGCCTTACCCACTCCAGAGGTCGATGCTCGTTCCACCCTAGAGGTCGACGCTCGTTCCACCCTAGAGGTCGACGCTCGTTCTACTCTAGAGGTCGACGCTCGTTCCACTCTAGAGGTCGACGCTCGTTCCACTCTAGAGGTCGACGCTCGTTCCACTCCAGAGGTCGAAGCTCGTTCCACTCCAGAGGTCATCGCTCTCTCCACTCCAGAGGTCGACTCTCTCTCCACTCCAGAGGTCGACGCTCCATCTGGTCCGACGTCTCCGCCGTCTCCGGTTCCAATGGTGGTTCTGGAGGTCGCTCCGGCCCAGCCCGTCCAAGGGGCTCTGTCCCCGGCCCAGCCTGCAGAGACTATGTCCCCGGCCCAGCCTGCAGAGACTATGTCCCCGGCCCAGCCTGCAGAGCTCCTTTGCCGCAGACACAGGCCTCCTAGGGCCCGTCGCCTCCTCCTCTGCCGCAGACGCAGGCCTCCTAGGGCCCGTCGCCTCCTCCTCTGCCGCAGACGCAGGCCTCCTAGGGCCCGTTGCCTCCTCCCCTGCCGCAGACGCAGGCCTCCAAGAGCTTGTCGCCTCCTCCCCTGCCGCAGACGCAGGCCTCCAAGAGCTTGTCGCCTCCTCCTCTGCCGCAGACGCAGGCCTCCAAGAGCCCGTCGCCTCCTCCTCTGCTGCAGGGGCAGGCCTCCAAGAGCCCCTCGCCTCCTCCTCTGCCGCAGGCGCCGGCCCCCAAGAGCCCGTCGTCTCCTCCTCTGTCCCGGGGGG
>SSNQ01034126.1:97883-103454 GCA_006942095.1 Nothobranchius kuhntae | reverse complement strand
GGAAAAATAGAGAAACTCTCTGCATTAACCAGTATAGAAATCTTTTGTTAGATCATATTACACTTGATATAGCCTCTGCTTCCACTTCAAGTCAATCTCTCTGGGCTCCTTTTATCAGTTCCATCACATAGCGATGATGGGGGACCGTTGATATTGTCCTGTGGAATAATGTGGGTGATGGGGTAGAGGGTCTGAGTTTGGAGTATCCAGACGTTCCCTGGAAGTGGGTTCACTGGGGATGTCTGGGACTGGAGGGCCGTTGCCCCCCTCTGGAGGTGCTTGGGTTGCCTCGGGGTGTGGACTATTGACGGTTGTGAGTGGGGCTCTTTGGAGGTCTTGGTGGTGGCCATGGGTCGCTGCCTGGCAGCTGGGTCTGGGTGGGCGCCTGGGGGTGGCCGGCCCCGTGTGGGGATCTGTGTGGGGCCTTGGGGGTCAGGTCCTGACATATTTGCTGCTGGGAATAAGGCGGGAACATGCGGCAGTGCCTGGCCTGGGTTCAGGGGCCTCAGGTAGACCTTGGCTCCTCTGCTGTCCCATCACAGGGGAGGGGGAGGTCCAGGAGGGGGAGGACCCAACCTTACCTGGAAGTTATGCAAATGCAGGGATGGGAGTAGATATTCTGCTGGGGTGGGGCTGGGTGGTGCCCTCGGACTCCGTGAGGCTCTGAGATGCTGCTGCTTTGGGCCCTGGCAAGATCGGCTGGGGTCTCCATGTCCTGGGTGGTATTTTGGCAACAGGGGTGCCTTTTGGGGCCAGTGGGGGAGCTGGCTCCCTGGAGGGCTTAGTCCAACCAGCCATTCCTCCCCATCCCCACACATTTCTCTCCTCCTGCTCCCTCACATCATCACACAAACATGCACATAGCTCCTTGGGGGGTGGACAAGTCAGGCAGTGCGGGTATGGACCCCATTTCCGCATTCCTGTGGCAACCTGCCCCCCCAATTTTATTTGCACCTTAAACACTTCCGCCAGTGACATTCCACGCAAACACACACTTAGTACCTTGGGAGTGAGCACATTCAACGACATTTGGCAGGGGGATTTTTCAGCCTCATCCCGAGTGCCGGTGCCCACTTCCAATTTTAAACTGCACTTAGACACTGAGGGCTGTGGGTGCAAGTGGGGTGGTGCGGTGGCATCAGCTGGCATATGCTGGACGATGCCCGCACTGCCCGCTCACCACAGCCATGGAATACACAACACTATATTGGAGCAGGCGGAGGGAGACTAGGGGTCTTTGCCACCTCTGTTGTTGCTAGGCTTCCCGGGGCTGGAGGCTAGGAGGGAGATCTGGCCGTCTGGTTGGGGTCTGGGGTGGTGGGTTGCTGTGCTCAGCGTTGTGCGTGGGAGCCTGCTCATCAGCACCCCAGCAGAAAGAGTCGAACTCTGGGAATGGTTGTACCCCTTGTGTAGCAGTACCGGTACCAGAGTGAATAGAGTGTGTATGGGGAGCATGAGTGTGTATCCGGCGTGCATTTATGTAAGTTTTTGATTGTATGTGTATGTGTGAGCATGAGTGAGGGAGTGTGTGTGACTGTGTCTGTGTATGACTGCCAGGTGGGGCCTTTGACTCCTGCCTTCTCCTGGGACTTCTTTTGATGCTATACAACTTCGTCTCCCCTCCCTCTGCCACACCTGGTGTGGAGTGCGGTTCCTCGGTCTGCCTGAGTGTTCGTGGCTCCCGGGTCAGGGGGTTTAAGAATTTTGCTGTCTGCCTGATCAATCCCGGTGGCTGCCTTGTGGGATCTGGATCCCTGGGCTCTGCTGGGTCCCTGGCTGGGGTGGTCGCCCCTGGGTCCCGGGTCGCTGGGTTCCGGGCTCGGGGGGTGGGAGGCTGCGGGCGGGCCTGTGGGCTTGCCGCTGATATCTCCCGGGACTCTGCCGGCTGCTGGTTGTGGCCCCCCCGGGGCGATCCTCTGCGCCTCTCGAGGGGGGCAGTGGCTTTTCTGGTCGCAGTCTCCCTGGGGTCCCTGTTCTCTGGGGCATCTCCTTGATCTCTGGGACTTTGATATGTTTATGTTTATGTATTTAGCAGACGCTTTTGTCCAAAGCGACTTACAAGTGATAATCGGCATGTTGCCCTTGAGGCTAACAACAATAACAACAACAACTTGACATCAATCATGGAGAGGAGGGAACAAAGGAGTGGACGGTAGAGAGGGGGGATGGGTGCAGGGATGGTGCTTGTTAAGAAGATGCTCTCTGAAGAGCAGGGTCTTCCGGAGTTTCTTGAAAATTGAAAAGGAAGCTCCTGTTCTGGTAGTGCTTGGAAGGTCATTCCACATTTGTGGAACGATGCATGAGAAGAGTCTGGATTGTCCTGAGCGTGGTGTAGGCACTGCTAGCCGACCATCCTGTGATGACCGGAGCGGCCGGGCCGAGACGTAAGTCTTTGCAAGAGGATTCAGGTAGATGGGAGCCGTACCATCTCGGACTTTGTATGCTAGTGTTAGCTATTTGAATTTGATGCGTGCTGCTAGCGGTAGCCAGTGGAGCTCAATGAACAGAGGGGTGCGTGTGCTCTTTTGGCTGATTGAAGACCAGATGCGCCGCTGCGTTCTGGACCATTTGAAGAGGTCTCACAGTACAGCCTGGAAGACCAGTTAGAAGGGCGTTGCAGTAATCGAGGCAGGAAATGACAGTAGATTGCACCAGGAGCTGGGTGGCATGTTGTGTTAGGTATGGTCTGATCTTTCGTATGTTATACAGCGCAAAGCGGCATGAACGAGCAACAGAGGCAACATGATCTTTAAAGGTCAAGTGTTCATCATTCACAACACCCACCCTCCATCTCCTACACACCTTTGGGGGGCAGATCTGTGGCCCCTCACACTCTCTATTGGACGCTCCTATAGAGAAACCTTACATATACAATAGAGCTGTAGCGAAGCGTCGATGACGTAGACAGCTTGATTCTAAAAGTTCATCACGTCAGATCCAGTAGTCGACGCACCACGCCCACTTGTTGCATCCCCAGCAGTTAGTAAATAGAGGAGGAATCTGCCTGTGTTTCCTCTGGTTCTTAGAGTTTAGAGTTCATCTTTTTTGTGGTGCAGATCTCCCTTTTATTACATTTAGAGTGTTGTGGGTTTTCGGTTTAGTTTAAAATATCACCTGAGTTTGGTTAAACCTCCCAGTTTAGAGTTTGGACCTTTGGAGATCCTTATTTTGGTCCAGAACCCAGTAAACTTTGCCCAGTGGGACATTCCTACTTATTTGTACGTTTGTTTTAATTCCCCACAGGCAGAATTAGTTTTATTATTCCCAACCTGTGGATGGAAAGATTTATGTTTTGTTGTTGTTGTAAATAAACCTGATCATCATTTTCAAATTCAATTCAAATTCAATTTCAAAGATACTTTGTTAACCCCAGAGGGAAATTAGAGTTTCAGCACACACAATTCTAAGAATTGGTGACTGTGGTCATTCGCAACCCGAGTCGCGCTACCTTAATTAACTTTTAAATCCCGTTATTGTCCCTTCCTTTTTGCACACGAGCCAAACTCCCCAGGACGGGTCGTAACACCACTCGCCTCACGCTCATAAGTGACCAAAACAAAGCAGCATGGAGACACTCCGTCTTCAACCACCTCTCAGGCAGCAGCCTGCACTCCCACGTTCTACACGTCACCAGAACAAAACCAACCAACACAATAAAAGCAGTGTTATACAACATGAAGGCCTGTAGTGTTTATTCTCTTACAGTAACAATTTATCACTTTTTTGAGGAATTTATTTGAGATTTTCTGGTTTTTATCAATTGTGCAATAAAAAAATAATCGTTAGATTAATCGTCTAAATAGTCATTAGAATAGTCGACTATTCGATAAAATAATCGTCAGAATAATCGTTTTAAAAATAATCGTTTACCCCCAGCCCTAATAAACAAGCATATGTACGCACACAGGTGCTCACATGGTGCTCTCAAAAGTATGGACTTGGGCACATTCAACACATGTCTTAAGACTATGGTGGGCACTTAATGCACTGTGATTTATTATCGTGTGATTGTTCAGTTAAACAATGTTGATTTTATATCTCTTAATCAAATTGACGCAGTGATAGCTTGCTCCTGGTGTATTGTTGTGTGTCCCTTTTCTGCAGGTCTAGAAGCAGACTCTTGTTCATCACTGATTGTTTTATTTTTTGTTGTGGACCCCCCCCCCTTTCTCTTTCACCTCTGTCTCCGTGTCTGGTCGGAATTACAAAGCATTCAACAACAATAACAATAAAGTTTTAAGCATCAGGCGTGACATTAAAAGCAGATGCTTTGATGCTCCACCTGAGAGTAAATCTGTAAGGCTTGTCACCAGCATTCAGACATCAGTTCTGTTTGCTTCACAGCCAGACAGGACACGGAGAAAACAAAAAGAATTAAGGGGGGCCATCCTGACCCCACCCTCCTGTCGGGGAGTCTCCATATCTTCCCTCCATCGGTCTTCCATGTATCGCAGCTGATCCATCTCATAATCTGCTAAACGTTCAGGGGGTCGGATGCGTCACCTGGGGCGAGCGCCATAAGCTTTGTATTCCGAGGATCGATCCATCTTCAGCCTACAGCGAGTTTTATTCGGCTCAAAGGACCACTTAATGTATTAACGTCACACTGTAAACAGACTGTGAAGGCATTGGATCAAGATTGAAACTCGCTTTACCCAGGGAATGCCAGCCAGAGCATCACTTAAAGCCCCTCGGAATATGAAGAAGAGTCGTAATTGCAGTTGTGCTCCTGGCTTCTTTATTATCACCCATGGGTTAGGACAAGTGAAGCAGGATAGCAGCTGATGGACATGATTGCTCTTGGGTGTGTTTTTTTCTGCAGAATGACAAATATGATGAATGTATAACTTAACCTTATTAAACTACTAATACACATCAGAATATTAACCTTCTGCCAACACATCATCAGTTAATAACCATACTAAACAGTCACAGGTCACTAAATCATCATCGGCTCACATAAAGCCACTATATTACGCCTTGTCAAATTACCTTCGGCATCGGCAGTCAACTTCCGGTCCGGAAACAAAAGGGTTCTCTTATTTTCTTAACTGACATGGGTACTTCCGGTGGCGGGTTAGCTTAGGTCAAGTACTCTGAGCCAACTCCCGTTCCCGCACCATAACAATGTTGTCCAAGCCGTACTTATCTACATTCCCGTGCTTCCTCGTACGACCAAGATGCCAGCAGACCAGTGCCGATTGGTCACGATGGAAGGTATATCAACAGCGTTCTCACACAAAACAGGAAATGCATAATAATTAACCCGATAGCCATAATCAATCCAACATTGCACTTACTGTTCATCCACGCACACACCTGACCATGTCCCGATGCTATTCCCCAGGCAGCAACATACCGCAGAGAGGAATCCGGAACACAAACCTAGAGCTACGTAAACCTAGAGAGATATGAACCTAAAGCCATTTTATCTCTAGCCAGACTTCCGGAGCAAACTTCCAGTTAACTTCAAAATAAAGGTAACAAAGGAAATTCAGTCCCAGAACTTAAGACTTTGAGGGCTTTTCTACACATAGATAATAATAATAATAAATAATAATGCATTGAACT
>SSNQ01034126.1:82883-90383 GCA_006942095.1 Nothobranchius kuhntae | reverse complement strand
TCCTTTGCAGGAAGAATCCAGATCTGGATACCGACAACAAACCCTGATTGAGTCCATTTGTATCCCTCCAGGCTTTTATATGCTCTTAGCGACGCTCCGGAGTAGGACGAGGGAAAATTAACAAGGATGTTATAAATGTCAGGGTATCTCAAAGAGGTCTGCTCCAACAGCTTCTGGCGTTTCAAAAAGTATCCCAGGGGCACGGTAAGGGTCGGAGATTTCTTCAGTTTTAAAGTGTGAAGTAAACTCTGACGGAGTAAAATCCAAGCCGATCCTGTTCGTTTTGTTTACCTTTTTTGCCTGCCAACATGGCGTCTACTCTCTGAGTCACGTGACGTGGGTGGGACCAGGATTCAACATCATCTACTTCCTCTGAGCCGAGCCTGAGCGGAAACGCTCCTGATCAGCTGGTTGAGCAGAAAGCTGATCAACCAAAACTAAAGATCTCCACCATTTTTCATCTCAGAGCAACTGAAGCATTCCGGCTGCTCCATGACAACATCTCACTGCCCAGCCTTTGAAATCATTTATTTATTGAGCGTCTCCATCATCTGTATTTCTTTTTATTTTAAGCTGCAGTAAACAGCTTTTGCTTGAATGTTCTAACACTGTTCACATACGGTTCTTTGTCAGCTCTTGAGGGTTTTGTAAATGCTTTGACTTGAACCGATGGGTTCTGGACCCAGCTTTTGGCTCCTGTGGTGATGGAGGGTGTAAATACTGTGAAAAGCTTACTGTACAGTGGTCTTAGACTTGTAGATGTGAAGAACTAATTATTTAACAGCTGTCAGTAGTATTTCCAATAAATACTGAGAAATGATTTTCTGCAGCTTGAGATACTTTATTTTTTCATCTCAGAACGGGAAGTCTGTATCGTTTGGTTTTGTCTGCAATCTGATTCCAGGTCCCAATCCTGATCAGAGGAAGGGTGAAGATAACGTGGACATCTTGTCAAACACGCAGACCGACAGACTAAAGCATCAGCGTCCCATCGTTCCTTAAAACAATGCTGTTTCACACTTTAAACTGAATTGAAGTTGAATTAGAACGCCATCAGAAGATTGTTTATACAACACCAAATCACAACAAGCGTTGTCTTGAGGCTCTTCACAGAGTAAACGCTCCAATACAGTTCGGTTCAGTAGGCCGATCAGTAGTTGCTTTGAGGAAGAAACTTTTTTTCTCAAGATAAAAATCACCAGGTGCTTCACAGAAAACATGTTTTTTAAGTATTTTAAATAAAAAAAATGAGAAGACAGAAAGGAAGAAAAGGTAATGTGGGATCCTGAGAAAGGCTGAGTTGGCAGAAATGGCAGCATGAATAGAAGGTCACACCGAAGGCCGCCTGAACAGGTGAGTGTTCAGCTGCTGCTTTTGGGCCAAATAGTCTAAATGACCTGGACTTCCATCTCTGTGAGATTTCACACCGTGTGGTGTAGAGGACTCGGCTACAACAGGTCAACCAACAATAAAACTGACTCGGAGTCAAATGTGTTTGACATCAATTAGCTGTCCCTGCTGAAAAACCAGCTAGTTTCTGCAGTAGGATTGAAGCCAACATGGAAGTGGCTACATTGCAGTTCCACCCTCATCCGCTGGGGGCTGGTAGCAGAAGTGAGCAAATCCTAATAGGGAGCACGGCCAGCTGCTTTTGGACCATGAGTCCACGGAAGAACGAAAAAAATCAATGCAAGTCAACGAGGGTAAAAACGCCATTTTCTAATTCCGCTTGTTATGTGGCATGGGTTTCACATATGATGTCCGTGAATTTTAAAGAAGCATTTTGATACGAAGAATGCACTTATGTTTGCACGAGGGAAAACGTTATTTTATGGTTTGTGTGAAAAATGCGAAAGTGACGTCATCGAACCAGACACAGAGAAAAACAGAAGGAAATGGCAGTAAATTCAGTGAACTTCTAATCCTTCCTTCAGGAGGAAAGAACCACCATAAACCTGGTCATGTGGTAAGTAGCAGCTATGCTAGAGGGAGGAGATTATGTGCTGATAGTCATGCTAATTACGCTATCCAGGGTCTAAGGCAAAGCGGATTGGAAAATAGTGGTTTTAGCCCCATTGACTTGCATTCATTTTTTCGTTCTTTCGGGGACCCGTGAGCCGGTCAGCGTTAACCGATGTTTGGCCATTTCGATTTTCTGAACTTTGGTTTTGTCTGTGTGTTCGTGTTTGGATGCTATCATGGGATTAGTTGGACAAAAGGACAAGCCAATGGACATGAATTGTCCAGTATATACCGATATGCCGGTGGTTCTTGTCCTGGGTTGCTGGGCCAGCATCCCAGCACCAGAACACAACATATGCTGTTTTTTTCAGCAGGGGCGGCAGCCATCTTGAATCGATGTCCCTGAGTTCAAGAGTCCATCCAGCAGTTTAGCTAACGATCACATTGGTACCACTGGCCAGTTAAGGAATAATCAAGTGGCCTTCTGTTTGGACACCATAATACAGAACAAAGTTCCAAAAAGTCACATTTGATACAACCACTTTAATGTTTACCAAAAAAAAACTCTGAAAACATAGAGAAATGTACACCTTTAAATTACACTGGTTTTTATAAACAAAATAAAGTCTTTCTATATTTACATCAGCAGGGGTAGTTACGGGTGAGGCTCCAGCAGATAAAGATTTGTCTACGTATCACGTTCAGCCTGAACCCGACTCAGCATCTGGATCTGAACTCTGTCCAGTTTCTTTTGCTTTTAGCTCATGGTGGATTGACCAGTTTATGCTCAGGTAAGAAAAGGTCTGCTGTTTACAATAATAAAAAGATGTGAACGGAAAAATGACAACATTTGATGGAAACAGCCACCGGTCTCCTTTTCCTGATGAACATGAGCATGCTTCCTACAAAACTCATGCTAAAGGAACTGCTAGTTAGCTAAAAATATGAAAAAGATTTATTCTGAGCCTGATTCATTTGATCCAAACACACAATATACTCTAAATGCTGAATTTGGGATGTTTCTTCCATCAATTCAAACTTGGTTTGATAAGTTATGAACTAGCATAGTAGCTAGCTAAGGATTTGATGAAACATTTCTCTGAAATGTTCAAATTTCATAAACAACCAACTAAAATGACTCATCCTTTCATTTCAATGCATTTAAATCCTCCAACTACCCACATTTATTTAAGTTACTGCATGCTAAAGTGTTAGCAGGATTAGCTTGAAGCTACCAAAGTTTATAGCAGAAACTTAGTTTTTCCTAAGAAAAATTAGCATTAATAAGCTACTAACGCACACACACACACACACACACACACACCAATCTGGTTTCAGAGAGAACAGTCTAAAGCAGTGATTCTCAACCCTGGTCCTGGGGCCGGTATCCAGCACATTTTAGTGGTTTCTCTGCTCCAACACACTTAACTCAGCGGTTGAATCACCTGTGCAGAAGCTCATCAGGCTCTGCACCTGCAGATTAAAATCCGGTGTGTCGACGCAGAGGTAAAACTTAATGTGCTGACACCGGACCTCCAGGACTGGAATTAAATACCACTGTTCTAGAGTCTGGAACCAACTCCCGTACAATACACAGAAAGGACGTTTAAACCGGTGGACTCGCGCTCCATTAAGCTATCTGATTCAGTAACGTGATTTGTTAAATATGAAAACTTTTGGCTGAATGGGGAGAGCAGCTGGACACTGATCAGGAGGTGATGGTTTGATCCCAAACCCAGCGGGTCACGTGTAAAAGTATCCCTGGGCAAGATACCGAACCCGGACCGCTGGGCCTGTTCCTCAGGGCTGGGTCAGACGCAGAAAAAAACACGCCAAGGAGAACAATAAATAAACTGTTACTGTTGTTAATGTCGGTCTACCAGCAAAACAGAGTGCACAGACGGTTCTTGTGTCACTGATCCCAACCTTACCAGTTAGGTGGAGTTTAATCACAATATTCACCATGAGCTCTGAAAGGTCACAGGTCAGAATGGTTTCTCAGTGCAAGGTCAGAAATCACACGAGTTCACTAAACCCAGCACAAGAGTCGGATCTGGATCTGGTTTTTATCACCACTGGATTATCTGAGCAGGAACGTTCAGATGACCAAACGATATATTAGCTGAAAAAATAACCTTAAGTTCAAAAAAAAATTCTGATTTTAAAACACCGCAGACGTCTGGATAAAATACCATCAGCTCATCACAACAATAAAAAACACTCAGAAACTACAGCACAAATACGTGATGCTGAGGTCAGTCTCCCGTGTGGGTGTGATGGGGTGGGGAGGGTCTGACCGTCGGCACCAGGACCGCTGTAGCTGGTGTTACATGGGTACCATGAGGAAAAACAGGACTAAAACCAGACAGCAAAATAAAGCCAAACGTGTCCCTGAATGCAGCTAAAGACTGGCAAACGTCTCTTGGGTTACAGCCTCACAGAACACCTGCCCCTCCAGCAGAAGCGGACCTGGAACCAGAATCCTGATGGGGGCTAAAGAACATGTTCTGTAGATGTACCAAAGAGTTGTCATTAATGTGGCAGTAACCTTTGACTCTGAGCCAGGGCGTTCTGGTGTGTTTCCCCTTCTCTGATCAGGATCTCAGGCAGGCAGGAAGAACTCCCAGAAACCAGGAATCATTCTTCCAGCAGGGGGCAGCACTGACCAACACATGAGCATCTGCTGCTGTGGTTCCTCTGACAGCAACCTTCAAGTTCCTTCACAAGGTTTCATTTCCTCCCCGAGCCAGCAAGGAGCGTTAGGACACAAAGAGGAGAGGACATGATCTCTGGGGGAGGAACCATGACAACTAGCATTAATGTGTGCACAGCAGAAGATTGTGATACTTTACAACAGCTGAGGTGGCGTTTCCTGCTTTAATTCACTCGCTCCTCCAGTCCGCCTGACCCCCCCCCCCCCCCCCCCCCCCCCCCCCCCCCCCCACCCACCCTCCCTCAATCTGTCAGGAGCACCAGCTCCCCCTCACTCCTCTCTCCCGCGTCGCTCTCCTCTCCTTCGCTGTACTGAGGTCGAGCTCTCTCTCGCTCCCTCTCTCTGTCTCTGGGTTGAGAGGTGGGTGTGGCCTTTCCATCAGCTCTGCGCGTGGGGGGTGGGACTTGTGGCAGGTAATGCTCCAGTTGCGCAGGATGAAAGGGCATGCTTGAGACGGAGCCACTACCCGGGTACTGGATGTCGCTTTGGGAATAATGGATCTGCTGCAGCTCGCTTTGACTAAAAAGACAGGAAGCGACATTGATCTTCTACCAACTGATTGGTCTCGGCAGTAAGGGCCAGGCCGGATGCATGCTGGGTTAGTACCTGTGCGTGTAGGTCGCTCTCTGTTCCTGTCTGCGACTCTTCATCATGGCTTTGTACTCGCCCACCCTCAGCCGCCGCCCCTCCACGATGCAGGTGCGTTTTGGTCGGGGTTTGTATTTGTAGTCTGGGTAGCGCTCCAGATGCTGCCTACTCAGCCTAGCCTGCTCTTCATAGTACGGCTGCTTCTCCTGGTTGGACATGCCCTTCCACTTCGAGCCTGGAAAAGAGACGTAGAGATGAGCATAAAGAGGCTGAACCACTCCATGTTTTTGATTGTGTTTGTGGTGTTCGTGGATCTCCACCATCAGCGGCTTTACTTATGACAGTCCAAAGGATACATACCCACGGTGCTGAACACTGTACTAACGGAAACCTTTATGACAGTAGTTAAGAGCCAATTTATCTGGTGTATAAGGGTGGAGATAAGGCTCAGCTGAAAGGAAAAGCTCTGGATTTAGCGCTCTCTCGAACCCCCACCTACGGCCATGACATGTGGATCGTCAGCAGAAGAACTAGAGCCTGGTTTCTATAATCTGACTTGATGTGAGGGCGCGACCAGTATAAACTGCCATCGATGAGTTCCTGGACACACAACCACTCTGTGTCCTCACCTAGAATCTTGCTGATGGAGGAGTTGTGCATGTCGGGGAAGGCTTGCAGGATCCTCCTGCGCTCGTCCTTGGCCCACACCATGAAGGCATTCATGGGTCTTTTTATGTGTCCAGAGGAGGAGGTGGGGCGGGTGTCAGTGTAGCTGCCAGCAGCGGAAACAGGCAGAGCGCCTGCAAGGTGAGATAGTGGGGTTTAAAATGTTATCGTTCAAGGAAACTTGTAATCCTCTCAATCACTAGGAATCTTCACCTAGACCACGGCTGAGAAACCCTGACCTGGTCTGATCACCCGTTAGAGCTCAAGTATTTATCCAAACCAATAAAATACGAGCTTTTCCCTTTTCAAAGCCTTACCCTTACATACTCACCCTCAGCATTACATCAGCCTGTGTAATCACAAGTCTAGTCACCATATGTTGTCACATTTAGTTGTGCAAGCATGCTTTCTGAGTGATGAACACTTCCTGAGTGAGTGAGTGAGTGAGTGAGTGAGTGAGTGAGTGAGTGAGTGAGTGAGTGAGTGAGTGAGTGAGTGATTAACTTTTCGTTTTAAAAAGTCATCCCAAGTAAAGATGAAAGACCAGACGGAACCATGTGGGACGGTGTATGCCAGCGTTGACTCCACACACAGAGCAGCGCGATGCTTCCATACGGATCAGAGGTCCTACAACACCTCCGGGCTTCTGCAGCCGCTCTGTGTGTGTGTGTGAGGCTTTGATCAGGTCAGTTTAGTCGGTGCCTACCTACCGTATCTTCTGTCACTAGGCCTGTATGTCGATAGTACAGAGGCATCTACAACACATGGCTTTATTCACCGCTAAACTACTCAATCCTGCCTCCTGCTGACCTAAATAGGTGTCTGCTGTTTTCCTCAAAATATGATTTTAGATCAGAGATAATCAGCCCTGGGTTTTCATGTGTGTGTGTGCATGTGTGTGTGTGTGTGTGTGTGTGTGTTTGTGTGCATGCATGCATGCATGTGTGTGTGTGTGTGTGTACACATGCATGTGTGTGCGCGCGTATCTACAAGACCGTAGACTGCTCTCATCTCCAGAATGTTCTTACAGCAGGGTCAGAGTTTGTGTGGACATGGACTTCTGCCAGTTCAGACCCCGTTTTGAGTGGAAGCATCTTTATACACGAAGCCCTGATGTTTAGTTGAGCCTCCACTCCTCCAGACTTGATTCAGTTGTTGAATCACCTGTTTAACAGCAGCTCCGCTAAAGCCTGTCGTTCAGCTACTGGTTAACATCAGGTGAGTTGGAGCAGGGAAACAACTCAAACATGTAGGATGGTGGCCCTGGAGGACCAGGATTGGTTAACCTGATTTTCAGTTTTACAGAAACAAAACTTCAAAGATGTGGTGCAGCAATATTTTTTCTTTTCTAACTACAGCGGCACAAGAAAAGTATTCAGCCAGCCTCCAATGTTTCAAGTCCTCCCACCTACAAAGGTGAGAGGCCTGTAATTCCCATCACAGGTGCACCTCACCTATGAGAGACAAAATGAGGGGAAAAAATCCAGAAATTCACATCGTCTCATTTTCAAAGAATTTATTTACAAATGATGGTGAAAATAAGTATTTGGTCTCCTAAAAACAAGCAACAT
>SSNQ01034126.1:66958-82382 GCA_006942095.1 Nothobranchius kuhntae | reverse complement strand
CAGCGGCCGCAAACTCACTGATGCGCCTGCAGCCTCTCAGAGTTCCTGCTGCTCTAAACATTAAAATAATTATTTCATTTTCTGTTCCTCACTTCTGATTACCTTCAATGGTGTCTGTTTGTTGCAACCAGCAGGTACAAAAACTAACTTGTTTGTATTTGACTATTTTTCTGTCCTGCCTGTTTATTATCTTCCTGCATCTCCTCTCAGTCCTAAAGAGAAACTGCTACCTGGGTTCATATATATTCACCTCATGAGTTACCTTTGAACTGCAGTTCTAAAAGATCTACCGACCGCAAAAACAGCAGAGTGAGCGCTGCTCGCCGGCCGCATCAGTGATCAGTGCATCACCGAGGACAAAACAGGTGATGCGCCCCGCTCCACAGCAGCGAAACGCATCAGGCACAAATAAAAGAATGAAAGACAGAAAACATCAAAGGAAATGAGCCGACATGAACAATCGCATGTTAAATTAGTTTTTGAGGTGGCGACACCTGATTTGATAATGTTACTGTGGCCGTGCTCAGGACGCAGATGTCTGGAGGAGCGAGTCAACGATCAGAGGTTTGCATGCACAAGCTGGTTAAGGTTAGGATGGGGGTGAGGGGAAGGTTAAATTGCAAGAGGGTAAAGGTCACAATTTGGTTAAATGTCCGTTTTACGGCGGGTGTCAGTACCGACGCTCTGGCACAGCGCGTTGCCTCCCGACGTGCAGGAGCTAGTCACCTGCTGACAGCAGGCTGCTGTCTTTTCCGAGGACTGCATCTTGTCGGCCATTATCACGTGACAGCGACTAGTCGATGACAGGCATAACAAGTCACTATAGAGCGGTGAAGTCGACTAGTTGTTAAAACCCCTATCTCCTAGTGTACTTATTTAAATGTACTCTACCTTTTAGTTACATGGGATATTGGACTACAGGTCCAGAATAAAGGACACTTGACTCTGCTGTAAGACTTCTAATCCAAGCCTGTCGGTGACTCTTCCATAATCTCCAGCTAAAATCAAAGTAAACACGTGGAAGGGAACACGGATCATCACAAAGACTGTGGTGCACTGCACATCACTTGGTGCTTTTACTTTGGTGAGCTGACACTGGCATGTTTTTGTCTAATGGAGGTTTCTCAACTGTGGGTAAACTGACCCTCTGAGTCACTGCTGAGATGGTCCTCTGTGGACGGAAGACCGTGTCTCTCCTCAGCTCGCTCACAGTGTGGAGAATCCTTACGTTCCTGCAGACACAAAGAAAAGCAGCAGTCACACAGAGGTAATCACTCCAACACAGACTGTTTCAGTTTGGACTGCAGGAGGAGAGTGTGGATGGCAGGGTATCTGCAGGTTTAAGACCTTTTTTAAGGCTACTTAGACCAAATTTAAGCTATTTTTAAAAATAAATTTAAGCTATAATTTCCAGCTATTGCCTGGAACCGGTGCTAACCACGTCGCAAACGTGGGATTAGCCATCCAGTTACCATTAAACTTGCACTTCCCCATGGAGCAAGCTCCCACTAGCTTAACCAGCTAATGTGCTCATCTAAAAATAGCCCCCTTTCACAACCAACTGCATGTGTACGGTTCCGCTTACGCCAACATCGTACACAAAAAACGCTGAACACCAACTAGAAAGTCACCAAAATTCTATAGAAATAAAATAATCTTGTTTATTGGGTCTTTGAAAAATTAAGACCTTTGGAAACTGTATTTAAGGATTATTTGTCATGTTTAAGGATTTTTAAGGCCTTAAATTTGGAAACACTAATGTAAGACTTTTTAAGGACCTGCGGATACCCTGGGATGGACAAGCGTGGTTCTGACACATTCCTGATCTCAGCTGCTGTTTAAATGGAGGGCTGTAAATGCTAAGGAAGAATTGGGTTTATTGTCTAGAAGGAAAAGTTCAGTAGTCCAAAAAGACATGCTGAGCAGCACAGAATTTGCAAACGTGTACTGCTGCTGCTGCTGCTGTGTTATCTTTCACCTATTCTGGTGCTGAGAAACGTCATCTCACTGGACAGCAGGGTAGGGCCAGTGAGATGGAGCAGCATAACACAGGGGATGGAGTAGAGCCACCAAATACAGCCTGAGTGTGGACAAAGAGGAAAGGCAGGTGCCTTTGTGGCCTGAGAGGCTGCAGCAGCTTCAGCTACCTCAGGACCCACGCCCAAATCAGAACAAACAAAACACTCATCCATCTTCGGAAACACTTATTCCTCACTAGGGTCACCGGCTGCCAGGTGAGTCAGGGGACACCCTGGACAATTCTCTAGCCCATCACAGGGACACACGGACACAACAACGAGTCTGTGACTCACTCACACAAAGGTGCAATTTAGACCTGGAATAGCTGACTTCCAGGAGCAGGATTGGTTATTCCTGATTTCCATCCTCCAGCTTGGCATATATGTATTTGGTCTGCGGGGGAAAATCCACAAACACGTGAGGAGAACACGCCAACTCCACACGCGGGTGGGTGAAACACGCCAACTCCACACGCGGGTGGGTGAAACACGCCAACTCCACACGCGGGTGGGTGAAACACGCCAACTCCACACGCGGGTGGGTGAAACACGCCAACTCCACACGCAGGTGGGTGAAACACGCCAACTCTTCGCGTGGAGAGAGCATGCCAACTCCACACATGGATGGGTGAAACATGCCAACTCCACACATGGATGGGTGAAACATGCCAACTCCACACGTGGGTGGGTGAAAAATGCCAACTCCACACGTGGGTGGATGAAAAACGCCAACTCCACACGTGGAGAGAACACGCCAATTCCCCACGCTGGTGGGTGAAAAATGCCAACTCCACACATGGATGGGTGAAACACGCCAACTCCACACGTGGGTGAATCATGCCAACTCCACGCGTGGGTGGGTGAAAAACGCCAACTCCACACGCGAGTGGGTGAAAAACGCCAACTCCACACGTGGGTGAAAAACGCCAACTCCACACGTGGGTGAAACACGCCAACTCCACACGTGGGTGAAACACGCCAACTCCACACGTGGGTGGGTGAAACACGCCAACTCCACACGCGTGGGTGAAACACGCCAACTCCACACGTGGGTGGGTGAAACACGCCAACTCCACACGTGGGTGGGTGAAAAACGCCAACTCCACACGTGGGTGGGTGAAACACGCCAACTCCACACGCAGGTGGGTGAAAAACGCCAACTCCACACGCGAGTGGGTGAAACACGCCAACTCCACACGCAGGTGGGTGAAAAACGCCAACTCCACACGCGAGTGGGTGAAACACGCCAACTCCACACGCAGGTGGGTGAAACACGCCAACTCCACACGCAGGTGGGTGAAAAACGCCAACTCCACACGCGAGTGGGTGAAAAACGCCAACTCCACACGTGGGTGAAACACGCCAACTCCACACGTGGGTGGGTGAAAAACGCCAACTCCACACGTGAGTGGGTGAAAAACGCCAACTCCACACGTGGGTGGGTGACAAACGCCAACTCCACACGTGGAGAGAACACGCCAGTTCCCCACGCGGGTGGGTGAAACATGCCAACTCCACACGTGGGTGGGTGAAACACGCCAACTCTTCGCGTGGAGAGAGCATGCCAACTCCACACGCGGGTGGGTGAAAAACGCCAACTCCACACGTACAAAATAGCAGATAGTTTTATGATGATGAGCCCTTGCCCAAGAAATACAAACACATAAATGATCGAGTTGCTTTCTGGTCTGCTTGCTTGTTTTTGCTCCTCACTGACTGAGTAAACTGATGTCGGACCTACAGCTAGGTTAAGGGCATGGACAAGGCAGCACTTTTATCATTTCTAGCTCACCATTTTCCCCCCACTGTCCCTCTCCCTGTCTCTGCCTCCACTGCTGTGAGTCCTCAAGAGCTGCTGGGCATCATGAATGGCCTGGGTGACCACATCGCCGTCTCCTAGGAAACCTGAAACAAGAGCATAGCACAAAGGTAACAACCAGGAAAAAAACAGAACAAAGTTAGGATTGCTCAGAAAAAAGAAAGAGCATCTCAGATGTACAGGCCACCTTCACACTGGAGCTAATTCAGCTGTGTGTGTGTGTGTGTGTGTGTGTGTGTGTGTGTGTGTGTGTGTGTGTGTGCGTGCGTGCGTGTGTGTGTGTGTGTGTGTGTGTGTGTGTGTGTGGTGTGTGTGTGTGTGTGTGTGTGTGTGTGTGTGTGTGTGTGTGTGTGTGTGTGTGTGTGTTGTGAGCTGGCATTGTGATTTAGCACTACTTAGATGTAGCCATCCTTATGCTGACAAAAGTGTAACTAACTTTTGCTTTGAGTACATTTTATTCACGATACTTTTTACTTGAGTAAAAGTTTAGGCAAGTACTTTTACTTGTAGTTCAGTAAAAAAAAATCAAGTAGGAACTTCAGAACTATTTTATCCTCTGTTCAGTCACCAGTCTGGGCTTGGCTTTGCTTTTACTTGGATGTAATTTGATAGAGTATTTTAATTTGCCAATGAGATTTTAGTCCAATAGGAGTGTCACCCTCATGGCAGCTCCCTACATGGCCTCCCAGCTCTCGTATGTTAATAAGTTACTCACTGAGTGCAGATCGCGTCGGACTGTGGGACACCTCTCTTTGGAGATCTCGGGATCTGTAGGCCCCCTGCAGTGCCAGAGATCCCAGATCCAGGCTCTGTGGACTTGACGTTTTCCCCAGATCCAGGCCTTTGTGCTTCGAGGTCAGGTTTAAGGGCTGACTAGCCTCCTGAACACACAGACAAAGCATATGAGCAGGGTGGGACTCTGACTCAAACTCAGGTATAAAGACGAAGGTCGAGGGTGTGATGCATTCTGGATGTTCACAGTACGATCTAACGTGTTAGAACGCATCTGTCACACCTTCAGAGCACTTTAGGCTCCTCGTCCTCCTGTTGCTATTGTCTATTCAAGTCATGTTGGTCCATCTGTTCCTGAAAACCTATCGTGCAAGCGACTCATGCAGCACACACACGCTAAAGCTTTGAACAGAGGGTGTGGTGTGTTCCTAAAGCTTTTCAGCCTCCCAAATTCCCGGAAAAAAAACCACTTGGTTCAATCCCAAGAGATTCACTTTCTTCAACATCCTTCAGACCACTAAACATGTATTCAATCAGTACCAACACACACTGCACAGAAGACACACACACCCTCACTCAGGATACCTTACTCTCGCTCTGTGCCGTGTGCGCCAGCAGACAAAGAGCTGAATCACAATGTAAACATTACAGTGATGTACCTGCCGGAAGGAACTACTGCTCCTCTTGATGGGCGTGGGGTGGGTGTTTGGGAGCAGCTGCATGGGGTAGTCAGTGGCTGTACAAACAAAGAGACAGGTTCAGTCTTTGGTCCTACAGCGACACACCATGCCAGCAGCGTATCAGCGTAATACTGCCGCAAAACCGAAAGCGCCGTGGTGGCATGGCGATGTGGGAGTTTTCGTTCCGCCAAGCTTGGTAGAAACACTGCAGCAGTGTTGGACTGTGCATGCATGTTGCACCTTGATGCCAGAAAGGGGGTGTCACGTCACACGGGGAGTTACTGCCAAGCTCTGGCCAGCAACGATGTTGACAATGAAAGTAAACACTTTTGTTAACAGAGCCAGCTAAGATGATACACTAGAGAGATGCATCTCTCTGTTAGAGCTGGAGCTCCTCGGATCACCAGAGACGACTGTGGAGGGCAGACACCATCATCAGAGCTCGCCGGTGACGGTGGCGATCGTCCTTTTATCCACGGCAGCAGAGGACAGCGTCGCCCTCTACTGCCGCCTCCTCCCTGCTGATGACACAGTCCCATGCGTGATCCATGTGATTACTCAATCGTCTCTGTTCATGGTCCTTATCTCCTTATCTCTATCGCTGCTTTGATCCATCTTTCATGTTTGTGTTTCTGTGGTTATGACCCGTGTACCGTCCCGGTCCGTTACGTGGTTTTCGCTTGTGCAGCGGTCTGTTACTTGTGCGTGGCACCCGTGGGGGATGTGGGTGTACTTCCCACAGTTTACCTCAGTAACGTTACTATCAGGGCGGTCCCTCTGTGTTTCTACTGCTGTGCCCCTTCGATGCCATCTTCAAATACATTTTGAGTATTTCCACAATAGAATCGTGGAAATAATAATGTCCATGCTATATTTACATATGTATCTAGTTTTAGATGGGAAAAGACTAGAGGAGGTGAAAATGTAGGCCCATATTCCTTTTGCAGCTACCGTATTTTCTGGACTATAAGTCACACTTTTTTTCATAGTCTGGCTGGTCCTGTGACTTATATACCAAAGTGACTTACAGTATATACCAAATTATGTAAACCGTGCTGCTGCGGGCCGGCTCAGAACCAGGTGTCAGCTCCCCTGTCCCGCTGGGAGGGTTTGAAACACCGCCATCCTCTGCTGGAGACCGTGGCGCGCTGCTGCGCCGCGTTGTTTATTCTGTTATTGTTACCGGTACTTGTCTTGCAAAGTGAAATGCTTGGTCTCAGATTTTCTAAGAAAATAATAAAATTTCCCCCCAAAATGCAACTTATATGTTTTTTCCTTCTTCATTATATATTTGATGGCTGGTGCGACATACTCGGGAAAATACGTTATATCTGACAACTGATATTTACTGATATTACACAAATTTAAGTAGGGATGTATGAAAATAACACTGAAATATTGTTAAATTTCATGTTCAGATCTTGACTGGATGAATAAAAGCAGTGTGTAGATTATTTTTATTTCTTTTTTGTGGAGAGTTCACGTCCAGCTGCTAGGTGGCTGGTTGTACGTGTTATGTGAAAAAAGAGTAACGAGGAAAACCTTTAAAACACGTTCCATCATTTTCAAAATGATTTGTCTAAAATGAAAATTGTTGTTAACAAAAAGCTGCCAAAGACACCTGATGTGTCAGATGTGATGCAAAAATATATCATAAACAACGTGATAAAGGAAACACTCAGGTCCAAAATAACTGAATGTTCTGGCTACTTTGATGGGTCGGGTTCATGGCCCACAGACGCGGGTTCCACCGTGAAGGTCCACCTGCCACTATTGGTCCTGAGCTCAGGGTAACAACCAAAACACGGCTCTTGAGCAAGGTGGCCTGTCAGTGTGCCCGGTGCTTGTCTACTGCTCAGAAGGTTGATGGTTCAATCCCAGCTTCCTCCCTAAGTAATGTGTGTGTGTGTGTGTGTGTGTGTGTGTGTGTGTGTGTGTGTGTGTGTGTGTGTGTGTGTGAGAGTGTGTGTGTGTCAGGGTATCTGCAGGTTTATGGGAGCCGAATTTAAGACTTTTAAGACCTTTTTAAGGCCACTTTGACCAAATTTAAGCTATTTTCAAAATTAAATTTAAGCGATAATTTCCAGCTATTGCCTGGAACCGGTGCTAACCACGTCCTGAACGTGGGATTAGCCATCCAGGTACCATTACACTTGCACTTCCCCATGGCGCAAACTCCCACTAGCTTAACCAGCTAATGTGCTCATCCAAAAATAGCCCCCTTTCACAACCAGCTGCATGTGTACGGTTCCGCTTACGCCAATGTCATACACAAAAAATGCTGAACACTAACTACAAATTCACGAAATTTTTATAGAAATAAAATAATCTTGTTTATTGGGTCTTTGGTAATTTAAGACCTTTGGAAACTGGATTTAAGGATTATTTGTCATTTTTAAGGATTTTTAAGGCCTTAAATTTGGAAAAGCAAATTTAAGACTTTTTAAGGACCCGCAGATACCCTGGTGTGTGTGTGCGCATGTGTGTGTGTGTGTGTGTGTGTGTGTGTGTGTGTGCTACACTTTGAAGCGCCACCATAAACTGACATTTAAAAACAAAGTTAACATTCGAACAAATGAAAGTGCCCCACTCACTTGGCTTGCAGGGGATGGGCTGTAGCGGTAATGTCATCGGGGGGTCGGGGAGGGGCTGGCTGTTTGGGTGGAAGGCTGGGATCATCACATAGGGTATGTTCACCTGCTGGGGCAGAGCAGGGCAACGAGCACATTTAATCTAAGTTTCTCCAGCACTTCACTGCTCATCTGGAGTCAGGGCCATTGGGAAGTCTGGAAACAGACGGGAAAGAGACACTGACCTGGATCTGCTGCTGAAGCAGGTTGATCTTGTGCTGCTGCTGGATCAGCTGCTGCTGCTGCTTAGCAATCTGAGACACAAGGTATGTTCGTTAGCTGCAACCAGCTGGAAGAGGAACAAGAGCCCAGAGTGGACTGTTCGAACAAGCAGAAACAGGCTAATGAGTCAGGGGCGTTCGTCGTAACACTGAGCGCATACTCGGACACAGATACTGAGTGCATACTCGGATACAGATACTGAGTGCATACTCGGATACAGATACTGAGTGCATACTCGGATACAGATACTGAGTGCATACTCGGATACAGATACTGAGTGCATACTCGGATACAGATACTGAGCGCATACTCGGATACAGATACTGAGTGCATACTCGGATACAGATACTGAGTGCATACTCGGATACAGATACTGAGTGCATACTCGGATACAGATACTGAGGGCATACTCGGATACAGATACTGAGTGCATACTCGGATACAGATACTGAGCGCATACTCGGATACAGATACTGAGCACTTACTCGGATACAGATACTGAGCGCATACTCGGATACAGATACTGAGCGCATACTCGGATACAGATACTGAGCGCATACTCGGATACAGATACTGAGCGCATACTCGGATACAGATACTGAGCGCATACTCGGATACAGATACTGAGTGCATACTCGGATACAGATACTGAGTGCATACTCGGATACAGATACTGAGTGCATACTCGGATACAGATACTGAGCGCATACTCGGATACAGATACTGAGCGCAGATACTGAGCGCATACTCAGACACAGATACTGAGTGCATACTCCGATACAGATACTGAGCGCATACTCGGATACAGATACTGAGCGCATACTCGGATACAGATACTGAGCGCATACTCGGATACAGATACTGAGCGCATACTCAGACACAGATACTGAGTGCATACTCGGATACAGATACTGAGTGCATACTCGGATACAGATACTGAGCGCATACTCGGATACAGATACTGAGTGCATACTCAGATACAGATACTGAGTGCATACTCGGATACAGATACTGAGCGCATACTCAGATACAGATGCTGAGTGCAGCTCCACATGTGCTTTTAGGTGTCTGATACCTGTTCCTGCTGCTGCCGGGCCAGCTCCATCTGCTGTTGTTGCTTCTCCAGCAGCAGGGCGGCCATGTTCCTCTGCTCCGAGTGGGCGCCTAGCAGCTGCTCCCTCAGGCCACTCAGCTGGTTTATCATCATCAACAACTGAAGCTCCTTTTCAGCCAGAGAGTCAGGGGTCCCTGCAGGGGTCAGAGGTTATCGGTCAAAAAAGCCATCAGAACTTTTTTCATTGGGTTGTTTGCAGCGGGACTCTGGCAGCCAGCGGCTGTGTAAGACTTCTCACTTAAAAAGATGAGGTCTGAAATGGTAGGTACACTGTAAATGTGAGGGGCAGCATGTAAAAAACAGAAAATCACTTTGTCTGATTAAAAAGATCCTTAATGGTGTAAAACACGTCAGACACAAGGTCCGCGGGCCAGAAGATGGCTTAGACTGGGGGCCATTCTTTTCCTCCACTTGTTCCTTCACATCGCAACATGCACATAGGGCCTTGGGGTGTGGGTACGTTCAGGGGGTATGGTTCCCATCTTCGAGGTCCCGTGAGGGCCTGTGCCCCAGGTTTAACTTGCACATTAAACACTTCCACCAACGACATTCCATGCAAAAGCACACTCGACGGCACCTGGAGGGGGGCGCTGTTGGGCAGGGTTGCCTGCTCATCATTAGCCCAGCAAGAACGGGACCAGCTCTGGTGTCCAGGATGGGTTGTGCCCTTTGTGCAGCAGTACCAGGACCAGAGTGTCTAGGGTGTGTACATCAGTGGGTGCATGACTTGCATTATTGTGTGTCTTTAGGTTGAATGTGTCCATGTGTGAGCATGAGGGTGGGGGGGACGGACTTTATCTGTCAGGTGGAGTCTTGGCCTCCTCCCCCTGCCACATTTCCTGCAGATGGGTGGTGCCTCAGTCAGCCTGTGTATTCGCAGCTCCCATGTCTGCTACTTGAAGTTTTTGGTACCTGCTGGCTCGCTCCCGGTGGTGGGGTCCAGATCCCTGGACACTGTCAGGTCTCTGCCCGGGTCAGGCGCCCTTGGGTCCCGGGCCGCTGAGTTCCCAGCTTGGCCTGCCCTGGAGTGGGCGGCTGTTGCTTTGGTGGACAGAGTTTGCGTTGCATGCTGTTTCGCTATGACCTCATGGTGGTTGGATTCCCCGCTTCAGCAGTTTAACCACATTCATGTCCTTTTTCAGCTACACTTGCCAGTGTGATTGGGCTTAACATATAAGGACTCATCTTCTGTTCATTTAGCCAGCTGAAGCTCATGTGAGTCCATGTGAGGTGAGCTGAGTAGATCATTGGGACTTCTGTGTTCCATCCAGAGCATTGCCTCTGAAATGCTGACTGGAAAAGTCCAAATTCAAAATATGTGGTAAAAAATAATCAATAAAACTAGGACATAAAAAATGAAGACTTCTTCAGCTGGCTAAATACACTGCTCACAAAAATGAAAGGAACACTTTAAAGAAACACATTAGATACACCAGATCTCAGTATGAAGTTGGATATCTATACAAATAAGGGCAGGGCAATGTCTTAGGAACAAAAGGATGCCAAGTCTTTTAATGGAAATAAAAGTTATCAGCCTACAGAGGGCTCAGTTGTGTAGGCACCCTAAAATCGGAGTGAAATGAAGATGTGGCAGGCTAGTCCATTATTTAAAAACTTAATTTCTGCAACTCAGATTGCTTTTCAGTATCTTGTGTGGCCCCCGCGAGCTTGTTTGCATGCTTGACCACGTCGGGGCTCCTAATGAGACAACGGATGGTGTCTTGTGGCATTTCCTCCCAGATCTGTGTGAGGGCATCCCCGAGCTCTTGTACAGTCTGAAGAGCAACCTGGCGCTGCCTAATGGACCGAAACATAATGTCCCACAGATGTTCTATTGGGTTTAAGTCAGGGGATCGTGAAGGCCATTCAATTGTTTCAGTTCCTTCATCCTGCAGGTACTGCCTGCATACTCTTGCCACATGAGGCCGGGCGTTGTCGTGCATTAGGAGAAAACCAGGACCTGCTGCATCAGAGTAGGGTCTGACAAAGGGTTCAAGGATTTCATCTCGATACCTTATGGCAGTCAGGGCACCATTTCCTAGGCAGTAGAGGTCTGTGCGTCCCTCCATGGATATGCCTCCCCAGACCATCACTGACCCACCACCAAACCTGACATGTTGAACGACGTTGCAGGCAGCATAACCTTCTCCTTGTCTTCTCCAGACTCTTTCACGTCTATCACAGGTGCTCAGGGGGAACCTGCTCTCGTCTGTAAAAAGTACGGAGCGCCAGTGGTGGACTTGCCAGTTCTGGTGTTCTTGAGCAAATGCCAGTCGAGCTCTACGGTTCTGGGCAGTGAGCAGAGGGCCCACTACAGGACGTTGGGCCCTCAGGCCATCTTCATGAAGTCTGTTCCTGATTGTTTGGGTGGAGACGTTCACACCAGTGGCCCTCTGGAGGTTATTCTGTAGGGCACGAGCAGTGCTCAGCCTGTTCCGCCTTGCACAAAGGATCGGTCCTGCTGATGGGTTGTGGAACTTCTACGGCCCTGTCCAGCTCTCCGAGAATAACCGCCAGTCTCCTGAAATCTCCTCCATGTTCGAGATTGTGCTGGGAGACACATGAAACCTTCTTGCTGCAGCACGCGTGGATGTTGGACAACCTGTGCCAGGCCCAATAAAAAAGTGTTCCTTTAACTCTTGTGAGCAGTGTGTGTTACGGCACACTCGAGGCACTTCACTAAACAATCATTCACACGCTGGTGGGGATGAGCTACATCGTAGCCACAGCTGCCCCGACAGAGGCGAGGCTGCCGAGCACAGGCACCACCGGTCCCTCCGACCACCAGCAGGCAAGGTGGGTTATGTGTCTTGCTCAAGGACACAACAGCAGCATTCTCTGATCGGAGTCGGGATCGAACCTTTGGATCACTGGACAACCCGCTCTGCCTCCTGAGCGGCTGCTGTCCCCAGGATAAGGATAACTATTCACAATTATCCTCGATTTCAAGAACATATAAATAAATAAATATAGTTTGTCCAGGTTTTGAAAATGTTGATTCGGTTTGTTTTGTCATTTTTTATAAATGTTGTCCAGTTCTAGCTAGATGTTGGTCCTGCTTCTCCCGAGGCTCCTGCCAGCACGCCAGCTTTTGTTGAGACAGAGCTAATATTTTACTTTTTCACGTCTTCATGACGAGTCAGACTGATCCTGTTTTTAATCAAGTCAATGTTTTACTTTATCTATGTGCTGAGCTCAAAACCCTTTAGACCAGGACCCGGCCCATGCTGTAGAGGTTACCGGTGTTCTTCTGCAGCTTCATGGAGCCCACGTCCTGTTCACAGACCGACTTATCACACTCTCACTTCTGCAGATGTGTCTTGTTACTGGCTTGTGAGAAACTCTGCTAGTAGCTTACAGATGTGAAAGGCAATGAAAAAGCAGCTCTAACCCTGCTGTTGCTAATGTCTCACAGCTGACCTTTAAGTTGTCCTGCTCCCTCTGCGCTTTTATCCAGAAGTTTCTCCTTCCAGTCGGCATTCAGCAGCTTCTCAATGGTGGGCATCACTGTTAACAGAGCACAACAGGACAGCTGAGCCACACGGCATAAAAGCTGAACTCTGTCAGACCAAACACCGGTGAAAACCGCTCTCCGGGCGCCCCGCTGCCGGCGCCATGGTGCTGATTGAAGAAGACGTTCGGAAGGTCAAAGGGCAGAGTCTGTTTGTGCATCAGAGAGAAATTCTGAGTGTTTGAGTGGATCAGTATTAGGACTGAGAACAATTCAAGGTCAGCAAGTGGAGTGACTCTGAGAAGATCTGAGGTGAAGAGTTCAGGCTTGTGAAAGAGGGAGTTGGAGGCAGAATCCTGAAGGAAACCAGGTGAGAGAGGAGCCTCTAGCAGCTCTAAGCTCCAGCGTGATGGGGCCACACAAGCCTCCGTTTGTGTGCATGGACTCCGGTCTGAACACGGTCTACCGCTGGACACCCGGGTGCACATACGCAGGAGCAGAGGCACCAGCTCCTCAGCAGCTGCACCAGGTGTCAGAGGAAGAGAGAGTCCCATAAAGGCACAAAACCTGAAGAGGAGAAAACTTATAACTGACTCAAACTCAGATCCAGTAACTTTTTAAAGAGTGGAACCGGAAAATTTAGGAATAATTTTGGTTTCTTATATGATTCTGCTCGAATGCCCCTTCCCTTGGATGGGTCTTCTGCATTTAGCTTCTGTGAGAGGGAAGAAATGGGAGTCCGCTTTGGGATGGGCTGCAAATCAAAGAACCTAAATGGGGACTGACTAGAGACGTAAAAGAGAATCCGACATCCTGAGCACAACAAAAGGACTATCAGCTAATGCTAATGGCTAGCTTCCTGGAAGCTAAACCAACAACGGCGTTTCCTGTCCTGAGTCCAGAGGGGTGAGTCCAGAGGGGTGAGTCCAGAGGGGTGAGTCCAGAGGGGTGAGTCAATGATGGTTCATTTTCAGTATGATGTAGATCTGTCAGGCTTTTCTAATCCGACCACCACCAGCAGGCAAGGTGGGTTAAGTGTCTTGCCCAAGGACACAACAGCAGAATTCTCTGGTCAGAGCCGGGATCGAACCTGCAACCTTCCGATAACTGGACAACCCGCTGTACCTCCTGAGCTGCTGCTGTCATTAGGATGAGTATTGTACTCCATGACCCTCGCCTTTAAAGACCAAACTATACGACGTGCTACAGTGTTTTAGCAGCGATGATGTCTGAGAGCCGAGCGGGAGAGACGGTGGTGTTTTTGTCCAGGTTTGACTTGATGGTGCTGCTCCTTCATTCATAAAAGACACAATCACCAGTGTTATCATGAACATGGCCCACCCTTAATCCAGATGCAACCGGACACCAAACACTGGCCCCTAGTAGCATCTTTAATGTGCAGCATTACACAAACCTTCCTTAAAGTTGGACTGTCCCTCGGATCGCTCCTGACTCCGGGCTTCCTTCACTCCCATAAGGCTTTGCCTGGGAGGCAGCTCTTTGCCCGGAGATCCCTCCTGTAAGTACAGTCAACAATGCCATCAAGACAACGCACCAGCTGAAGACACCGCATTAATCTACAAACGTCCATCTCAGCAGCTCTTACTGAAGGTGAGCGGGACAGTGGTGGTGTCAGCTGGCGGGCCTCAAGCGTCTGATTTCCTGACCACTCATGCAATGGAGATATCTTTGTAGGGTGGGTGCTGGCTCTACCACCTCCACCACAATCCTCCTGTTCAACTTTGACACCAACGTCTGCCATGCCGACGCTGGAGAGGAGGTGCAGTGCTGGAGGGCTGGGCTCAACCATTCTGTTAAAAAGACAGACACACAATACCAAGTGTCATCTGGGCGTGGCAAGGTATGAGCACTTGGTGTGTACATCTGCTGGTTGTTTATCTGATATTATGTATGGCTCAAAATGTAAAGCAAAAGAGTGCCAAGTTTCTACGAAAACACTTCCCTGGACGAATCTTCTGGTGCACTTTTTCACTAATTGCACCAAGAAATGCTGTGGGCTGGTAGCCATGTTTTTATGGTCAACTGAGCTGGGTTGGTGGGTTTGACACGATTCAAGGACAGATAGTTAGTTCCTGTTTGTTTCAAAAATCAAGAGATCTCAGCTTCCAGCCAGATTAACACCCACCGGTTACATAGAAACCACCAGAGGTGCTGCCGGTACAGGCAACGGTACTGTGTGTGTGTGTGTGTGTGTGCGCGTGTGTGTGTGTGTGTGTGTGTGTAATTATGAGTTATTGCAAGTTTCATGGGAGGGAGACAGAAAACATCTCAGACAGAACAGGTTTAGTGAGAGAGATCTGAACTGCTGTGAACTTACATAAAATGAACAGGAGAGAGAGAGAGAGAGAGAGAGAGAGAGAGAGAGAGAGAGAGAGAGAGAGTGCGTGTGTGTGTGTGCGTGCGTGCGTGCGTGTGTGTGTGCGCGTGTGTGTGTGTGTGTGTGTTTCCCAGCTCAACAACCAGAGGAAAGAAAAGCAGCAGAACAAAACAAACAGAAGACACAAGGGCAAAAAGTGCACATATATATAAAGGAGCAGAAAAAAGCCATTGTTGGAGGCGGGGAACAAAGGAAGCCGGGACAATGGGGGAGAAGCTGACAAAAGCCGGCTGCTGCAGGAAACAGGTCGGATAACAATGCCAGCGGAATGTGCCGACCAACTCGGGAACGCAGCAACAAAAGCTAAAAGTAGAGCGCCACCATTCTGTGGAAAGCACAATACACCCCCCCCCCCCCCCC
>SSNQ01034126.1:52819-57819 GCA_006942095.1 Nothobranchius kuhntae | reverse complement strand
GGTTCATAAGGTGCGACAATCAGCCCAAACAAATAATACAACAACGTAACCCCGTATTGTTAACAGCATGGACAACAAAACGTAGACACTGCATTGACTATACCGCCTATTGTGCAGAAACACACCACACAGTGCTCCATCTGGGATCTACGACTGCAGCGGTGCTCGTGCGGCTGCAGCCAGTGCAGGCTCTACTATTTATAATGTCTACGGTTAGCTGTTTGTTTTAGCCGCGGTTTTGGCTCCACGGGAATCTGGTACGATGATCTATATTTAACTTTGAGACGGATCCACTCACAAACCTGTTCACAATCGCCAGAATGGCTGTGTCACTTTACCGTTCAAAATACGAGCGAGTTCACATTACATCGATCGCTCGGTGAACTCGTTCAGGCACAACATGATCTACTTCACTGAGGAGGAACCCCACACACCGAGAACCGAGTAGATAGGAGACTACACCCATTAAAGGATTCAGAGCCTGTCGCTGTGATCACATCCTAACCAGACACGCTCAGGACCGCAGCTGAAGACTTTCCAATTCTGCAGCTTTTCCCAACAACGGTCGCCGTGAGTTGCTGGCGTTCACCACAGCAGCCATTCTAGTTCATATTTATGACTTCGTCAGAGCTTCAATTAGCTGGTTTCATGTTTATAAAAAGGCTAATTAAGACACCGCTAGTTAGCACATTAGCCGTGGTGCTTCAGAGAGCGGACTGGTGCTTCTTTGCTCCCATCTAGTGAGGAAAAGAGTGAAAGCTTTGTGTTTGAAGAGAAGCCTCCTAAAGCAAGCCTTCAGCTGCAGCTCAGCAGTCTCTTAAGTTTTGCAAATGCTCCCAATGTCAGCAAAAGTTAGACTTGCATGAACATTATGTGAGTAAACTAGCAGGCTAGCTGGAACAGTTTAAACTGCCGATAAGAGCTCAAGTTCTATGGAACTAGAGGAGGAACCAACCTTTCAGCAGAGGTCCATGGTTCTGTCGCAGCAGATTCCGTTTGCTTGCTCACACACGAGTGTGGTAGGATGGGGCTGAAGGACGCGAGCGGCCAGAGGAAAGGTCTGCCCTCACATAAAAGTCAGCTCCTGACTGCTCTGAGCGCTGACAGCCCTGCAACGTTACGCTTCCCACGACACAAGAATCACTTCACACAAAAACTTCAGTTACCCAACAAGTTGTAACACGCGAAACCAGCATTTACCCCCCGGGGGGTTGGTAGCGCTAAGCTCTTCTGTTGTTCTCCCTTTTTTCTTTTCATCCTTTTGTTTCCTTATTCCGTCTCTCATTGTTTGTTTTTGCTTTCCACCTCATGACAAGAGCGGTTCTTGGGTTTCTGTCACCATCGCCGCCTTCAGACGAGTGCCCGAGGCAGAAAGGCAGACAGCACGAATGCCGAGGGCCAGTTCTCATAGAGAAGGTGGAAGACGTCTAAAGGAATGAAAACACCACAAACACTGAGAAACTCAAGGCTGGCCGCACACTGAAGACGTGCATCAAACAGCCGCATCATCTCAAAACGCATCAAACATCTAAGACGAGCCTACACGTCCGCACCGTCCTGCATCACACTCCGACCCTGAACGAGCACTTACTCCAAACACACTGTTGAGCTGTCAGTATGTCACTGCCTCTCGTGACAACCCTTACACAAAGCTCCCGTTCTGCGGAGCAGTCGTGTCAAGACAAGTGTGCACTGATGTATAAACAAATGTTTGGGGAAATGCTTCACAGCTAGCAGTATTTGCTTAGGGATGATAAAACAATCCAGCAGCCTGCACCAGCCAGAGCCTGTCTGCCCACAGGGCCTGGCTCCGGCTTATCACGACAAGAGCTTACAGCAAACTCAACATCATTCAAACTAACCACATCTCATCCATAAAAGCCTTTAGAACAATCCAGAGCATTCTAAAGTGCACTCGCTTCTCAAACACCCATGTAAGTGGAGGCCACCTCGCCTCGCTTCCCCGTACTGACCTGGTGGAGCCGAGTGGAGGAACAGAAATCCAAAGGTGCTCTCTGACTGGAACGGCTCTGCTCACACAAGTCATAGCTACTGGCTCTTCCTGGCGGGTGATGCCTGCCTTTTCTACTCTTTCAGTTACCTCTGACCCTCCACCCCCAGCCCCCAGCCCCCAGCTCTCTCAAGAGAGAAAGCACAAAGAGCCTCTTCAGGTCCCACCGTACAGGCGCTTTATTTGCATAATTAGCATGCTGTTGCAGGTAACCCTTCCTGCAACACAGACGAGCATGATAGCAATCCAACAGGTGTGATTGCAGTATGATAAGAACGCTCCTCACATGTAGACGCTTTCTAACAGAGTCCGCTTTATCCTCTGTCATGATTTCCTGAAAGGGTGACGGACGCCTGGGAGAGGGATTACTATCTAGGAGTCGTTGTGGATTCAGGAGGGAAATAAAGGTAACAGAAGGAATATGGCTCCATTGCACCTGCTGCTGATAAACATTCCTGATTTCTAATGACTTTTAATTACTTGTAGCTACAAAGACATCTTCTTCGCTTCTGTATGAAACCATTACAGAAATGTTCTGAAGGTCCAGCAAGAGAATTCCATGCATGGCCTGGAAAGGCTTTGGATGCTGATGACAAGCTCTAACCCTAACCCATGCAGATGTCATCAAAAAGCTTGATGTCGTATAAACTCCGGTCCTTGTCGTGTGACGTGCCCTGTAGTCCCCACCTGTGCTGCCAGCATCATAACATAGAGACACGGTTAGATTTTGTACTCTGCTGTTGCTGATGTTGGTTTCATCACCGGGACACACAGAGCTGTGGAGGCGAGACCCAAAACAGCTCTCAGTGAGGTACGAATCTCTGCACAACACCTTAACCCTCCCACTGTCCTATCGGGTGACCCCTCCAGGAAAGGTGACCATTGAGCAGAGTTGATGGTTTATCCCTTGAGGTCTACGTGGCGGGGTGAGGCGGCGCTGTGCCGAGCCAAACCCCATCAGCCTTCTGCAGGAGACCGGACTGACTCGGATCAGTAAACAAAGATTTACCAAGTACCTGGACCTTCTCCTCCTGTCCGCTACTCCAAACTAACTCTCTCTGAATGACCCTCGCAGCCTCTGCAGCTGTGAAACACCAAGATCCTTCCATCTGCAGCGCATGGACGGGAGGAGTCAGGCTTACTGAACGTGTAACACGTTATAATAACGTTCTGTAACTAAACATTTATAAGTGCTTACTAAGTCATTAACTAATCATTTACAAGCTATTAGGTAATGTACACAGTTGTTTTTAGAGGCTGTGCTGACATTTACTAATACTGAAACAACGATTAACTAAACATTTGCTAACTCTTCCACATTTGAGAACGGTTTACAGATTATGCTAAACTGTCTAACGTCACCATCGTCCTTGATTATACGTACGAGTATGAAGCTCCACTGATTCATGAGGATTGACTAAACAGTCAATTGATTTTGAAAATGAAATCATTTAAATATTAAATCTGCAAATAAATCCACACGATGAGTTAAATATGTTCTACAAACATGACCAGATCTGTTTGTAAATGTTTAGTTAATCATTTTTAACCCTCATGTAACCCTTTAACTTTCTAACGTTTCTGTCCTCTGAGCATGACACATGCACTAAGGTCGTATACGGGCTCAGCACCGGTTAAACGTTTCTGAATAAATGACATCCAGGGTTAGGGAAAGCAGATTCATGCAGCAGGCGCTGCTCCACATGTGCTTGTGAGTCTTCACAGAGCGAAGTAGGAAAATGTCTGAGGATGGGGAGGAATGGCTGGGGGCCTAGACCCTCCAGGGAGCCAGCTCCCCCACTGGGCCCAATAGGACTCCCTGTTCCCAAAATCCACCCGGGGCATGGAGAGCCCGGCCCGTCCAGCCATGGCACAAAGCAGCAGCACGGCAGAGCCAGCTACCCAGCCCCACCCCAGCAGAGAACCTATTCCCATCCCACATCTGATCAACTTCCAGACTACGTAAGAAATAGACACCCAGGTAAGGTTGGGTCCTCCTCCTCCCCCGAGATGGAACCGAAGTGTTCTTGCCAGTAAAGGAGGAACCATGGGCCGCCTGAGGCCCTCAAGCCAGGGCCAGGCACCGCTGCATCAGACATCTTCAAAGAACACGAAGGAGGACTGACTCATGCAACTTTCTCTGTGTGTGCTGAGGTGACATCATTATGAGCACTACCAGGGTGGGCGACATATATAATATACTCCATATATTGCAAGTTTTTCCACCTGCGACGGTTAAAATGACATCATAAAGATGGAGTATAAACTGAATCCGTCTGCTTGTAATTCACTGTAAGTTTACATAACTACCCCCCCACCCCCCCAAACCTGAGAAATGTCTGTGCTGATCATACGTGCTGCTGAGAAAGGGAAAACCATGGCGACAACGGGACGGGAGACTGAAGTGGAGTCAGACAAGCTGGTTCTGAAAGGAAACGGCGGTGCATCCATAACGTGGCTGCTTTGGATTCACAAGGAAGACGATGCACAACATGTAGAAAACATTCTTTAGAGCATTTCCAGAGTAGCAGCCAAAATTCCTTAGAAACGACCATGAATCTTCCCCTACTCGCTGACTCGAGCCATCACTGTGAGACTCCAGCCATGTTTGCCTTCATGGCTTTAACAGCTTCACTCTGCACCATCCTCCTGAGTGTTCATGAGTTCATGTTGTGACACAAGCTTCACCTTACACATATTTATATAATCATGATATGGTACAGCACTCCGCTGGTAGCTGCTTCAGAAGTTACAATGATCTCACACAGATTATAGACAGTGACGTCTCTGCATGGGGGCCAGCTGGGCTGGGCCCCAGCAGGTGTCGTTAAGCTCTATGCTTGCTTAAATTAATCAGTGCAACAAACACAATGGTTCATGTGAGAGTAATACTGAATAAAACCCATTTTGTCACAATAACAAGAACAAGAAGAACCAGAACGAGAAGAAAAAGGGGAATGCCTTGGGATTTCCCCAGAGGAGCTTGGGG
>SSNQ01034126.1:37719-50215 GCA_006942095.1 Nothobranchius kuhntae | reverse complement strand
GACCTGGCTGCACTGAACAGGTGAGTTTTTAGCCTGGATTTAAGAAGAAGAATGAAATGATGCCTGTTACTCTTTTGGGAGTACAGATTAAAATGAGCCCACATCAGTTTAAATATTAGATATTTGGATTACGCATAAATATAAATATTTTAGCACTAATTATAACCCTTTATTGGTAAATCTCAAACATGAACGAGAAGCAGCGGTCTTTTATAAAGCGACTCTCAAGATAAAAAATCACGAGGCCCTTCACACAAACAAATGAATATACGTTTTAAAACTACAAAGGATTTTAAAAAAGATTTAAAAATGTCATAAATATGAGAAAGATAAAAATTGTGATTAAAAATGTGAGGAAAGTGAAAAAGAAGATGAATAAGAAAAAGGTCATCAGTGGATCCCAGGGTCCCACAGCAGAGTTGGTAGAAGAGAAGGTAGTGATGAAGAATCAAGAAGGTCACACCAAAACCAGCCTGAACAGCTGAGTCTTCAGCTGCTTCTTAAAGGAGACCACTGAGTCCACTGATCTCAGGCTCGGGGGGAGGGGGGGCTCCAGAGTCTGGGGGCCACAGCAGCAGAAGGTCTTTAGCCTGGTGCTGCACAACCAGTAGGCTACCAGTAGGAATCCTTGCTCCTGTCCTGGGGAGGGAGGACCAACGCCGTTAAAATGGCCGTACGACCTACTTTCCTTCATTTGTTCCAGTGTCTTCAGATTGTTATGGGATGTTTATGGGGAAGAAAAATAGGTGACCTGAGGCACTCTGCAAACTATTTTTATTAGAGCAAGAAAAAGAAAAAGCCGACGGGTTTCGGCCGCGTCATCAGGGCTTCTCCTGATTTTTCTTTGTAACTCTTGTTTTTTTATTTGATTAGTCTACTTTCAGACATTAGATGGCACAACAGACCCGCGAGAACCAGTTAAAAGGTGTCACAATCACCCCGTGAAGTGGGGGGCATATATACGGGGCTTCTAGTATCGAAGCATCGTTGCTCTGGCTGAGGAAGGGCGTTTAAGTACCGAGGAGGGTGGCCACGGAGAGAGCCTCGTTTGGTGCTCGTTCTCCTGTAGCGGTTTTCTGCTCTCGGCTGCCCGCCTTGCACTCATTATGTTCAAACTCGGCCAATCCTATTTGTGTTCAGACAGTTAGAATCTGGAGTCAGTATAGACATGATCTTTTGGCCCCACTGGAAAGTGGTTTGCTGCCGCTGTGACGAAGAACCACATGTTCATGTATGATGAGGCCTTTAATGGGTGGGCTACTAAAGTAGTTCACCTTCTCGATGACCTACAGTGGTGTAAAAAACTCTCTGCCCCCTTCCTGATTTCTCTTTCTTTTGCATGTTTGTCACACAAAATGTTTCTGATCATCAAACACGAGTCATTAGTCAAAGATAACACAAGTAAACACAAAATGCAGTTTTGAAACGATGGTTTTTATTATTTAGGGAGAGAACAAAATCCAAACCTGCATTGCCCTGTGTCTCCCCCAGACTCTGGACCTCTCCCCCTGAGCCTGAGATCAGTGGACTCAGTGGTCTCCTTTAAAAAGCAGCTGAAGACTCAGATGTTCAGGCTTTGGTGTGGACCTTCATCACCCTCTCCTGATTCTGCTCTTTCTACCTACTTCACCTTTCCCGGGATCCACTGATTACCGCGTTCCTGTTCATTTAGAGATCCTCTTTACCATGAATGAACATTGTTGCCCAATAAACAGCAAAACACACACACACACACACACACACACACACACACACACACCAAGTCTCACTAAAGGAGCTCTTAGGACTGGAGACACAAAGGCCTCGCTCTCTTCTCCTTCCTCTGCTCTCTTGGCCTTTGATGTCAAGGGCATTGAACCGCAGGGCAGTCTAGGGATAAGCTCATCCAGAATGCTTGTGCAATATCCTCCTTGTTTTGTCTTTTATTTCCAGTGACACTGAATGTTTGCATGTGTGTTGCTGTTTGGGTCTGAACACAGAAAGCTACAGGCCCTGATAAGCTGCTGTTGTTCTGTTCATCACACAAAGACCTGTGTTGGGAACTGTAGCCATGCGATTAACCGATAGAGACATCACAAAGACTCCCCTTTTCCTCTTTGAGCTCCAGGGCTGGGTCTCTGAGGCTCACCCACACCCACAGATGCACCACAGACCGGACAAATCTGTGTTGCAGTACCATTGTGTTTCCACAACCTTTGAGTTTTGTTAAAGCCACACTAAGCAGTTCATCACACTTTACCCTGTTCCTTTAAAAATGGGGTTCAGTGATTGAGTCCAAACAAGGCTGCAAAGCAAGTGTCCTCTGATTTAGAGCTGGGCGATGAAATGATAGCCATATATTAGTTTGAAATAACCTTTCTTCACTAAACATACAAGAAATAAAAGATTGTTTTTTGCATTTCTTTTTCATGACTTATTCTTAATCCTCCCGGGGTCAGATGGGCCCCAGGTGCTTTTTTTTTAATTTTTTTAGTAGTGAACCACTTCACCCTTGCCAAGGGATGAACTATCAACCATGTTTAACCACCCCCTGTTCAGGAGGGGTCACCTGATAGGACAGTGGTTAAAGAGACAATGTGTAGTTTTGACCATTAATCTTTGGAAATATCCATCAAAATGTTGTTGAAAATGAATTAAATGATGCCCAGTTGGTGAAAAATATTTGTGGCTTCATAACACAAAACCAAAATCAGGTCTAAAATACTTGGGGATAGTAGTTCATGCATTTATTACATCAAGACTGGATTACTGTAATCCATTACTCTCAGGAAGTCCACAGAATGTAGTTAAAAGTCTTCAGCTTGTCCAAAATGCTGCAGCTAGAGTTCTGATGAGAATTAAAAAGAGAGATCATATCTCTCCTGTCTTAGCTTCCCTACATTGGCTACCTGTTAAATTCAGAATAGATTTTAAGATCCTTCTTCTCACATATAAAGCTCTTAATAATCAAGCTCCATCATACATCAGTGATCTGATTGTTCCATACGTTCCTAACCAAGCACTTCCCTCTCAGACTGCAGGTCTACTGGTGATTCCCAGAATGTCTAAAATTAGGATGGGAGGCAGATCTTTTAGTTATCAGGCTCCTCTCTTGTGGAACCAACTCCCAGCTTTAGTCCGTGAGGCAGACACCTTGTCTACTTTTAATACTAGGCTTAAAACATTTTTATTTGATAGGGCCTATGGTTAAAATCTGATGTTAGCCTAAATCTGGACAAGTGGGGGAGTAGAGGGAGGTGGAGTGTACAGTCGGTAAAGACGGCTCTCCCTTGCCCTGCCTCCAACATGCCTCCATCTAAATAGGATAGATTATCCAGAGTTATCTCTGTAGTTATGCTGCTATAGGCTTAGACTGCTGGAGGACACACTGACCACTTTCCACACTCTACTGCTTTCTTCTACAGTCTGCTCTTTAACTGTATTATTTCCTGCTATTTCAGCTGTTAACTTTATTTTCTCTCTAAGTGTTTTTCTCCCCAGAAGAAGCTACAACGATGTTCTGCTGAGCTGTGGTGGCCTCATGGAGGGGGCCATCGTCTAGCACACTGCTGCTAACCACTTAAACATTCTCTCTCTCCTGATAATAACTTTTCTTTGACGTTGGATGTGCTACTACTAGTTTATCCGTTTAATTATAGATCCACTAGGATAAATACAATAAAGTTTATCTCTCGCCTAATAGAATATTTACTAAGAAGTCACAATGTTACCATAGATACACCACTTGGTATAAATGGTGTGTGTGTGTGTGTGTGTGTGTGTGTGTGTCTGCTCTGTCTTCTCGATCCCCAGTGAGTCGTGGAGGATGGCTGCTTATACTGAGCCAGGATTCTCTGGAGGTTTCTTCCTGTTAAAAGGGAGTTTTCCTCTCCACTGTCGCTGCATGCTTGCTTAGTATGAGAATTGCTGTATAGTCACTGACAGTCAGTGACTTGATGCAACCTGTTGGGTTCCTTATATAGGAAACATTTTACTGAGTGGCTTAATGAACTGACCTGAATTGGAATGTTTACTGTGTGAAGGCCCTTGAGACGACTCTTGTTGCGACTTGGAGCTTTATAAATAAAATGAATTGAATTGGGAGCGGGTCTAAGTCTCTAGGCAACACCAAATGAAATGTTTCCTTCTGCAGGAGCCCGTGGACAAAATGCATTTACTGATTGATTTGTAACAAGTAAACCACAAAATTTCACTTCATAAACGTTGTTTTACACAATTGCCTCTTCACTCGTTGCCACTGACAAAAGTGAGACTGATGTGCTTGTTATTTTGCTGGAGGTTGCACTGCCAGGGATGTTTGACCCTAAAGTTGGTAAAGACTTACTCAAACAAAAAATACTGCCTGCAAAGATTTAGGTATGTACTGCCCCATATCGCCAGGGAAAATACACGCCGTAACACTAAAGAAACTGCCATTTTTAACCCAAACATTCACCGCCAATGACGACTTTTTTTTACTGTGTGGGCGTCTGAAAACAAGCCCCCGCACCGTGAGAACCAACATCCCAGCTCTGAAGCCGATCTTCACCCGCGTACGTCACGTGACTCTTTAAAAAACAGTAAAAACGATGGCAGCGAAGGGCTTTTCTGATCAGGAAACAGTTGGCAGTGAATAAGTTAAAACAAGCAGAGATTTAGAGAATTTATATTTGCCTATTTTGTTAATTTGTTCATTCCAATAGATGTCTCCATTTTTGTTCTGTTCTCCTGTAATGCTCGAAGAGCACAATTAAACCTCTTTTATTAATCCAAACCAGTTATTTAATGTTTGATGATAGGTAATCCATGGTTGGATGGATGGATATCATTGAATTTCTATAAAAATGCTTTGGAAGTAAGCTCATGGCTGCACAGTTTGTGTTTACTTGATCTAACCCTTAAGGACCTGTGGCGACACTGCTGTCACAGCCCATTTCTAACATTTGTAGAATAGTTTCTTTCCAGTTTGACAACCCCAAATGACATTCCATTCATACAGATGCTGGTCATACAATTAGAATATCACAACACAGTTGATTTATGTCTGTTATTCCAGTCAAAAAGTGAAACTTGTCTATTAAAGGGTGGGCCATTTCTATGGACACACCTTAATAAAATGGGACTGGTTGGTGATATTCATGTCCTGTGTGTGGCTCATTAGCATATGTGAGGCGACAAACTTTTCAAGATAGGTGGGGACCATGCTGGCCATTTTGAAGTCGGCCATCTTGGATTCAACTTTTTTTTTTCATTAGGAAGAGGGTCGTGTGACACATCAAACTTATTGGTAATTTCACAGAAAAACAATGGTGTGCTTGGTTTGAACGTAACTTTATTCTTTCATGAGTTATTTACAAGTTTCTGACCACTTATAAAATGTGTTCAATGTGCTGCCCAATGTGTGGGATTGTCAATGCAACCCTCTGCTCCCACTCTTCACACACTGGTAGCAACACCGCAGGAGAAATGCCAGCACAGGCTTCCAGTGTCCGTAGTTTCAGGTGCTGCTCATCTCGTGTCTTCACACCATAGACAATTGCCTTCAGATGACCCCAAAGATAAAAGTCTAAGGGGGTCAGATCGGGAGACCTTGGGGAATATTCAAATGGCCAACGATGACCAATCCGCTTTCCAGGAAACTGTTCATCTAGGAATGCTCGGGCCTGACACCCGTAATGTGGTGGAAAAATCGGGGAGCGTGCCAGCTTCAGTGCTTTAAGAGGGAAACACATCATCATGTAGCAATTTCAAATATCCAGTGGCCACCAGCACCTGAAGATATATAAAAAATTATTTTACTTCTTTATTTGATGTTTTAAAATGTCTACATTTTGATGTTTTTATTCAAAACGGTTTTCTATTTCAAAAGGGTTTGGGTTCCTCACGGTTAACATGTTAAACAAATGAGTTGGTAGCCTGTTAAATAACATTTTAAAAAGCATAGACTCTGACTTTTACAGTGCATCAAGTTAAAGTACATTTTCTACTACTTTGACTTGTTCTAAGATTTTAAACTATTGTTACAGTTGTTCTAGTGTGGTGCTAGGAACCCCGTGATAACACTCAAAACCCTTCAGGCCCTGGGCCTTTTTTCTTTGGGCCCTGGCGCCTCCCAACTGGGGGTCTTTGGAGTTTCATGTCCCAAGTGTCGGTGATGGTTTGCATTCCCCGAGCACGGCTACAGCTACAATCACACCAGTTTAGATTGTAAACAAAGCAATTTTTGGTTTTTGACACATTAAGATAAAATAATACTTGAACTTTACTTTAGAAGAGCTGCCCTGTGTGAACGTGCTGACAGGATGGAGGTTGTGAGTTCAAATTCCATTTAGGAAATTTAGCTAATTGTTTTATTTATTCCAGGGGTCCTCAACTACATTTGTTCAAGGGTTTTTTCCAGCAGACACCAGAGAAGGTCAGATGCTCTTCTAAAATAAAGTTCAAATATCGTTGTGTCTTAATTTATTACAATATAAAACGGCCTTGTTTCCCATCTGGGCTGTTTGGTTGTGGGTTTAGTTGTTTGGAGAATGTGGACAGTTGTAGATGTTTGGGACATGAAACTGTAGAGGCCCCCAGCTGGGGGGGGTTAAACAGGTTAACTGCACGTCTGAAGACATTACTACATTGTAAGGAGTGTAGGAGTTGATCTGCTAGAACGACTGATCCACTTGATGGTGATGTTTTTATTCCATAGGCAGGTCAGCATCTGAACCGGCAACATGTCTGTGTGGACGTGCTGTCAGTCTGTGGACGTGAACTCAAATAAACACTACATGTCTCTGGAGTCCACAACGTTGTTTCCGTCTCCAAAGCTTTCAAAATAAGACGTATAAATAGGCCAGTGACACAAGTGCACTCTTTATAAAACGAAGGGGTGGGGCACTCTGGCTTTAGTCACAGTTCCTTTATCCTGCAGCCTTTCAGCAGCACAGGTTAAAGCAGTCATTTTTCCTTTTCATGGCTCCCTCTCTTTCCCGTTGCATTGTCTGGAACAGGCCATCTAAAGTGGCAGCTAGCAAAAGGCTACTGTGGCATTTATGGGGGGAAACACACTTCCAATAAAGAGACAGAGAAAGAAAAAGGGAAGAAAGGATGTGTATGAAAGCCACGTCTCCCTCCTCCTCCTTTACAAAGCCCCCACCCCCCACGGCCTGCCTCAAACAAAGCAGGCTCAACTCCCACAACGCAGCCCCTCTGGTAGCCCAGCACACTTTATATTACTGCTGCTTCAGTGTGTGTGTGTGTGTGTGTGTGTGTGTGTGTGTGTGTGTGTGTGTGTGTGTGTGTGTGTGTGTGTGTGTGTGTGTGTGTGTGTGTGTGTGTGTGTGTGTGTGTGTGTGTGTGTGTGTTTCATTAGTCTGTAAGGGTGTGTTGTGGAGGTGGAAGGGCGTCGATATTTGCAGAGGGTCTTTACAGACCAAGGGGCCAAATCTCTTAAAGGTTGCTATGGAAACCCCTTTGGGGAGAAGGAGCACAACAGGTGATTATGATGAGAGCTTGTTGGTTTCAACATTGACAAGCTGCAGGAGGTCCTTGCTATGTGTGTTTGACAAGGCTGTCTGCTTACGCTGCCAATAGCTGACCATCATAGATGCTAACCAGCTCCAATATGCTGGTGATCATGTCTGAAGAGGCTAGCACACCACACTAATGAGAAGTTGCCTAGTTTCATGCACAACCCTCCAGACTTCCCAACACAGAACATGAACGGAACAAGAGCTTTGGAAAACAGAAAAAGATAATTGGCCCTTTCCACGTGATGTCACACCGTTCATGGGACCGCCCCCTTCACCGTGGTGGACAGCATCATGTTTACACACGCCAGACTCCTGTGAGCTAGCCACAACAAGCCTGTTTGTAGCCTTTTATCGCTTTTATTTAGTTGACTTCACAGTAAAATGGTAACAGTTGGCTGCACCAACAGACAAGGACGTAAACTCAGCTCGTCTTTTCTTAAACAGCAGACAGGAGACAGTGATGACAGCAGCTGTCAATCAAACAGACTAGCAGCCATCAAAGTTTTGTCGATTTGCAGCAAACATGTTTTACTGGGTAAGATCATCGTTGATGTGTTTCATGAGGAAGACAGGGACCGACTGCGATGGAGCTGCAATCCCAAATGTGCAACAGCAGCTCAGGAAGTAGAGAGGGTTGTCCAGTAATCAGATGGTTGCAGGTTCGATCCCAGCTCCCACCAGAGAATGCTGCTGTTGTGTCCTCGGGCAAGACATTTAACCCGCCTTGCCTGCTGGTGGTGGTCGGAGGGACCGGTGGCGCCTGTGTTCGGCAGGCCTCGCCTCTGTCCTCGCCCCCACCAGCGTGTGAATGGTTGAATGACGGATGGTGTTGTGAAGTGCCTTGGGGGGTTGTAGAACACAAAGAAGCTGCTATACAAACGCAGGCCATTTACTATTGACTTATTTGGTGAATGGCTTATATTTGTATTGATAAAGTTAAAGTCAAAGTCCCTCAGTCAGCATGAACTGGTGAAATTCATCACCGCATGTGACCCATCCCTGTGGGGATTGGTGAGCTGCAGCTGTGGCTGCACTCGGGAACTAGTTGGTAGTTTAACCCCCCAATCCAATCCCTAATGCTTTGTGTCAAGCAGGGAGGCACTGGGTCCCCTTTTTTAAGTTTTTGGCATGGCCCGACCGGTGTTGAACCCCTGACTCGCAGTGACAGGGCGGACACTTTACCACTAGGCCACTGAGCTGGTTAATCCTATATTTCACCACAGAGGATGTGTGTTTCTGTCCACCATGCCAGTGAGTGTCATCTAGTGAATTACTAGATACTAGGGATGTCCTGATCAGCATTTTAGAATCTCGATACCGATCCGATCTTTTAACTTCAAATCGGATCCGATTTCAAGTCCTGGTCCGATAGTTTGCCTTTACTTTTATCCATTTGGTTGACTTCTTTTGGAAAACCTGACCGTAAACAGGGTGAGACTATCACACAGGAAAAGGAGCCCTCTACAGTAGGTTTCCCCCCAGAAGTAGCATACGCTAACGTGCTTATAGTCTATTCTGGGAGGTCGGCAAGACTCGTCAGTTATTGTTGCCGATCTCCGATCACTGAAATATATGAAAGCATTGTCCCAATCCAATCCAGGGATCGGGACATCCCTATAGATACTAATAATATCGATGCAGTGCAGGAGTGTGTGTGTTAAAATTACGTTATTTATTTAACAAGATGAGCTTTGCTGTTATGAGATATCTATGTCCCCTTCGCCCCGGTGTGAGAGTAGCATCTGAACTCGGTGACCCCGCCAGCAACGAAAACTGGTATGGATCTGGACATATTTAGTTTTTTAATCAGCTGCAGGTTAAAGTGAACACTGTTAATAACATAAAGTTAGAAATCCAGAGGGCTGAATTCTGCCACACTGGTTAACATCAGTGAGCAGCAGCAGGGATGATGTAAGCTAGCGTTTGTAAACTACCTAACACTTAAAGATATTGGCCAGAAGCAAAACTCCTTTGAATGGCAAGTGTAAGGAAGTACATAACGTCACATGAAAAAGGCTTTAAGGTTTTCGCGGCTGGAATTTCAACAAAATCAGATGTTTGTGACTGGCGCAGCAAAACCAGAAACTAGCATCCGGTCTAAGCGCTGGGCAGCTGGTGACGTTTCAGAAGGGGCTCTGCTGAAACAGCTTAACAACCCCCGACTCCGGCGTCTCTGCATCAGCGCTATAGCAGAGAACGATGTGTCATCAGTCAGATGTAGCTTCTGAAGCCTCTACTAGTCGTCAGCTAGCTGGCTAGCACTGCTGGAGTTGCACACATCTTTGAGACTGTTTGCAGAAGAAGACCCGCGACCCGGGGGGATTCCCTTTGATTCAGAACCAAAATCAGTAATGTTTGTTTACTTTTGTTAAATATTTCATTCCTGTGCTCGTCGTGCTTCCACCTATGGTATTTAATAATGCGTGTAGGACACGGACATATCAATATCACGATATATTGAGGATTATACCTCGATAACGATAAATGGACGATAACTACAGGTGTACGCAGAAACAAAAAATGTCCACTAGATGGGGCTGTCACGCGTATTACGTTGAGTGACATTTTTACGTGACTCAAGGTGGTACAGCTTCCTAAAGGGACATGAATGTGGCCAACCTACACACGTCTTTTATTAACAAATTTATTGCCATTGGAAAAATGATCTTTTCTATCATTGCCCAGCCCTAGTGAAGCAGATTGACCAGTCTTGCTGTGTGGTTGGTTGCTCGGTCCGTGTGAGGCTTGATAAAACGTTTTTTTGGGGGGATTTTGTCCATAAACGACCACGAAATACATAAAAAGATGATAGGTAACAACCCGGCCTCCGAAGAAAGCCTGGACTCCTGCAGACAGTTACTGAGGCTCATTTGGTTCGCGGTAAGTCCTTGTGACTCAGTATTTGTTAGTTAGAGAAGACGTCTTAAAAACATTCATCTTGGTGTATTTAAATCCACGGGGTCATGTTCTGATTCAGGTGTCTCAGCCTGCGTAATAATAATAAATACATAAGGACACAGATTTACTGCTTCAGCGTCGCTGTGAGGATTTATCCGTTTTCTGTGGCCATCACCTACAGGTGATGTAAACAACGCCGTGACTCTGATCGTTGGAGCTAACGGCTGCCATTAGCATGACCACGGCTTTCTGTTTTCAGAAGAGACCGACTTTCCTTAAAACTGAATAATCGTAGGCCTCCACACGTTTGGAAGCCTTTCAATATGAGGCAAGAGCACAGGGCTTTCTGATGAACAGCAATAAATGTCTCCCCAGCAGATTAGTGAAAAAAACACCGACGATGAGGTGGTTTTACTTCATCCCAGAGCTTTTAATAACTTTCATTTTGTCTTCAGCACAGATTTTAGGCCTCTCTCTAAACCTCCTCACCTTTAGATGGTAAAGTGTTCATATATCGGGGATTTCGCTCCCAAACTCTCTTAAACGTTTACGACGAGCATTGATAGCAGGCCATTTTGTGTTTGTTGTTGCCACCCAGCCACTCACGCAAAAAGATGTCAGCCAAGATCCTCCTACACTTATGGAGTTGCCCAACAGCCCAGCTCACCATGATTCTGATGGGTCCAGTTCAGTTCAACAGCCTTTTCCCCAACTTTTCATTAAGTGCTTTGTTGTGGTTCCTAGCGTGTTGAAAATGTGGCGCCAGTGACTGTCAGCCACTGGTAGGCTATGGGGTGAAGTCATTAGGGGTCGGAATCAAAAACCAGTTCTTGATGAGAACCAGTTCCCATTGTTTAAATTCTTAGGAATTGTTTGCCATTTTTGCAAATGATTCCCCTTATCAATTCCAGTTGGCACAAATGACATCACCACGCACGTTGCGTAGCTTACGGAAGCAGGAAACATGCTGTAATTGTAAATGGTATATTTTACAAGAAAGCATGACAACAGGGGAATTTGCGATAATTGCAAAGTAGATATTTCATCAAGGGAGAAAACACTACAAATAAATTAAAGTTAATGACGTGTTTTGACCCACTCCGGACTAGTGAATTTAAACGCAGCAGCAGTAACGTTAGCATGTCCTCTCATGTTAATACTGCAGGTAACTAATCAACTTACACCGCCTATGATGTTAGCGTCATTAGCCTTATTTACACACCTCCACACGAGCAGCAACTAGAATCAGATCTGTGGTGAGACCTTTTCCATTCTGAAAAAGCAACACTAGCCCATACAAGAAGACGACTCTGCCTTCACATGGAGCATAAAGGAGAACATTTGGAAATATCTTTCCAACCAATTCCAGGTATAACTGATTATTTATCATCAATAAACCAACTATTATAATGCAGGAAGCCTTGTGCAATTTGTTTTTTGCCACCTATTCAACTTCTCTGGAACTGATAAGGAATTGGACGGAATCAACAATGCTATTGATGTTGATAAAAACTCATCAGTTCCCACCTCTAGGAGTCACTGGTTGTTCCAGAGCTTTCTGCCTGCTGCCGTTTCCTGGTTCAGCCTGTCAAAAAGCCAGAGACTGAGCGTAATGTTCAACATCACCATCATTGTTGTGCTGCGTTGAGTCACCTCACACTACTTTAGTGTCAGGTAACGTTGGGGAGTGCTATGGGTGCCCCTAGAGCAGGGGTGGGGAACCCCGGTCCATCGAGAGCCACTATCCAGCATATTTTAGTTTCAGCCCTGCATCATCACACCTGATTTCAATCAGCAGGTGATTGACAGGCTTCTGCAGAGCCTGATGAGCTGCTGAACAGGTGAATCAACCACTGAATCAAAAGTGTTGGGAGCAAAGACGTGCAGGATACCGGCCCTCAAGGACCAGCTTCTCCACGCCTGCCCAAGAGTGATAGCTCATTGTCACTTGGAAGAGCAACCCACAGTGATCTGAGTCAAGTTTAGCCGTCTGACAAGCTGTTAGCGCATTTATGGAAACCATTTGTATCTGAACAGAATGTTCTGGAACATAATTCTAACAGATACACAAAAACGTGTCTTTAATACCAGCTTTTTAT
>SSNQ01034126.1:11424-37667 GCA_006942095.1 Nothobranchius kuhntae | reverse complement strand
TTTCTAATCTATTAGGCATGAAGACAATTTGGTTGCCCTGGGCAACGATTTCTTTTGGTTCACTGTAATTTATGTGACTCCACCCAACAAACCTGTTCTTATAAAGTAAACTATCGCTTTACTATCACCCGATAGTCCTTCCTTATTACTGACACCTAATAAAATGACTGTCTTGCTTTCCTTTCTGTGACACTTTCTTGGAATATACATAAAGTACATCCATCTAATGTAGTGTTATACGGTCACTAGACAGCAGGAACATGACGGGTGGAAAACATCGGTCTCCTGAGAGCTCCACAAGCCGATAGTGGGAACCCAGCTCCACCAACATGTTATATTTCAACCCATTTTCTAAAGTGCAGCATTATGTTAAATGCACTGGGTTTTACCCTATTACATTTAAATTTCATGGTTAAACAGTACATGTTTAAATCTAAGCTCAGCTCAGCAGTGACCTAAAATACATAAATATAATTTTACTTACCGAAAACAATGAAGTGGAGACTCCTTGGACGCTCTATTAGTGCAATTAATGCCACAGCAAGTCGTTTTGTCCAACAATTGCACAAAAATATCCAAACAAGAATACACAAACACAGAGACTCAAAATCCCGGAACAGTTTCCAGGCCAGACCGAGGCTCTACTGAGGCCTTTCCCCGGAGCTAGCTCTGTGGTCACGTGGGTCTGATGCTCATTAATTATACAGAATTTTAGGCTTTTAATACACTTAAACAGAAGAGTGAGAAAAACATTCACCCCCCTCAGAGTTGTCATGAGTGTAAACTAGATCATTTAAACCAAAAACATGTTCTGGTACCAGGCTGTAAACATGTTTATTTCTGCTGTGAAATTGGTATTTTTAACATGGGAGTCAATGAGGATTTGCTCGCTTCTGACACCAGCCCCTAGTGGATGAGGGTGGAACTGCAATTTCTGGTACTTCCGGGTTTGACTCAATTTTTGAGCCGCATTGTGGGGGCTTGGTTTCTACGCTCTTTCTTTAACTGAAATCTAACATAAAAAAGCTGTAGGGTGCTAGGACTCCAGATATTTGTTGTGTGATTCCAGATGTTGGGTGCTGGGATTCCAGATGTTGGGTGCTGGGATTCCAGATGTTGGGTGCTGGGATTCCAGATGTTGGGTGCTGGGATTCCAGATGTTGGGTGCTGGGATTCCAGTTAACTTGAATGAGCTTTTAAATATGTGCGATACTTGAAGTGGGAAAAATAAATTGCTGGTACTCTCCTTCGAAAAATATCAGGGGGATTGAGGCTCTCCATTGCAACATGACTGTATCATCGGGGTCATTTAGATTTACAACTTAGGCACAGATTAAATGAGCCTCTTTCAACAATGGAAGAAGCCTTCTGTAGACACATCTCATTTTTCTTAATGCTAAGTCATCTATGAGGTCACCTGATGCTGCGTTACTCCTGAGCTGAGCTGATGATAGCCAAGCTACTCAGGTGTTCTAGATGAGCCTCAGGATGAGAAGCTTCCCTCAGCAGAAGCAGCTGGAACCAGAAATCCATCATAGAGGCAGATTAGGATTATTTTTGGTCTAAATGGGAAATGACACAATGAAACTGATGGATTTTGTTCAACTTTTGACTTTTGATGTGAACACAATACTAAAGTACAGGTTGTTTACTTGAGCCGTTGTCTTAAGCTGTGTTTTATTTAATTGGCTACAGAGTGAAGCACAGTTTACATTTTTGCCCCTTTCGTTACAAAGAGAAAAGTTAAAGTGCAGAATAAATACAGGAAGCTACGTACCTGTTTCCTCTACTACTGCACGGGAAACTTTTATGTTCTGCAACAGTTTTAGAAGTAATGTGAGAAGTTATTTCCTCTGGTAACTAGTTACTTTTTCTATAGAGTAACTAAGTTACATTTTTAAAAGTAGTGAGTAACTATAACTAACTGCTTTTTAAGTAACATTCCCAACACTGTACATAATACAATACACACCACCAGTCCACTGTTACCAGTAGAAATGAAGTGCTATCATTGCTCACTACTGAACACGCCTATTACATATATCCTACTAATGTGGATACATTCAGATATGTGATTTTAAATAGGATGAATGGCATTAATACAAACCTAAAATGTTAATGAAATATAAGTCTAATTATGTTCCATAAAATATTAACTATAAACATCAGCTGGGAAATAAAGAACTGGACACAAATTTAATACATTTAGTTGTTTTATTTTCATATTTCAGCAGCAGACAGTCTTGTTTCACTTGAAACGTCGTCAAATAGAGTACTCAATTGATCGATGGAGGGTTGGATAGAAACTTGGACAGCTGCAGCCCCAGTCGTCACTAATGCAGAAGTCAGGATCTCCACTCAGGCGGTGGTGGAGGTGGCAGTCATCTGTGACATGAAGGTCCGACTAAAACTCAACTAGCAGGACGTGGGCGATAGAGACCTGCCTCCAGGGAGGTGAGTTTCAGATCCCAGGCTAGCTTCATGGGGAGGAGAAAGGTCTAACGACACACTTGTGTTTCCATCATCGTGTCTGCAGGTCTTCTCAGAATCTTACAACTTGCAGTTTAGGCAGGAAAATGCAGCCAAAAACGGGTTTGGGGAAATAACAACGTCACACAGTCAAAAGTGGATTTTTCATGATATGGCCCCGTTAAAAATGGAGGCAACAAAGTGGCTAAACATTAAGATTGGCGAAGACGTGTCCCCGGTGTCCCGAGTACTTTGAAGCTAGAGTTTGTGTCACACCCCCACGGTCACAGGTGCATTTAGTATATTTATCGTTTAAGCTGGAAAGGTATGCAGTGGAGAGCCCTGACTTCCCCCTGTGCTACGTTACACGCAGCTAGTGTGTCAGGTGTTAATTTATGGGTAAAGGAACTGTTCATCCTGATGAATCTATAGTTACTGCATGTGTACACATGCAGGATTGTAGCCAGAGCTAACACACACGTCAGTCCTTTGGCAGGCTGATGCCACACACACAACAAGGCAGTAGACACTGTTGTCACAAACAGCAGCATAAAGTTCAAAACTAACAACATTTATGGATTTCACCTGTTTGAGAAGGACAGTAATCCTCTAATTCCAGGAGGTGGGAGCACAACCCAACCCTAGACAGAAGAGGATCTATTTCACAGGCGCACACGCGTGCATTAGGGCCGGTAAAAGCAACCATACTCTACTCTGGATGGAGACGTGGGCTGCAGCTTTATTTGGTCTGTAGCGCTCCAGTGTCTTCCATCGCTCAGGTATCATCAGTAAACACCACGCTGAGCTTCTGAAGAGAAACTGTATGCCACTAAATCAACCTAAAAGACAGACATGAATACGGGTCAAGGGTGAAGAAGCTGCATGTTTTCTACGTGTCCCTGCTCAGACACACCTGATTCTATATCAAGACTTGTTTAACTCAGAGCAGCAGGGCCTTTGTTTACCTTCTGCTAACAGGTTTCTGCTCCTCTGAGCCGAGGACAAGACTAGGACATGTTAGCCACATGTCCCAGTCTTGTCCTCGGCTCTGAGGACGGAGACAGGATGAGAGGACATCAGGTGATGGGGTGTTGGTCTGGGGGTCTCCCACAGAAACATTTTAGTGAGCAGATGATCGTTTCCTGCATTCTGGTGCTTTTAACAGCTTATTTAATCCTATTTAAATGAACAACTTTAAACTTGAGCTTCAACAACAGAATAAGATAAATAACTAACAGCAAGTTTGGCCTGGTTTGTTGTTTTGTTTGAACAAAGCCCTAACCCTAACCCCAATGAAAATGTGAGAAGCACAAACCAGGCTCTGCTGCTGAAAACACTAAAACACAGAGCTGGATGTTTGTTTACATTTGCTGCTGCTGATAATAATAATAATAATAATAATAATAATAACAAGAGGATCTTTCATGGATGTACAAAGAGTCGGAGTACCCGGCCCGGAGGGTTACCGGGGTCCCTCCCTGGAGCCAGATCTGGGGTTGGGGCCCGTGAGCGAGCGCCTGGTGGCCGGGCTTTTGCCCATGGGGCCCGGTCGGGCCCAGCCCGAACCGGATACATGGGCTCATCCAACTGTGGATCCACCACCCGCAGGAGGAACATGAAGGGTCCGGTGCAGTGTGGATCGGGTGGAAGACCAAGGCGGGAGCTTTGGCGGTCCGATTCCCTGAGAAGGAAACTGGTTATTGAGACATGGAACGTCACCTCGCTGGCGGGGAAGGAGCAGGAGCTTGTGGCAGAGGTTGAGCGGTACCGGCTAGATATAGTCGGACTCACCTCGACACATAGCATTGGCTCTGGAACCCAAGTCCTTGAGAGGGGTTGGACACTCTCCTTAGCTGGAGTTGTTCCGGGTGAGAGGCGGAGGGTTGGGGTTGGCTTTTTGTTAGCCCCAAGACTCTCTGCCTGTGTGTTGGGGTTTACCCCGGGGGACGAGAGGGTAGCTTCCCTGCGCCTTCGGGTCGGGGAACGGGTCTGTGACTGTTGTTTGTGCTTATGGGCCAAATATCAGGTCAGAGTACCCACCTTTTCTGGAGTCCCTGGGACGAGTGCTAGATAGTGCTCCATCAGGGGACTCCATTGTCCTGCTGGGGGACTTCAATGCTCACGTGGGCAATGACAGCTTGACCTGGAGGGGTGTGATTGGGAGGAACGGCCCGCCTGATCTGAACTCGAGTGGTGTTTCATTATTGGACTTTGTGCAAGCCGCAGTTTGGCCATAACGAACACCATGTTCGAACACAAGGATGCCCATCTGTACACTTGGTACCAGGGCAGCCTAGGTCACAGGTCGATGATAGACTTTGTAGTCAAATCATCTGACCTGTGGCCGTATGTTTTGGACACCCGAGTGAAGAGAGGAGCGGAGCTGTCAACTGATCACCACCTGGTAGTGAGTTGGATCAGATGGCAGGGGAAGATGCTGCGTAAACCTGGCAGACCTAAACGCATAGTAAGGGTCTGCTGGGAACGCCTGGCAGAAGAGCCTGTCGAGACGGTCTTCAAGTCCCACCTCCGGCAGAGCTTTGACCGCGTCCCGAGAGCAGTGGGGGACATTGACTCCGAGTGGGCCTTGTTCCACTCTGCGATTGTTGAGGCGGCTGTTGCTAGCTGTGGTCACAAGGTGGCCAGTGCCAGTCGTAGTGGCAACCCCCGTACCCGCTGGTGGACACCAGAGGTTCGGGGAGCAGTCAGGCTGAAGAAGGAGGCCTACAGGGAGTGGCTGGCCCGTGGGTCCCCGGAGGCAGCAGACGGGTACCGGATAGCCCAGCGGGGTGCAGCAGTGGCAGTTGCCGAGGCAAAATCTCGGGCATGGGAGGAGTTTGGTGAGGCCATGGAGAAAGACTATCGATCGGCACCAAAGAGGTTCTGGCAAACTGTCCGGCGCCTCAAGAGAGGGAGGCAGCAACTCGCTCAAACTGTTTACAGTGGGGATGGGGAGCTGCTGACGTCAACTGGGGCTATAGTCGGGCGGTGGAAGGAATACGTTGAGGATCTCCACAATCCCACCTACGCGCATTCTGAGGAGGAGCCAGAGCCAGGAGACATGGGGATGGACTGTCCAATCTCTGGGGCAGAAGTTGCTGAGGTAGTCAAACAACTACACAGCGGCGGAGCCCCGGGGGTGGATGACATTCATCCTGGGTATCTCAAGGCTATGGATGTGGTAGGGCTGCCGTGGTTGACACGTCTCTGCAACATTGCGTGGTCATCGGGGGCAGTGCCTGTGGAGTGGCAAACTGGGGTGGTGGTCCCCATTTTAAAGAAGGGTGACCGGAGGGTGTGTTCCAACAATAGGGGGATCACACTCCTCAGCCTCCCTGGAAAGGTCTACTCCAAGGTACTGGAGAGGAGGGTCCGATTGATAATTGAATCTCAGATTGAGGAGGAGCAATGTGGTTTTCGTCCTGGCTGTGGAACTGTGGACCAGCTCTATACCCTTGCAAGGGTGACGGAGGGGTATGGGAGTTTGCCAAACCAATCCACATGTGTTTTGTGGATTTGGAGAAGGCTTATGACCGTGTCCCCAGGGGCACCCTGTGGGGTACGCTCCAGGAGTATGGGGTGGGTGGCTTTCTGTTAAGGGCCATTCAGGCACTTTATCAGAGGAGCGTGAGTTTAGTCCGCATAGCCGGTAGTAAGTCGGACCTGTTCCCAGTGAGGGCTGGACTCCGCCAGGGCTGCCCTTTGTCACCGTTTCTGTTCATAACCTTTATGAACACCTTTATGGAGAGCTTTGGGTAATGACCGAAAGAACGAGATCGCGGATACAAGCGGCCGAAATGAGTTTCCTCCGTAGGGTGGCCGGGCTCAGCCTTAGAGATAGGGTGAGGAGCTCGGACATTCGGGAGGGACTCGGAGTAGAACCGCTGCTCCTCCGGATCGAAAGGAGCCAGTTGAGGTGGTTTGGGCATCTGGTCAGGATGCCTCCTGGACGCCTTCCCGGGGAGGTGTTTCGGGCATGTCCTGCCGGCAGAAGGCCCCCGGGTCGACCCAGGACACGTTGGAGAGGTTACATCTCCAATCTGGTCCGGGAACGCCTTGGGGTCCTGCCGGAGGAGCTGGTGGACAAGGCCGGGGAGAGGACGGCTTGGAGCTCCCTAGTTGGGATGCTGCCCCCGCGACCCGGACCCGGATAAGCGGAGGAAGACGAGACGAGACGAGACCTTTATGAACAGAATTTCTAGGCGCAGCCGTGGTGTTGAGTGTGTCGAGTTTGGTGGCAGGAGAATCTCGTCTCCGCTTTTTGCGGATTATGTGGTCCTCCTAGCTTCATCCAGCTCTGACCTTCAGCTCTTGATGGGTAGGTTCGCGGCCGAGTGTGAAGCGGCTGGGATGAGGATCAGCACCTCCAAATCTGAGACCATGGTACTCGACCGGGAAAGGGTGGCTCGCCAACTCCTGGTCGGGAGAGAGGTCCTACCTCAAGTGGAGGAGTTTAAGTATCTCGGGGTCTTGTTCACGAGTGAGGGTAAGAGGGATCGGGAGATCGACAGGCGGATTGGTTCAGGGTCTGCAGTGATGCGGACGCTGAGCCGATCCGTCGTGGTGAAGAGGGAGCTGAGTCAGAAAGCCAGGCTCTCGATTTACCGGTCGATGTACGTCCCAATCCTCACCTATGGTCATGAGCTTTGGGTAATGACTGAAAGAACGAGATCGCGGATACAAGCGGCCAAAATGAGTTCCCTTCGTGGGGTGGCCGGGCTCAGCCTTAGAGATAGGGTGAGGAGCTCGGACATTCGGGAGGGACTCGAATTAGAACCACTGCTCCTCCGGATCGAAAGAAGTCAGTTGAGGTGGTTTGGGCATCTGGTCAGGATGCCTCCTGGACGCCTCCCTGGGGAGGTGTTTCGGGCATTTCCTGCTGGCAGGAGGCCCCCGGGTCAACCCAGGACACGTTGGAGAGGTTACATCTCCAATCTGGTCCGGGAACGCCGTGGGGTCCTGCCAGAGGAACTGGTGGAGAAGGCCGGGGAGAGGACGGCCTGGAGCTCCCTAGTTGGGATGCTGCCTCCACGACCCGGACCCGGATAAGCGGAGGAAGACGAAGACTAACAATAATAATAATAACAACAACAACAATAATAATAATAATAATAATAATAATAATAATAATAATAATAATAATAATGTAACGGACTGAAATGACTGTTTTCCACCTAAAAGTAATTTCCCCCCTCTCCTCAGCAAGAACTAGTCTGCATGAGATATTGTTCAAGGTCTCATGCATTTGCTTCTAAACTGTTTTCATTTTCCAGCTCAAGAGAAGAATGATGACAAAGGACTCTTTCTTTTTAATAAATGAAAGAACTCTATTTTTAATAAGCTAATCAAACAAAGTGTTAGTCCAATAAGATGTGAACCAATCTGTGAAATGACAATGTTATGATTAGTAAGTTTTAAAAAGTAATACGACTTTAATCTAGCTGCACTAGACATCCTGATTACACGTAATGTAAACGCACGACACATTGCTTTTACTTATCCAATCGGAACCTTCCTTTCTGAAGCGTGGCATAGTCTCTGTGGTGTTTATAAATCTGCCAACTTTGATTCGACCAGAAATCAAAACATCCAGATTAATAAAACCAGTCTCCACGCCATCTTAAGTTCAGTTCACCGCACGCTAAGAGAAGTATCGGACCGGCCACCTGGACTTCCTTTTTAAGCAAAGAACCAACAAGCTGGATAAAAACTGTTGCATTTTACCAACCAAACAACGGTTCCTTTCAGAATAAAAGCTGAACTCACTGACCCTCCGAGTCCATCTGACGCTGTCAACCAACTGACGCTTTTTACCTGGAGACAACCCAAAGACTAGTCTGTCGTACTACTGATGTTGTTTCATCGTCTCCGGTACCGAAAGGGGGGTCCGAGGACCTGGCATTCTGGATCTGTACGGAGGTCTCATCCTGAAGGGTATGTGTAGAGCGACAAAATGGCGTCTCATGTGTTTATGAAACTACGATCATAGCTTAACACATTCACTGCCATTGACGACTAAAGTCGTCATTTTAGATCCAACCGTTCACTGCCATTGAAGACTAAAGTCATCATTTGCATTTTTTTACTGTTTGAGCATCAGAACGAGCCCCCGCGCTGAGAGAATAAACATCTCAGCCCTGAAGCTGATCTTCATCCGCATATGTCACACGTCACATGATCAGGAAGCAGACCATCCATGTATTATAATAATAATAATACATTTGATTTAAAAGCGCCTTTCAGAACACCCAAGGTCACTTGACAGAAAACACGTAATAAAATACAATAAAACAATAATAAAACCCAAACAAGAAAAAAAAAACTGAGAGAAACAGTTCAATAAAATCAGAGGTTGTAGGCAGATTTAAACATGTGTGTTTTGAGTTTTGTTTTGAAAAGGGTAAAACTGTCGATGTTCCTGATGTCTGGGGGAAGTGAGTTCCAGAGACGGGGAGCAGAGCGGCTGAAAGCTCTGCTCCCCATGGTAGCGAGACGGGCAGAAGGAACCGCAAGATGGATGGAAGAAGAAGATCTGAGTGAACGGGACGGGGTGTGAATACTTATAAGGTCTGAGATATATGGAGGAGAGAGGTTGTGGATTGCTTTGAAGGTATGGAGGAGAATTTTGAAGATGGACCTGAATTTAACTGGGAGCCAGTGAAGCTGCTAGAGAACCGGGGTGATGTGGTGAAAGGAAGGGGTTCTGGTGATAATACGGGCTGCTGAATTCTGGACGAGTTGCAGTTTATGAAGGAGTTTGTTGGGAAGACCATAAAGGAGTGAATTGCAATAGTCGAGACGGGAGGTGACGAGGCTGTGGACGAGAATGGCGGCAGTGTGAGGGGTCAGTGAGGGGCGGAGACGGTTTATGGAACGTAGATGGAAGTATGCTGACCGAATTATGTTATTAATGTGAGCTTGAAAAGAAAGTGAGCTGTCGAGTATTAGGAGATCGTTTTGGGCCGTTCCTGTAAAAAAAAAGTGAGGCGCGAACCGGAAAAGCGTCTGCCGATCCCAATTCAACAACGGATTATGAAAGAATGGATAACGCTCGAAACACACAAATTCTACCTGATGTAAGAGGTGAGTCTCCGCTTTGTTTTGGTTGTTTTGGCATCGACATAATCCTAGCGTGCAACGTTCTGTGACTCTTAAAAAAACAGTAAAAACGGTGAGAAACGCTGGCAGTCAAGGCCGTTAGTGATCAGGAAACGGCTGGCAGTGAATGAGTTAAGAGCAAACCATCACAACATCACTCAGACTTGCTTCTCCGGATACGAGAGTTCTGATGACAACATCACTCACACATACACCATTCATCTCACATCTCATTCACACCAAGATCCATCCATTCACTTAGAGTTTAGAGTTAGTCTTGTTTAAAATTGTTTAGAATGAACCTTCTAAAACATTTTAAAGGTGACTCTCTTCTGTTGTCTCTGAGTTAATACGAAGTGTTCCATAATCCCTGCAATAAAAAGTCCCAATCTTCTGGTTAAAAGTACCCAAAGATCCATAAGATTGATTTCATATTTACTATGGAATCTCATGTCTTATGGCTCATTAAATAGATGTAAATTAACCCTTTACAACAACAACAACAACAACAATAATAATAATAATATAATCCTCATTGTGGATTCAAAACAGTGAATTTTGCCAAAGGGTGAGGGATTTTCATGTCTGAAAAGATGAAGCTAATCTACGGGACATGTTTCAGCCTTTACTATTATTATTATATTGCCTTTATAACTAATGAGAACGAAACTCCGCCTCCAACCACCTCTCAGGCTCAGCAGCCTGCCGTAACACAATAAAAGCTGTTATACAAAATGGAAGGCCTGCAGTGTTTACGTTTTACAGTGCCAGTTTAGTTTGGGGTTTTTTAATTTGAGATTTTGTGGTTTTTATTAATCGTGCAACAGAAAAATTACCGTTAGATTGTTCGTCTAATTAGTCATTACAATAGTCCACTATTAGATAAAATAATTGCCAGAATAATCATTTAAAAATACCCGTTTACCCCAGCCCTAATGACTAGTGACGTAATAATGGTACATTCCATTTGTACTGGGAAGGTCCAACTTCTGAGTGGAAAAACTGACTGGAACAGCCAAAGTCGGATCACCCACTGAAGCTCTTCTCTGATCTGGTAACCTTCTAGATCCTAAAGCAGGTGCACCAGGGCTTTTTGTACCCAGAGTATGACCTCCAAGGCATTTGTTCCTACCAGAGACCACTGCAGATGTACAGGTTAAACAAGTGAACCACACCTTTAAAGTATAAAAACACAACACAGACTAATAAAGAACAAATGAACCTAAACATCCTTCAGACAACTAGAGGTCTTTTAATTTGGTCCACATATTAAAGTGAAACAGGAAAGCCACTAACACACACATAATGGCCTCCTGTCGCTTTAGATTTCACTGATTGTCATAGAAAATGCAAATCCTGCCAGCAGGCTGCTGTTCAGCACAAGAACGGTCTCTGGTCACTTGCAAATATCATTATGCAAAGTAAACACACACACCATACAGGCTCAGAGTTTTATGTGGAGAAAAATGATCATCCAATTACAGTTTCTCGACAACAGGACAGCATTGTGCAAGCTGAAGGGAAAGTCATGTAAATGACCAGGAAACTGGTTTGTTTGTATTTGTGTGTCCGGAGCTCGTCTATCAATCGAGTGTTTGTGAATTCTCTTGACCTGTGCAGAAATAAACAAATCGGCTGGAAAAAAAGGATGGCAACGAGCCGTATTTACCTTTATGTTCAGCTGCACGAACAAAAAAATATCTGTCTGAGCCCAGGACGGTGATGGAGATGCAAATCTGCTGGTTAGCACCAGAAAAGTAGTCAAAGCTGCTGAAATGCATCAAAAGAGCTGTCAGGAAGTTTAACCTGCGCTCCATTTACCGGCATTGTTGGACCTCTTTGGGTCAGGCTTTTATCACAGAGGTAGAAACACACACACACACACACACACACACCTGCCCAGTCGTGTTGAGTGAGGCGAACAATGCTGAGCCGTGATGTGTTGAACGTTATGAGAACAATGAGACAAAAGAAACGTACAGTCATGGTGCTTGAAAGTCACCACATACCTCCCAGCAAAGGCTTCCTGTGACAGGAACACGCCTTGGTCCTGTAGGAGCTTGTGTGGAGCAGAAGTTCACAAACTCCACAGCTTTCTCTGCTCTAGGGACTGCTAGGAGTCCTGTAGAAGTGTGTGTGCACGTGGGTCACAACCCCGGTGTGCTTGTTTTAAACTCATCAGTACAACAAAAGCCTGCACATTAGCAAGGCTGCATCAGAGACAAAGCCCGGTTAGCAGAACCCAAATGGGTCGGGTAATGGAACAGGGGACTTACCTGGAAGGATGCTAGAGAGATGTGTGAGAGCGTCGGTGAAAATGGTTCACTACAAACACAAGATCTGCACTTCAGCGACCGCCCAGCACGAGGAACCACGAGTGTGCTTCCTCCTGAGTCTGCTTTATCGCTCTCTTTCTTCCTCTATGAAGGCAGCAGGTGGACCGTCTCAATAGGACATCCTGTGTTAAATCAGGAGATGTTTCATGATCAGCAGAGCAGCATCTCCATCGCTCTTTCCACCACAAAGACACAAATCCTGACTGTATCACTATTTCTCACCGTTTGTCTGAAAAAGCATGAAGACACACAAGCAGGGCTGGACAACGGAGAGAAGAAGCACTTAGAAGAAATAATCACATCGATCCATATCAATAATTATAAAAACAAGAGCCGCTTGATGTCATTAAGTTACGATTAAACGAGCTGGTTGTGTTACCAAGCTCGACTTTTAATGGATTTTCTGTAAACTTTTCCATCGTGTCTCGTGTGCCAGACACGTAGAAACAAAAACACGGCCGTGCTGGTAAACCACGGTAGCCAGCGTCCTCCACCGCTCGCCGCTGCTACACCTCGCTGTCCGTTTGGTCTCAGAGGGAGAGCTTGGTGATGGAGCAGCCTGGCTCTGTTTTTGATTGGTTGAGTCTAGTTTTGACTGTAGTGTTAAGCTAGCCAATAGGCCATGATGGAAAAAAAGGAACTTTTTTATTGACCAATATGTTTCCACGTTTATCGATCGATACATATAACTGAATTAGTGTCCGTCCCGAACCTCTAGATCCTGTAGTTCAGAGGCTCTGCTCTGTTAGTTTAGGAACCACACGGCTCCCAGGTGGCCAGCAGAGCTGTTGGACCATGCAAAAAGAGCAGAAACAAGCAGCAACATGAGCTTCTCATCAGGAACACGGTGAGGAGTTCACTTGAATGAAGTGGCTTCACGCACTCAGAGCTCCGTAGACTCCAGCAGGAGCCCAAAACCTCTGGCCCGGTTTAGATGTGCACTACACCAACAGTCAGGAGCACAGGTAAAATGGTTAGTAAACACCCTCAGCTGCAACAGAACTCAGCATCAGGACCAGTCCCAGTTCTCCACCAGACAGCAGCAGCATCCAATCAGCATGCTGCTGTTCTACATTTCACACAGCAATCAACTAAGGCTGCTCAGTTATAACAAACACTTTCAATTTAGAAATCCCAGCTAATAAACATGCACACCTATAGAGTTGGGAAACTAACCAGAGTTCACATTTTAAAGCACATGCAGGTCCCAAATGAGCCCACCAGGTGGAAGAGTTGAGCAGTTTAGTGGCGATTAGAGCTCATCACGCTAGAACCAGCCTGCACATCGACACGGTCGTGAGCCGAACTAACCGCTACAGGATGGTGAGTCCAGGCTTCAGAAGGTCTGGAAGGGTGCGTCCAACATTTAGGCACAAACCAAGGCTGAAGTTCCTTTTCTGAAAATCTGTATTTTCAAATGAATTAATTATGATATTTATGCATGCCTGGAATGTTTTAGACTGACATTTATAGCGTTTAACAGCAATGAGTGCAAATTTTGACAAGAAATTATTTGTTTGTTTGAAAGTTGTTAATAAAGATTTCTTTTTAAGTAACACAAACAGCGACCGGCATGCGTTGCGGTTGATGACGCGATGCTCACTGTCCCAACTCGACATTTATATGCACATTTATGTACTACACACCCGAAGCCTTGCTGGCGACACCCTCCAAGTGCACTTAAGCAATATCACACTCGAGGTCGTGCGTTGTTGCTGAATATCAGCACTGGTGTGATTCGGTTGTAGATCATCAGAACAGTGCTGATATTCAGCAACAACGCACGACCTCGAGTGTGATATTGCTTTTATACAACAGTTCTACCTGCTCATTTTATTTTTAGAACAACAATAAGCAACAACAGATTATGATTTGTTCATTTATTTAATCATTTATCCGGCTCCGCCAACACAAATAGTCCCAACACGAAACGGAGACTCAGACAAGGCTGTTGCTAGGCAACACAAACATTTTCTACAATACCAGTTAGAACGGCTGTCCCAGTGCTGTTATAGTCCATTATCAGCACTCTTGAAAAGTCTCTTGACCAATCAAATCACTCGGTCGGAATTAACTTTTGTATAATTTGACGTAGGGCGCAGTGTGAGTATTGGGATTGGGCCAAAGTTTGCCAGATCAGAGGAGAACTGAAAGCGACGGGATTTGGAGTCTCATTTCCTGATATCTGGACATCTTGCCTCTGATTGGCTTACAGCAACATGACTTCCACTGACTCTGTTTGCTCTGCAACGCAGAGGTTTCATCTCCACAAATAACACAAGCCTGGAGGAGTTCTGCTGTGTGGTGGAGTTGCTAATGCTAACAGTTAGCTTATACTAGCAGTTTCCTGGATGCTAAAGCAACAGCAGCCTTCCCCGTCGTTAGCTAAGATAGGCGAGTCCATGAATAAGTGACAGTGTGACGTACAGTCAGGTCCATAAATATTGGGTCATGGACACAATGCTAACATTTTTGGCTCTACACACCACAATGGATATCCAATGAAACGAACAAGATGTGCTTTAACTGCTGACTGTCAGCTTTTATTTGAGGGTGTTTACATCCAAATCAGGTGAACGGTGTAGGAATTACAACAGTTGCATATGTGCCTCCCACTTGTTAAGGGACCAAGAGTAATGGGACAGAATAAGAACCATAAATCTAACTTATACTTTTCAATACTTGGTTGCAAATCCTTTGCAGTCATTTACAGCCTGAAGTCTGGAACACACAGACATCACCAGACGTTGGGTTTCATCCCTGGTGATGCTCTGCCAGGCCTCTACTGCAACAGTCTTCAGTTCCTGCTTGTTCCTGGGAAGTTTCCCTTCAGTTTTGTCTTCAGCAAGTGAAACGCACGCTCAGTCGGATTCAGGTCAGGTGGTTAACTTGGCCATTGCAAAACAATCCACTTCTTTCCCTTCAGAAACTCTTTGGTTGCTTTTGCAGTATGCTTTGGGTCATTGTCCATCTGCACTATGAAGCGCCGTCCAATGAGTTCTGAGGCATTTGGCTGAATATGAGCAGATAATATTGCCCGAAACACTTCAGAACTCATCGTGCTGCTTTTGTCAGCAGTCACATCATCAATAAATACAAGAGAACCAGTTCCACTGGCAGCCATACATGCCCACGCCATGACACTTCCAGCACCATGCTTCACTGATGAGGTGGTATGCTTAGGATCATGAGCAGTTCCTTTCCGTCTCCATACTCTTCTCTTCCCATCACTCTGGTACCAGTTGGTCTTGGTCTCATCGGTCCGTAGGACGTTGTTCCAGAACTGTGAAGGCTTTTTTTAGATGTTGTTTGGAAAACTCTAATCTGGACTTCCTGTTTTTGGGGCTCACCAGTGGTTTACATCTTGTGGTGAACCCTCTGTATTCACACTGGTGGAGTCTTCTCTTGATTGTTGACTTTGACACAGATACACCTACCTCCTGGAGAGTGTTCTTGATCTGGCCAACTGTTGTGAAGGTGTTTTCTTCACCAGGGAAAGGATTCTTCCGTCATCCACCACAGTTGTTTTCCGTGGTCTTCCGGGTCTTTTGGTGTTGCTGAGCTCACCGGTTCGTCCCTTCTTTTTGAGAATGTTCCAAACTCTTGTTTTGGCCACGCCTACTGTTTTTGCCGTCTCTCTGATAGGTTTCTTTTGTTTTTTCAGCCTAATGATGGCTTGCTTCACTGATAGTGGCAGCTCTTCGGATCTCATCTTGACAGTTGACAGCAACAGATTCCAAATGCAAATAGCACACTTGAAATGAACTCTGGACCTTTTATCTGCTCATTGTAATTGGGATAATGAGGGAATAACACACCTGGCCATGGAACGGCTGAGGAGCCAATTGTCCCGTTACTTTTGGTCCCTTAACAAGTGGGAGGCACATATGCAACTGTTGTCATTCCCACACCGTTCACCTGATTTTACGTGGACCCTGCCATTGGATTATTGGAGCCGGTCAGGTTAGTTAGGAAACCTCTGAGCCAATAGAATCGCTAGCTTTTGATTTTTTTAGGCTAGTTTTTTGGGATTTGGCGCCGGATGGATGCAAGCTAAAACAGCCACGACTCAGCTTTGTGTGATGTTGTGAAGATGGATTACACAAAGGGATTGGACTGTTTTTACTATAACATGGATTGTGACCATGAATCAACAAAGGTAAGACTGAATTTACGTTTTTCACGTCATGAAGCGAGCTGTGGTTGTTAGCTGCTGGCTCTGTGAATTTTGCACGTAGAGTGCATGAATATTGTTGGAAAGAGGAGAGCCTGGGCTTTCATTTAAGCGGCGGATTCTGTGGATAGGATATTGGATTGTCGCTACTGTGTGTTTCTCTAAATGCGTATTTAGTGTCTTTTTACGTCCTTCTGATTTAACAGCTTATTGTTGAATTGGGTGTTGTTGATGGAGAAAACTCGGGTTCTGTTGTTTGGAAGATCAGTTCTTCCCGTTCTGCATGTGTGCAGTTTATACATCGGTGAATATTAAGCATGTTTTTGGAAGGACTTTGTTACTGTGAATTATGCGCGGACCCATTACTGGATTGAGGTTGAGTTTCAATTTACAACTGATGACGTCCACAGACAACATCCCCCACACTGTTGAAAAGCTTGCAGCGCGCCTGCCTGACTGTAGATCTGTCAGGATCTTATAATCCTAGAGTTTCACCATCAGAAGCTACTGCAGCAGATAGGATGTTATTACCTTATCCTGATTCAGAAGCTGACTGCATTCAGCTATGCCAGCAGAAATAAAATCATTTGCTTAACCAATTAGCAGAAACAAATAAAAAGAAAAGTGTCACGCACCTGGAGAAAAGAGTCGGTACCAAACAGAATAATGTCTCCAACACAGTGGCTGTGAGGCCCCATGGTGTCAGAGATGTGACATGTGTGTACAACAGTCAGCATGCGTTTCTTCACGGGACCAGCTGAGTGTTTTGACATCGGCAACTCTTGTGATTCCTCCAATAAAGACAATGAAGCCAGAGGGTCTTCTTTAAAGAGATCACATGGCTTCACTGAACCCTGCATTGTTCTGCATGATTGGCTAGGCCTCACACAGCGCTGACACACACACACACACACACACACACACACACACACACCATTATTCTCTTTTGTGGAGTTTCTCTGTGGACTCCTGGTTCAATACGATTCAGAGAACAATGTGCAGAGGATACAGGGGGTCGGAGGTTGGACCTTTGTCTGCTCTGATGCCCTTACGGAGACATTCTATGTATAGACAACACACACACACACACACACACACACACACACACACACACACACACACAAAGAAAGCTTATTCACCTCTTACTGCACCAAAGTCAAAGGTCTGCAGCCAGTATAAAAGCCACTCTATAAATCGTGAACGGTGTCTGTGGGGCTACACAGCTCTGATGATTATTAAATACATTATTTTTAAATGGTGCCACTCAGAATAAAATCCACAAGGTGCTTCACAAGAACAAAAACTTAAATGGAAATAAAGAAAAACAAGATGTTTCAAATATTATCATAAAAATGGGAAACGTAAAAATAGTCATTTAAAAAAATGTGAGGGAAGGAAAAAAGAAAATGAAGAAAAAGTTAATCAGTGGATCTCAGGGAACCGGTAGAAGAGCTGAATGAGGAGAAGGTAGTGATGAAGAATCAACCAAAGGTCACACCTAAGCAGGTGAGTTTTCAGCTGCTCTTAAAGGAGACCACTGAGTCCACAGTTTCTCTGGTTCTCCGTGTATGAACTTAGAGAGCTAATTACAGGCTTCATTTTATTTTTATTTCATAGACAATGCTCGCTAAAACATACTTATTGTGGGAATATTATTTTGCAATACACAGCGGCCCCTTATTTCAAGTAAAACGTGGCCTTTTCCAGCAAAGCGTCTAAAAGTGTTTGTTTTAATGATCTTCAGCTCTGCTGGAACGATGGGGCGTTATAAGCTAGCCCTGCCTGAAGCTTGGTGAGCGGAGGAGGTCGTTTTTGGGTACTGGTCGTGTCATCGAGTCAGTAGGTGTGGCTTCTGCCCATTTGGGTACTGGTCGTGTCATCGAGTCAGTAGGTGTGGCTTCTGCCCATTTGGGTACTGGTCGTGTCATCGAGTCAGTAGGTGTGGCTTCTGCCCATTTGGGTACTGGTCGTGTCATCGAGTCAGTAGGTGTGGCTTCTGCCCATTTGGGTACTGGTCGTGTCATCGAGTCAGTAGGTGTGGCTTCTGCCCATATCACTTCTGGTTTGGCAGAAAAACTTTTTTCTCACAAAAACTCCCGAAGCCTAAATCATTGATGTACATTTTTACTAAGAATGAGTTCCTGTTATGTTTCTCCAAACATTGGTTCAAGGGAGGCTCTAACCTGCAATCTGCTCTGGGGATTGCTAACGCGGGAATAAGAAAAAACTTTCTGTGTATGGATTTTAAAACTGCTTCCGGCCCAGGACGGGACACTTGACAGGTGTGATCCTGGAATTGTGGATGAGCTGTCAGTGGCGGCTTTCCCATAACTCCACCTCTCCTTGGGATTGCTCATTACCACTAGGCTTTGTGTATTTTAACTTATATGAGCTGTTGTCTTACCTTAAAACAAACGTAGACATTCATGTTTGCAGCTGTTCCACTGAGCTTTATCCACTGTGTAACGTACCGGGGTCAAATTTTCACCATCAAATTCACCAGAAAGTAATCTTTCACTTGCAGACACAAACACACCATCTGTCTGGCCTCCAGGAAAGAAAAACAAGTGTACGACGTGCAACTAGCCACATGTGTGCTCAAGGCCTCACGCGAGACTCCTGCATCTTCACTCAGAATGAAGCCACCCATCTCACAGTTCCTGCGGGACTTTACAGCTTAGAAGTTGAAATAATCAAATGAGTTGAATGAACGAGATGTTAACTCAAATGTTTGAATAATCTGTGCTTTAACCAATGATGATAATTATTAATGATAACCTCCGCCTCACATAAGTGTTTAAAACATTCTCATTCACACAAAGAGTTAACCACCTTGGTATCTGAAGGAAGTGACTTGAATTGACTTGTGAGGTATTTGGTAAGGCCCTCAAACGTGTCAAATTCTGATTTGCCAAATTTGAAAACACTGGGTTTTAACAAAACAGGAATTACTTCCCAATTCATTCAGTTTCTCGCTGATTCTCGATTTGGCCAAGTCGGTGGGAGAAGCATTTTGAAACCATCTTCTCCTTTGACGTCCAGCCTCTCTGCAACTCTGCGGGTGATATCAGACAAAACGGCTCTCCTATGAGCCAACGAACAGCCTTAGATGCAAACAAGCATTCCTGCTTCCTGTCGTCACCTGCAGAGATCTCAGACTACACGGGTCCTATCGGAGCTAATCTACGGGTTCCTGGTACCGAGACGTTCACTCCACCGGCAGTGTCCATCACGACCTCCTGACCCCCTGGATCACACGAGGATCTCCACACAAAGGGTATCGTAGACTCAACAGATTGCGTCGGATGGTTTTATAAACAAATCTCTAGTTTACCAAACATACCGCCAAACTTATTTTACAACCCGGACTCCACAAGCTCTCTCAGATACAGAGAGGTTCTGCTAAAACATCTAGCTTCCATTCTAGCATTCCACACATCACATTAAATCACGCCATATCCATTACATTACATCATCATTCATACCTTGTTTGTATAATCGCTATTTTAGGAAAAATAAATAAATTCATTTCTATAAACTAAACTTGACTCTGAGTTAATACGAAGTGTGTTTATGGTCCCTGAATAAGTAAAATAAACTAAAATCTTCTGATTAAACATTCAAAGATCCATCAGGTTGATATTTCATAATTATATGGAATTATCACATCTTATTGATCATTTATTACACATGTAGACACTCCTTAAGGCTACAGCTGGAAGCATTCATCCATCATGGTGTCAACTACGAGGTGACACCTTTCTTACTTTTCCAAACTGAAACTCTAAATAAAACAATATCTGGCCCCATCTGAGGATAATTTCATGTGTTGCTTCCAAACTAAACCTGCTGCATTTAACAATCATGCTGCGTTTTACACATTATAGGGTAATAACATGCCTTCCTGTTTAACATACCACTGTCCTGTCAGCTGACCCCTTCAGGACAGGGGTGGTAAAACATGGTTGAGAGGTTATCTCTTAAGCCGGGCGTACACTGTGAGACTTTTTCACTCGTAGCACTCAGCTTCAGCTCAAACTGTACGACTTCCTCGCAGAGCAGATCTCACGAGTCATGCGCTCACACTGTACGACCCAGTTCTCGGATGCGACCTGACTGCTCACACTGTACGTCTGGTAGCAACACGTCGGCCCTAAAAATGTGCTAAAAATAGCAGTTTTTACTCAACACGCCAGACTTTTTTGTCTTGTCTTGCCTGTTGTCCTTCGGGAGTGCTGCAGGAGGACACACAGGGATTTATGGGGGTTGGATGAGGAAAACAAAATAAAGAAAGTAAATCTGTGTTTTGTGATCAGTTTAATTTGACATGAACACGACAAACACGCATTCTTGACAATCTTTGTGAGTAAAAAAACGTGTAGAAATAAAATGAACAGCGTGTGTTATTAGGGAAATAGCGAGCGGTGTTGATGCATGAATGCGCATGCGCCGTGAGCGGTTCTGGTACTTTTTGGGTTGCAGCTGCTCGCAGCGCCGCTTCAACAGTGAGATACCCTCACGAGGGACGAGCGAAATATTAAACACGCCAGAAGTCCGTGTGACCTCACGACTGCTGATCGGTAGCTGGTCACGTGGTGTTAATCGCCTCTCGTAACCCCCTGTACACTACACGACCGCTCGGCGCAAAACTCGCCCCGATCTCGTGGATTCTCGCACGACTGGAAAATCGGCTCAAAAAAGTGAAAAAGTTGCACAGTGTACGCCCGGCTTTAGCAAGGGTGAAGTGGTTGACTAGTAAAAAAATAAAAAAGCACCTGGGGCCCATCTGACCCCATTAATGCGGGAAGATTAACGTTAGCAAATAAATGCACACACTCATTCAAAGCTAATGAATAAGCATGCATGTATTAACGCCCTTCTAAGACAAATATTAATGAGCCCAGGGCGGATACTCTGCTGTAGGTCACGTCACCTTCCAGACTTGTATGGTTTTTATAGATGACAGAATGTCCCTAGACTTTTATTATGGAAGGGTTTTCTTTTCTTCAGCAGTTTTTGTTGTTTTTGGTTTAGACTGGAATAGACTGGTTCTGGTTAGAGTTAGCCACGCTGCAGTCACCACAATGAATGGCGATGGTGGCACAGGAGTTAAGTGCTCCCCCCGTAATCGGAAGGATGCAGGTTTGAGCCCCGCTCAGGCTGTCGCTGTGTCCTTGGGCAAGACACTTAACCCACATTGCCTGCTGGTGGTGGTCGGAGGGACCGGTGGCGCCAGTGCTCGGCAGCCTCGCCTCTGTCAGTGCGCCCCAGGGCAGCTGTGGCTACATTGTAGCTCATCCCCACCAGTGTGTGAATGTGTGTGTGAATGGGTGAATGACTGGTTGTGTTGTAAAGCGCCTTGGGGGGTTCCAGGACTCTAGAAGGCGCTATATCAAATACAGGCCATTTTTTACCATCTATGTCACAGAATCTGATGACTGCAAAAAATGGTACAACACCCAACATACTGGATTCTGTCAACCAACCATAAGAACAGGACATTAACTTACATTCTCGCCTTTTGTTGCACCTTTTCGGCCATAGTTGCTTAACTAACGCACCTGTGTCACCAGGGTCCCAAATTAAATGTTTTACTCACCGGCCAAGGTGGCTGGTAGATGATGAAAATCTACCGGCCAAAATTCTAAATGATTTAGATCTACCTAAAGCATGTTATTCTATATTATGTTGATTCCAAACAGAGTGACAAAAAATTAAAACATCAGTTAATAAGAAAAACAACTCTTTTGTCATTTTTACTATTTATTTATTTATTTTTAGAGATGTTTTTATGAACTCTTTCATTGAAATCTAGTCAGACTCCTTGTTTTCTCTGTCCATGAAGTCTGGCCTCCTGCTTCTGACACCGTCGTTGTGCCAAAGCATTACAGCCTCATTTGGGTCATAGTCCTTGATCTCTGGAGGACACAGCTGCACCATGAGAATGTCTGAAAGTGTGTCAGGGCTAGGGTTGTCACGGTAACCGGTGTAGCGGTAAACCCCGGTAAAAAAGTTGACAATAATAACCGTCTTGTTTTTTAAAAATAGATTATCTCGGTGGATTACCGTGGCTGCGGTGTAGGCGCGATGACCCTTACCAGCCACCGTATCATCTGCTGAAGTTGCCGGCAGCACATGCGCACTTTGTTGTTTACAACCAAAACTTTCTTTAAGCTAACGCTGAAATAATGGCCAAAGGAGACGGCACTCGGGACATTTATTATCCCTCAAAAAAGACAAAGTCGGAAGTACGGGCATTTAATGGATATTTGAAGAATGCCGAGGGACAGTTGATAGAAGACGGCTATCCTGTTTGCAGCATGAGCAGAAAAAGTGTCTGTGAAAGGCAGCAACGCTACGTGGCCATCATAACGTAGCCATTGTCTCACGACTCCGCCACCTCCAGTTCGCCACTTTTCACAAAATCTTCTGGTTGCCACTGGTCCTGGTGGTTTTTCTTCCAGTTCGACGAGTTTTCTTTTGGAAGGCCGGCTGACTGCAGTTAAAAACCGCCACATTTCACCGCTAGTTTTAACACGAAGCTAACTGCTAACTTGATAAACTGATTGAATGGGATAGGTGGAAATGACGTTGGATGCGGCGCTCACGTTTCGCGTACGTTTGTGTACGTTGCATGCAGGCGGGAGGAGTATCAGAAATCCATGGAAGATGACCGATAAACAAAACTAATTTGGTGCAAACATTTACTCGCCAGGTGGCAGGTAGAGCTCAAAAATTTACTCGCCAAATGGAGCAATTTGCTCGCATTTGGCGAGTGGCGAGTGTTACTTTCGGACCCTGTGTGTCACAGTGCAACTATTCAGCATGCTAGCTAATAGAGATGCGAATCTTACAACCCACGATTCAATCTGATTCCAATTCTCGGGTGATGATTCGATTCTAAATCAATTCTCAATCAATTCTCCTAATAAAGTGTCAAGAGTGAAGACTAGATTGTGTGTGTGTGTGTGTGTGTGTGTGTGTGTGTGTGTGTGTGTGTGTGTGTGTGTGTGTGTGTGTGTGTGGTCTGAAGAAGCCGGAAAAAGCGAACACAACGTGTCAGTATGTGTGAAACATCTTCAACTCATAAACAGGTTTTAGAACATAAACCAGTAACGTTAATTATTGAACACAAGACTAACAGTCACTAATTAGTCTTAACACGTGCTAGTTATGCACGGTGCAGTGGGACCGAAACACACACTAACCCGGAAATCATCTTAAACATCATAAATATCATGGAGCTGACTTCTAGACTCATAAAAAACACTCAGGGCTGCATGGTGGTGCAGTGGTTAGCACTGTTGCCTCGCAGCACGAAGGTTGCAGGTTCGAAACTCGGCTGTGGCCTTTCTGAGTGGAGTTGCATGTTCTCTCCATGCATGCATGGGTTTCCTCCGGGTACTCCGGTTTCCCCCACAGTTCACAACATGCCCTATAGGTTATAGATTGTAAGTGACTTTGGATAAAAGCATCTGGTAAATAAATAAACAAACATAATAATAAAGGTCAGTCTTTGTCGTATTTCAGCTGATTACGCCTTCTGGCTCAGCTCTCTCTGGTACAATGCTCACATCACTGCAGATGAAGCACCGATATGCTTATCAATCTCACGCCCCATCTCCCCCTCACCCATGAAGAAGACCCTAAGGTGCTTCTCCACCTATGGCAGGTGCTCATCCCTGACCTGGAGAAGAACTGCCACCAAGAATCTGGGAAACACTCACAAAAGGTCAAAAACCCGACACAAACTCCCTGAGACCCGGCTCTCTGGGGCTCATGACACAGACTCACAATCCACTTACAGCTCTGCCAGCCGACAGAGGACAGGCTGCATTCACAGACAACAACTCCGTCACCTAAATGTTTCCTAACAAGAACAGAACCAGACTCTAAACGGGCAGAAGTAACTTCTTAAACACGCGCCTACACTTATTTGAATTCATTTGCTGTGATCTCTAATGGGAATGAATGCCTTCCATTCACATTGGTCCTTTTATGTGGAAAAAAGCTCTGGCGCTCCAGTTTGAGGAAGTAGTAGTTAGAGAATGGAGTTGGGCAGAAAACAGCAGAATTTGGAGTCTTACTCATTATTATTCATGACATTTGGACATCTCTCCTCTGATTGGCTAACAGCAATGCAACTCTACCAAAGACACTGTTTGCTCTGCAACATGATTGTTTTACACAAATAACAGAAAAATGGAGGAGTTGTGCTGTGTGGTGGAGCTACTAATGCTTTTGTTAACTTTTACTAGACGAGACCGTCTGTTGTTTCCTGGATACTAACAGCCTTCCCCGTGTGAGCCAAGAGACATAGTCCCTCCAGTGTCCTAGGTCTTCCCTTGCGTCTCCTCCCAGTTGGACGTGCTCGGAAAACCTCAAAAGGGAGGCGTCCAGGAGGCATCCTGACCAGATGACAGAGCAACTTCAACTGACTCCCATCAACGTGGCGCAGCAGCGAATCTACTCCGAGCCCCTCCCAGATGACCAAGCTTCTCACCCTATCTCCAAGGGAGAGCCCAGCCACTCTTCGGAGAAAACTCATTTTGGCCGCTTGTATCTGCGATCTCGTTCTTTCGGTCACTACCCAAAGCTCATGACCATAGGTGAGGGTAGGAACGTAGATCGACCGGTAAATTGAGAGCTTCGCCTTCTGACTCAGCTCTCTCTTCACCACGACAGACCGGTACAACGCCCGCATCCAGGGTCCGAAATTAACACTCGCCACTCGCCAAATGCGAGTAAATTGCTCCATTTGGCGAGTAAATTTTTTAGCTCTACCTGCCACCTGGCGAGTAAATATTTGCACCAAATTAGTTATGTTTATCAGTCATCTTCCATGGATTTCTGATACTCCTCCCGCCTGCATGCAACGTACACAAACGTACGCGAAACGTGAGCGCCGCATCCAACGTCATTTCCACCTATCCCATTCAATCAGTTTATCAAGTTAGCAGTTAGCTTCGTGTTAAAACTAGCGGTGAAATGTGGCGGTTTTTAACTGGAGTCAGCCAGCCTTCCAAAAGAAAACTCGTCGAACTGGAAGAAAAACCACCAGGACCAGTGGCAACCAGAAGATTTTGTGAAAGGTGGCGAACTGGAGGTGGCGGAGTCGTGAGACAATGGCTACATTATGATGGCAACGTAGCGTTGTTGCCTTTCACAGACAACTGTCCCTCGGCATTCTACAAATATCCAAAAAATGCCCGTACTTCCTTCTTTGAGGGATAATAAATGTCCCGAGTGCTGCCGTCTCCTCCTCTGGCCATTATTTCAGCTTTAGCTTAAAGAAAGTTTTGGTCATAAACAAAAAAGTGCGCATGTGCCGCCGGCAACTACAGATGATACGGTGGCTGGTAAGGGTCACCGCACCTACACCGCAGCCACGGTAATCCACCGAGATAATATATATATTTTTAAAAAAACAAGACGGTTATTATTATTGTCTACTTTTTTACCGGAGTTTACCGCTACACCGGTTACCGTGACAACCCTAGCCCTGACACACTTTCAGATATTCTCATGGTGCAGCTGTGTTCTCCAGAGATCAAGGACTAGGACCCAAATGAGGCTGTAATGCTTTGGCACAAAGACGGTGTCAGAAGCAGGAGGCCAGACTTCATGGACAGAGAAAACAAGGAATCTGACTAGATTTCAATGAAAGAGTTCATAAAAACATCTCTAAAAATAAATAAATAAATAGTAAAAATGCCAAAAGAGTTGTTTTTCTTATTAATTGATGTTTTAATTATTTTGTCACTCTGTTTGGAATCAACATAATATAGAATAACATGCTTTAGGTAGATATAAATCATTTAGAATTTTGGCCGGTAAAAAATATGCTTGGCCGGTAGATTTTCATCATCTACCGGCCAACTTGGCCGGTGAGTAAAAAATTTAATTTCGGACCCTGCCCGCATCACTGCAGATGCAGCACCAATCCACCTATCGATCTCACGCTCCAGTTTTCCCTCACTAGTGAACAAGACCCCGAGATACTTAAACTCCTCCACTTGGGGCAGGACCTCATCCCTGACCCGGAGAAGGCATTCTACCCTTTTCTGACTCAAGACCATGGTCTAGGATTTAGAGGAGCATTTCAAGCTATGACAACAAATGCTCTAGAAAAGCATCTGACATGCACCTTTGAAATGTGTGTGTGT
>SSNQ01034125.1:251619-276812 GCA_006942095.1 Nothobranchius kuhntae | reverse complement strand
TAATTTTTTTCCATTCTGTTTTCAAGTAATTGTGCTAAAATTTAAAGGCAGAAGAAGAAGAAGAAGGAGGAGGAGGAGGAGGAGGAGGAAGAACGAAGAGATATTTTCTACAGCGCCTCTCAAGATAAAAATCACGAGGCGCTTCACAAAAATAAAAAATGTTTAAAATCAGGTTTTATTACTAATTGAGAAAATCAGCTGGAACTGTTGATGGAAACTAGTTGAAACTAAATGACAGGAGATGTCCAGAAAGTTGTGTGTGTGTGTTCATCAAAACAAACGAATGGCATTTTATTTACGTTACCCAGCTATTACCCCAGATGGGACTTTCCTGTTTCTGAGGATGTTTTATAGAGGACGTTATTGTGGTCTGTATAATGATGTCACCCCGTCTTCTTTAGAAGCGTGTCCTCGCATGTGCAGCTGCTGATCAAAGTGGACAGAAACGGAGATCGGTGCTACGACTGCAACCTGAGCGATTAATATGCATATTTCCTCACGTTTGCCGTAAGATTTATGTAATTAATCAGATTTTTATCTTACTTCCTCTAAATAAATTTTAAATTAGATATTCAATGAAAACGGACAGCTTGACATCTAATTTAAAAGCAAGTCAGGCAGGGTGGCTCGCTGGCTGATTCCTGGCAGAGTAACCTGGTGACCCCTGCAATAAAGTTTCTCAGTATGGTTTATGAAAACTGAATGAAAACTCAGACATCAAGACATTTTTATTTTAAGTTCAGGAAAACACTGGATACAATGTTCTTTCTAATTGGTGGCTGTGATTTAAAAAGCAGAATATTCATGTTTGCATCCACTAGGAAAACAAAATGAAAGAGATGAGCGGCACCATCAACAGCAGCAGACCACCACTTGGACCGCTGGCACTGTTGCAGAAGTTGCCCTGGCAGCAACTTACGTTGGCTCCAGTCAAGTGAGCAGCTTGTGCAATCGCATCCGCAGAGCAAAACTGCATGGACGTGCAGCCTTTTAAAATCGTAGTTACCTCTCCAACAGTCCCTGTAACAATTACACCACATGTAAATAAGTGACTAACAGGTATGAAGGTGTGGAGAACAGAGGAAGAAGGACTCTCACATGTAGTTTTGAAGCAGTGGTCCTCACTCCCCTCACAGTTCAAAGATCCTGTGCAGTCAGTTCCTTTGCAGGTGAAACACTGTCTGCCATTAGAAACCAGGCCGGAATCTGAACAAGAGAAACATTTTTATTTGGCAGAATGAAACAATTTCTTTTCTTTCCTTTTAGATGAGTTTTGCAAAAGGAGTTAAAATGACCAATGAGGTTCAATCAGCTGCTCAGCATCGACTCTAAGATAATATATAACCATGCTCCTTCACAACTCTCGCATAATTGCATTGAAAATACATGGAAACAAAATTAAAGCTGCCTAATACCTGAAAATGTGCCTTTATTTGTTCCCTTATAGGTAAAAATTTAGTTACTAAACCTTATTCAGAACAAGTAGATAAGTTTAGGTGCTTCTCAACAAAATTATGTATATTTTTTGTTTTGTGTATCCATATATTATAATTGCATTAAACTTTGCATGTTAACTTTATTGTTTCTCTAAGTGTTTTTCTCCCCAGACGCTACAATGATGTTCTGCTGAGCTGTGGTGCCCTCATGGAGGGGGCCATCGGCTTGAACACTGTTGCTAACTACTTAAACATTCTCCCTCTCCTGATAATAACATTTTACTTTATTTGACATTGAATGTGCTACTACTAGTTTATCCTTTAATTGTAGATTCACTAGGATAAATACAATAAAGTTTATCTCTCACCAAATAGCATATTTACTAAGAAATCACAATGTAACCATAGAAACATTACTTGGTATATATGTTGTGTGTGTGTGTGTGTGTGTGTGTGTGTGTGTGTGTGTGTGTGTGTGTGTGTGTGTGTGTGTGTGTGTGTGTGTGTGTGTGTGTGTGTGTGTGTGCGTGTGTGTGAACTGACACTGTGTGCTTGAACTGATTAATACCTTTTAAATAGCTGACCATGGTTGGAGGGAGGGATGAGGGGTATTACCATCGACATATATACTGGACAATTCATTTCCAAAGGCTCCAATAACACGTTTTGGAGGAGAAATGGGAGGTGGCCACCACCGCCATTTTGACCGTGTCACAGGTTCCGTCAAGCCCAGTCAATTCCACAAAAGGGAAGAGAGGTGGAGCTGAGGGTGGGGCTGTAAGGCTGGGATCAACTGATGACACCAGGTCGAACTAGCTACAAGCTAACCTGAAGCTAACCCAAAGCTAACGCGGAGGTGGGAGCTAAGCTAATGGAGGTAGCAACCTAGCTACAACCGGAGTTAACTGTGCACAACACCAGAGCTTCTGAGTCAGAGATACACCGGGCTGACCGCTGGGTAAAACCGGGTGGAACACGGTCTCCAAGACCTCCACAAGCCGTCAGCCCGCGCAGCACACAGAAGCCGCAATCAGACAGAGATGCGCTGAGCTGGGGAGAGAACCAGCCGTCAGCCCACGCAGCAAACAGAAACCGCGATCAGAAATAAATAAAATGAAGTGGAGGCTCCTTGGATGCTCTATTAGTGCAATTAATGCCACAGCAAGTCATTTTGTCCAACAATTGCACAAAAAATATCCAAAAAAGAAATCACAAACACAGAGACTCAAAATCCCGGAACAGTTTCCAAGCCAGACCGAGGCTCTACTGAGGCCTTTCCTCTGAGCTAGCTCTGTGGTCACGTGGGTCTGATGCTCATTAATTATACAGAATCTTAGGCTTTTAATACACTTAAAAAGAATAGTGAGAAAAAAATTCACCCCCCTCAGAGTTGTTGTTGTTTTTTTATGTTGTTTATGTGCTTAGCCGACGCTTTTACCCAAAGCGACTTACAATTTTTTTTTTTTTAACCTATAGGGCGTGTTGTGATCTGTGGGGGAAACCGGAGTACCCGGAGGAAACCCACGCATGCATGGGGAGAACACGCAACTCCACGCAGAAAGTTGTCATGAGTGTAAACTAGATAATTTAAACAAAAACATGTTTTGGTACCAGGCTGTAAACATGTTTATTTCTGCTGTGAAATTGGTATTTTTAACAAGGGAGTCAATGAGGATTTGCTCGCTTCTGACACCAGCCCCCAGCGGATGAGGGTGGAACTGCAATTTTTGCTACTTCCGGGTTGAGACCAATTTTAGAGCCGCATTGTGGGGGCTTGTGCTGGACTGAGATAAATGGTTTTTAGTTGGTGAAATCAACATATGTGACAGTTGGCAGTACTATACCCCCTAAGAAGGTGAAGCAATGAAGCAATAATGGAAACAAAACGAAAACAATGACGACGAGTCTCAGTATGGGACCAGGAGAAATGGCAGGTGCGCATGGTGACAGAAAAGAAATATCTGAGTTGATACGCTCCGTCATAAAGGAAGAGATCAGCGTTGTGGTTAATAAACTGAACGCGATTATGGATGATATTTCTACTTGTGTGAGAAGACTGGGTGATGTGGAGGAGATTTGACCTAAACTGGACAGTCGGATGTCAAAGCTGGAGTCGGAGAATGCTACGCTGAATGAATCCAATGCCGAGCTGAGAGAGAGGATGGAGCGGCCTGAAATACAGAGCCGCAAATACAACCTTCGTGTGTTCGGATTGTCTGGTGACATTGGAAAAACTAACCTGACTACTTATATGGACACCCTCTTTAAAGAATTGTTCAGAGGAAAACTTATGCGGGAGCCAGAAGTGGAGATGGTGCACTGGATTGGACCTAGGAGGGACGCAGTAGGAAGAGCGATGATGGTGCGGCTGTGGAGGCTTACAACAAAGGAGGAGATTATAAAGACGGCCAGAGAAGAACGTGTTTTCCAACTGCGTGGTATGAAGCTGAAGATGTTTCCAGATCTTACCAGTGAAATGGCGAAAAACGAGCTGGCTTCTGCGAAATAAGGAGTAAGCTAAAGAGGGCTCAGGTGAGACATGGACTGATTCATCCCGCTACCCTGATTCTGACTTTCAAAGATGAGAAAAAAAGGTTGAATGAACCGAGTGAGGCTGAAGCTTACTACAAGACTGTGATTGAACCAGGGAAGAAGGACGGAGAATAATATGGACTAATCAAAGACAGTTTAACGAGTTTAACTGCTTAGGTTATGTGATGATAATGTTTAATTTTTATATAAATGTTAAATAACACCGCAAGATGGAAATGATAGCCCACATAATAAGAGTTATATAATTTGGTTATTTATGTGTCTAGAGTTGGCGTATAAAAATGTTTTATTTCATTACAGTGTTTGAGTTTGAGATGAAAGACAGTATGATTGTGTTTGGTAAAATGATAAAAATGTTACAGGAAGCTCAGTATGATTTTTGCAGTCAGGAATTTATTCTAGATTTTGGATGACAGATCATGTTTGGTTGCGGGAAAAGGGGTTTAAAATAGCTCATTTGAATGTGTGCAGTTGGAGAAATAAGGTGGCGGATATTCAAGAAATTTTACAAAGTTATAATTTACATGGGGCTGCGCAGTGGTGCAGTGGTTAGAGCTGTTGCCTTGCAGTGAGAAGGTCCTGGGTTCGATTCCCGGCCTGGGATCTTTCTGCATGGAGTTTGCATGTTCTCCCTGTGCATGTGTGGGTTCTCTCAGGGTGCTCCGTCTTCCTCCCACAGTCCAAAAACATGACTGTAAGGTTAATTGTCCTGTGTTGCCCTGCGATGGACTGGCTCTCTGTCCAGGGTGTACCCCATCTACTTGCCCGTTGACTGCTGGAGATAGGCACCATAATATTGATATCAAATTGTTAAACTTAGTAGTAGATTTTGTTTCATGTCCTATTGTTCATATAATAAATGGAAGTTTTAAAGAAGGTGTTTTCCCATCTCAATGGAAAACAGCAAACATAATACCTTTAATTAAGAACAATAGAGAACCACTGTCTGGTCAAAACAGTCAACCAATAAGTTTGCTACCAGCTTTAACTAAAAATATGAAAAAAATGCATATGACCAAATGCAAGATTATTTTGAGGTATATGAATTGAACACAATATATCAACATGCTTACAAAATGAATCATTCAACCACTACTGCACTTATTCAAATAACTGATTATTGCTTAGAGAATATCGATAATAACAAGCTAACTGGTTCTATATTTCTTGATTTAAGTGCGGCTTTTGATGTTTTAGATCACGATATTTTATTACAACAACTTAAACACTATGGATATCATACATCTGCCCTCAACTGGACTAAAAGTTATCTTACTAACAGAGATTATAAATTTTATTTCAATGGCAGTTTTTCTGAAAAAGGTCAGATGGAATGTGGTGTTCCACAAGGGAGTTGTTTGGAACCACTTTTGTTTTCTTTTTTTTTTTTTTTAATGATTATCCGGGGGTGCTGCGACATGCAACTACAGCAGTATATGCAGATGACATTACTGTTTTAGCTTCAGCACATACGGAGAGTGCATTGTATGAAATATTAAATAAAGAGTTAAGAACAGTCAAGCAGTGGAAAACTGCTAACAAACTAGTGATTAATGCAGGAAAAACTAAATGCATGGTAATTGGCTCCAAACATACTTAACAGACGATGCCAAAGTTACATTTAACTCTGAGTAACAACGTAATGGAACAACTAGAAGAAGTAAAATTACTGGGACTAATAGTTGATTGTAAGTTATCATGGACAAGCCAGATTAATTATGTTTTACAGAAAATGGGGAGAGGTATGGGCATAATTAAATTTTGTTGCAAATATATACCACAATATTTACTTAAATGCCTTGTTCAATCATTAGTGCTTTCTTGTGTAGATCAAGCATCTATTATTTGGTCCAGTACAAGTGAAAATAATTTGCATAAGCTACAAGTAGCACAAAATAAACCTGCTCGTATTGTTTTAGGCTGCCCTTGCAGAACAAATGTGGGAACTATGCATGAAAATCTTGCTTGGCTCAATGTGAAGAGTAGATTGAAGTATTTCTTGGTAACAATTGTGAGGAAAATTATAATTACAAAAACACCAAAAATTATACATAGCATACATTGTTTTTTTCAGATAATCATACTTATAATACACGACAGATAAATGAGATGAAAGGTGTTTTACCACGCAGTAGAACACATCAAATTCAACGATCATTTCACTATAAAGCTATGATTGCATGGAATGCATTACCTAGATTTTTAATATTTGAACGTAATAATATTTCTTTTCAGAAGAAACTGACACATTTTTTGTTTACACACTTAATTGCATAGTGACGATGAACTCTGGAATGAAGGATTACCTAAATCTGGGTTTGAGGTTCAATACTGGATATTGATGGACTATGATACGAAACAATGGACATGAGGTCACCATTCTGTTGTATTTTATTTTCAGTCTTTATTTGGTGTGATTAACCCCTTTCCCGATATTAGTTTATATATATAATTTTGTTCTAGATATGTGATTTCATCTTGAGCTACTGGGATTATGTGAATTAGGGATGTGTGTGTGTGCGTGTGTGTGTGTGTGTGTGTGTGTGTGTGTGTGTGTGTGTGTGTGTGTGTGTGTGTGTGTGTGTGTGTGTGTGTGTGTGTGTGTGTGTGTGTGTGTGTGTGTGTGTGTGTGTGTGTGTGTGTGTGTGTGTGTGTGTGTGTGTGCTCTGTCTTCTCGATCCCCAGTGAGTCGTGGAGGATGGCTGCTTAAACTGAGCCAGGATTCTCTGGAGGTTTCTTCCTGTTAAAAGGGAGTTTTCCTCTCCACTGTCACTACATGCTTGCTTGGTATGAGGATTGCTGGAAAGTCACGGGCACTAGTTAGTGACTCGATGCAACCTGCTGGGTTTCTTATATAGGAAACTTTTTTCTGGTTGGCTCAATGAACTGACCTGTATTGGAATGTTAACTGTGTGAAGTGCCTTGAGAGGACTCTTGTCGTGATTTAGCGCTACATAAATAAACTTGAATTGAATTGAAAAACTTGAACTAATAATTGCAGGCTTCACCATTCAGATACAGCAGAGCATTCTGCACAGCTTTAAAAACCACAAAGATCAACTTTACAAGGGGCTGAATTGGTGTTGCAGAGGTTCCCAGTGCAGCAGCTGGTGTTTATCCTGGTTTTGGAAATTCCATAGTTGAATGATCCTTTGAAACAGTCTTTAGCCTGGGTACAACCTTTCTTTGTGAAGTCAGAAATCTTTGAATCACCTAAAACCAAAGAAAAATTATTTTAAAGTTAATCAGCACCAAGCAAGAGACCAACAACAAGAAACGACTCAATAACATACCTATAAATGTTGTTACTCTTGCAGCAGCACATTGGTAATCCTGCGAGGGACATTCTGATGTTGTATCGGTACAGCTTCCATAAATGTTTGGTAAACACTCATAACATTGAAGAGTGTCAGCTGATACAAACAATGACAACATTTGTTTTACTATTGTAAGAAAAACAAGAATTAAATATATGTTGAGTCATTATTGCTAAAGATCACAATAAAAGGTAGATTATAAGCCTAGTAACAAAAAATGTTGTTTGTTTGTTAACTTAAAAATGTGTTACAGTGAAGTCAATTAAGAAAAGAAAAAAAAAATTGAACCTAATTTAAGACTTACCTGTTGGAAGAAGCCAAAGCCCAAGAACCAGAGTAAAGAAGTACATGTTGTCTGCAGCATTTAGTTTTATCAAGCTTATATAAGAAGTTCTCCTGAGGGGGTGTTGTCCCTCAGCATAAGACCACTCCTCCATCCCTCCTTTAATATTCATGTTGTTCTCAGTAAAATTCCCATTTGTTTGAAACTGAACATTTTCTTTCGTTTTTGTTGAATTTCCTTCATTTTTTCTGACTGTTTTGTCATTGACATGAAAAAGTTACTCATATCTAAATGAAAAGGTGAAACATTGTTCATAAGAAACATATTTAGGATAAATTCAATCTAGAAACAAACAAAATGGAACTAAAAAGATATGATTTTGGGAATAAAATATTCCAGCAGTCAAACATGATTCAGATTAAAAGGAAACCTGATCAGCAGTAAATGTTAAAACAGAGATTTTCTTCCGCATGCATGCATTAGACATCTATAAAGCGGAACAGCTGCAAGTTAGCACTATTTCCATTTTTTATTTATTCACTCTCCTCATCGCACCAGTTCCAAGCACACATCCGTCTATTCATTAGAAATAACAACCAGGCTGGTTAGAAGTCACATTTGGGCAACATCTGCCTGGTCATGTGCACGTAACCAGAGATCTTCTAGAACATTTTCAAACTGGGAAAGCTGTTGCAAAACTTTGTTTCCCACAAGTTCTTGATAGTGTCTAGAAATGGGCATTTACTCAATGGTTTCAGCCAGTTTTTTTTGGAAAAAGGGCAAATGTTGAAACAGATCATGCCAGGAGCATTTCTTGTTCCGTCTTTTTGCTTCCAGCATTGGTTTTGCTTCCTCATGTAAACACGTGGTACTCCAGTAAGGCTGAGCCTGACGTATAATAAAACTTACCTAAACTTACGGGAAAAGGAAAGTTACAGACTGGTTCAGCCAGTGTTGTTGAACATGTCTTGACACTCTGGAGGCAGGCGTTGCAGATTTGCAAGTTAAAACCTGTTGAACCTTTAATATCGGATTGACTCTGGAAATAGGCCATTTGGGTTTGCCAGGGAAACAACATTTACCAATAATTTGACACAGAAGCAAAAATATAGTTTATAAACATTTATTACTATATTTATACGACTAATGATTATACAGAATAACTGAATGTAAATGACTGTTGAAGGTAGTATCAACTGGGACAATAACCAACTCTAATGAAACATGATCTTGGACGTTATCAAGAGTCTAATCAGGTGTCATAGAAAAGATGTGAAGTCTGGGATTACAAGAATAATCTGGCTGAATTTACTGATGTTTGAATCTTAACCCATCCAACGCCAGTATGCAGGTCTACGATACCAGTGGTGAGGGTTCCTGGAGATCCAGCTGGAAAGCAAAGTCATCTCGACACATCTGACAAGTGATTAGAACTTCTGGGGATTTCAAAGGTCAGAGGCCCTTTTGAGTCCAGCACGGTTGGTCAGTAAGAGACCCTCTGGTATTCCTGCTGGAAGCTGATGGAGTGGTTTCAGGTTAAAACAAATGATGGTTGTTTGGATTTGAAAAAGGGTGGTTCTATGCCGCTAAAAAGTGTTTTGTTTAGTTTCGTTTTATTAAAATCCTCATTAGCTTCTGCCTAAATGCAGATGCTAGTCTTCCTGGGGTCTCGTACATTTTCATACAATTGTTTACATACGATAATACCCGCACACACACACACACACACACTCACACACACACATCCCTAATTCACATATTCCCAGTAGCTCAAGATGAAATCACATATCTAGAACAAAATTATATATATAAACTAATATCGGGAAAGGGGTTAATCACACCACATAAAGATTGAAAATAAAATACAACAGAATGGTGACCTCATGTCCATTGTTTCGTATCATAGTCCATCAATATCCAGTATTGAACCTCAAACCCAGATTTAGGTAATCCTTCATTCCAGAGTTCATCGTCACTATGCAATTAAGTGTGTAAACAAAAAATGTTTCAGTTTCTTCTGAAAAGAAATGTTATTACGTTCAAATATTAAAAATCTAGGTAATGCATTCCATGCAATCATAGCTTTATAGTGAAATGATCGTTGAATTTGATGTGTTCTACTGCGTGGTAAAACACCTTTCATCTCATTTATCTGTCGTGTATTATAAGTATGATTATCTGAAAAAAAAAACAATGTATGCTATGTATAATTTTTGGTGTTTTTGTAATTATAATTTTCCTCACAATTGTTACCAAGAAATACTTCAATCTACTCTTCACATTGAGCCAAGCAAGTTTTTCATGCATAGTTCCCACATTTGTTCTGCAAGGGCAGCCTAAAACAATACGAGCAGAGCAGGTCTATTTTGTGCTGGAGGTTCCTCCAGCCATTTCTCAGTGTTAGTATTATTTAAATATCTTTTTCCACACGCTGGTTTATTATTTCATTTTGGCAATATTGTGATGTTTACTAATGGGTGCACACATTTAGTAATTTATCTTATACATAGTTTATTTGATTAACTATTTTCATTTGTATTCCTGAGATTGGATGAACTGGCAGAGCGAGAGGACACGCCCAGTGTAACTCCATGCAGGAAGTGGAACATTCCATCTGGCTCCTGGAAGCAGGGGACTTGATAAAGAAGAAACCAGAAACCAGACGTTCTGAAGCTCTATTGAGTTTACCAGATTTTGTTAGGATGTATTAGTTAAACTTTTTTTTGTGGTATTTGTACTTTGTTGACTTAGTTTCCTAGGTTTATTTACTGTTTGTCTTAGTGTTTCCCTTGTCTCTCCCCTCCTCGTTGTCTGTAGGCTAGCCTGTGTGTATAAATTCCCTTGTGTGTCTCAGCTTTGGGCAGTCTTGCTTGCTACTTTTAGTTAAGGTTATTTTTGTGGCCATTTTTTCCTTTGGGCCTGTTTTTGTTTTCATTTTCTTTAATTCTTTATGAAATAAATGGAGAAGATATTCTTTTTATACCATTGTCCTGGAGTTTTACTGCTCGGTCTCTGACATGCTACTTGTAGCTTATGCAAATTATTTTCACTTGTACTGGACCAAATAATAGATGCTTGATCTACACAAGAAAGCACTAATGATTGAACAAGGCATTTAAATAAGTATTGTGGTATATATTTGCAACTAAATTTAATTATGCCCATACCTCTCCCCATTTTCTGTAAAACATAATTAATCTGGCTTGTCCATGATAACTTACAATCAACTATTACTCCCAGTAATTTTACTTCTTCTAGTTGTTCCATTACGTTGTTACTCAGAGTTAAATGTAACTTTGGCATCGTCTGTTAAGTATGTTTGGAGCCAACTACCATGCATTTAGTTTTTCTTGCATTAATCACTAGTTTGTTAGCAGTTATCTGTCACACTTGCCGGCGAATGAAGCGGAGAATAGGTGAGGATCCAAAACGGGGAGAGGAAGACAGGCAGACGGGTAGGAACGTTTAACAATCATTTATTTGGAGATACGCTGGACAGTGAAACAATGATCCGACACGAGACACAGAACAGAAGGGGTCCAAATACACGAGGGCCGGGAGCTAAATTAATTGGGAAATGAGAGGCAGGTGGGAGCAATCAATGGAGACACAAGGCAGAACCAAACGGGGAGACAGGACAGGGTGTGACATTATCCACTGCTCGACTGTTCTTAACTCTTTATTTAATATTTCATTCAATGCACTCTCCGTATGTGCTGAAGCTAAAACAGTAATGTCATCTGCATGTACTGCTGTAGCATCAACATAAATATACTGTAGTTGCATGTTGCAGCCCCCCCGGAAAATCATTAAAAAAAATAGAAAACAAAAGAGGTCCCAAACAACTTCCCTGTGGAACACCACATTCCATCTGACCTTTTTCAGAAAAACTGCCATTGAAATAAAATTTATAATCTCTATTAGTAAGATAACTTTTAGTCCAGTTGAGGGCAGATGTATGATATCCATAGTGTTTAAGTTGTTGTGATAAAATATCATGATCTAAAACATCAAAAGCCGCGCTTAAATCAAGAAATATATAACCAGTTAGCTTATTATTATCGATATTCTCTAAGCAATAATCAGTTATTTGAATAAGTGCAGTAGTGGTTGAATGATTTGTTTTGTAAGCATGTTGATATTTTGTGTTCAATTCATATACCTCAAAATAATCTTGCATTTGGTCATATGCAATTTTTTTTCATATTTTTAGTTAAAGCTGGTAGCAAACTTATTGGTTGACTGTTTTGACCAGACAGTGGTTCTCTATTGTTCTTAATTAAAGGTATTATTTTTGCTGTTTTCCATTGAGATGGGAAAACACCTTCTTTAAAACTTCCATTTATTATATGAACAATAGGACATGAAACAAAATCTACTACTAATTTTAACAATTTGATATAAATACTATGATGCCTATCTCCAGCAGTAAACAGGCAAGTAGACGGGGTACACCCTGCAGAAAGATGCCAGGTTGGGAATCGAACCCAGGACCTTCTCACTGCAAGGCAACAGCTCTAACCACTGCACCACTGCATAGCCCCATGTAAATTATAACTTTGTAAAATTTCTTGAATATCCGCCACCTTATTTCTCAAACTGCACACATTCAAATGAGCTATTTTAAACCCCTTTTCCCGCAACCAAACATGATCTGTCATCCAAAATCTAGAATAAATTCCTGACTGCAAAAATCATACTGAGCTTCCTGTAACATTTTTATCATTTTACCAAATACAATCATACTGTCTTTCATCTCAAACTCAAACACTGTAATGAAATAAAACATTTTTATACGCCAACTCTAGACACATAAATAACCAAATTATATAACTCTTATTATGTGGGCTATCATTTCCATCTTGCGGTGTTATTTAACATTTATATAAAAATTAAACATTATCATCACATAACCTAAGCAGTTAAACTCGTTAAACTGTCTTTGATTAGTCCATATTATTCTCCGTCCTTCTTCCCTGGTTCAATCACAGTCTTGTAGTAAGCTTCAGCCTCACTCGGTTCATTCAACCTTTTTATCTCATCTTTGAAAGTCAGAATCAGGGTAGCGGGATGAATCAGTCCATGTCTCACCTGAGCCTTCTTTAGCTTACACCTTATTTCGCAGAAGCCAGCTCGTTTTTCGCCATTTCACTGGTAAGATCTGGAAACATCTTCAGCTTCATACCACGCAGTTGGAAAACACGTTCTTCTCTGGCCGTCTTTATAATCTCCTCTTTTGTTGTAAGCCTCCACAGCCGCACCATCATCGCTCTTCCTACTGCGTCCCTCCTAGGTCCAATCCAGTGCACCATCTCCACTTCTGGCTCCCGCATAAGTTTTCCTCTGAACAATTCTTTAAACAGCGTGTCCATATAAGTAGTCAGGTTAGTTTTTCCAATGTCACCAGACAATCCGAACACACGAAGGTTGTAGTTGCAGCTCTGTATTTCAAGCTGCTCCATCCTCTCTCTCAGCTCGGCATTGGATTTATTCAGCGTAGCATTCTCCGACTCCAGCTTTGACATCCGACTGTCCAGTTTAGGTCAAATCTCCTCCACATCACCCAGTCTTCTCACACAAGTAGAAATATCATCCATAATCGCGTTCAGTTTATTAACCACAACGCTGATCTCTTCCTTTATGACAGAGCATATCAACTCAGATATTTCTTTTCTGTCACCATGAGCACCTGCCATTTCTCCTTGTCCCACGTACTGAAGCTCGTCGTCATTATCGTTTTGTTTTCATTATTGCTTCATTGCTTCACCTTCTTGGAGTGCATAGTACTGCCAACTGTCACATATGTTGATTTCACCAACTAAAAACCATTTATCTCAGTCCAGCACAAGCCCCCACAATGCGGCTCTAAAATTGGTCTCAACCCAGAAGTACCAAAAATTGCAGTTCCACCCTCATCCACAAGACATTTTTATTTTAAGTTCAGGAAAACACTGGATACAATGTTCTTTCTAATTGGTGGCTGTGATTTAAAAAGCAGAATATTCATGTTTGCATCCACTAGGAAAACAAAATGAAAGAGATGAGCGGCACCATCAACAGCAGCAGACCACCAATTGGACCGCTGGCACTGTTGCAGAAGTTGCCCTGGCAGCAACTTACGTCGACTCCAGTCATGTGAGCGGCTTGTGCAATCGCATCCGCAGAGCAAAACTGCATGGACGTGCAGCCTTTTAAAATCGTAGTTACCCCTCCAACAGTCACTGTAACAATTATACCACATGTAAATAAGTGACTAACAGGTATGAAGGTGTGGAGAACAGAGGAAGAAGGACTCTTACCTGTAGCTTTGACGCAGTGGTCCTCACTCCCCTCACAGTTCAAAGATCCTGTGCAGTCAGTTCCTTTGCAGGTGAAACACTGTCTGCCATTAGAAACCAGGCCGGAATCTGAACAAGAGAAACATTTTTATTTGGCAGAATGAAACAATTTCTTTTCTTTCCTTTTAGATGAGTTTTGCAAAAGGAGTTAAAACGACCAATGTGGTTCAATCAGCTGCTCAGCATCGACTCTAAGATAATATATAACCATGCTCCTTCACAACTCTCACATAATTGCATTGAAAATACATGGAAACAAAATTAAAGCTGCCTAATACCTGAAAATGTGCCTTTATTTGTTCCCTTATAGGTAAAAATTTAGTTACTAAACCTTATTCAGAACAAGTAGATAAGTTTAGGTGCTTGTGTTGCCAGTCCCCACATGCCAAAGACGGTGGCAAGCTGAAACACACTGAACTGGCTTATGCGAGTAAAATCAGCCAGGAGACAGGAGCTCAGCGGCACATACAAGGGTCACAGGAGGGTCAAAAGGACAAGAGTTCAGAACTTGCTGTCGGGGACAGAACTAGGCAAAGGGTCAAGAGGCAGGCTGGCTTCCCTGGTTCCACCCCTGGCCACACCCCTGGATCCAGCCCTGGCTTGGAAAGATGGGATTGGAGGAGAACAGAGTGAAGACAAGCCCATTAGATCCAGAAGCCCTCTCAGGAACATTGGAGGGAAACTGGAGAATGCTGCAAAAGATGATGTAATGACCTGTGTTAAGAAGAATGCTGCATGTAACGATTTGTGCCCTCATGTGAATGCTTGCATGTAGTGAAAATGATACCAAATGTCTTGTGTTGAACTAAAAAGTGTGTATCTGGTAAATGACCCCATGACCTCACCATCATGAGGTAATGATTTATGTGACTTTTTACCTTGTCTAAGCTGGCCCAGGAAGGGTATATAAAGAGCAGCTCTGAGAGAGCTAGAGAGACGACACAGCAGTTGGGGCAAACAGCAGAAGAGACAGAGCAGATTTGGAGAGGTCTTCCTCCGTCCTCTGGATGGGGGACGGAGGAAGACGGGTCAGTTTTTTGGAGAGAAGCAGAACTAGACAAGTTTTTGGGAAGAAGTTTGGGGCGATTCTCAGAAGAACCGAGTTGGTGTAAATCAACTCTTTATTCCTTAATCGTTAGAACTATATCCTCCTTGGGGGAAGCGTTTGTTTTCATATTTACTCATTTTTGTATTTTTTGATTTTGTAATAAACTTTTTTGAAAAAGAAACATAATCCTGATTCTTTCAGGTTTTTCTCTAAAGCTTCACGGTTGGGGCCCTGACCATTAATTGCACAGAGGTAAGCACATTAATTATGGGTGCCTGAATTATCAGGACTTACTTTACGGTTTGTGACGAACTAATATAAAGAAAGAGGAGTTTGCCTCCTCCCTCACCCGCGAGTGACGAGTTGTCTTAAGGATGATAAAACCAGAACATTAGTGGTTAATTTTGGCTCTGATTCGCAAGTTGAAAAAGTCTCTATTAGCTGGAGGGTTGGATTAATTAAATAAATTGATAAATTTATGTTAGCCTGATCAACTAACAAAAATCATTTTATAGTTACCAACCACCCACATAAGCTGATGGGGCGCAATTAATCCAAATAACCCAAAAAATTACCATCCGGGTTGGCCTCCCGGTGGGCTTCGTCCCCAGTATCTAACCCAAAGATAACGGGATTGCTTAAAAAGAAGTGAGCTACTACAAAGGAAAAGTCTTACATATCATTTCACCTTTAAAATAAAAGATATGATTCTAACTAGGAAGCCTATAATCCAGGGTCTAGTACAATAAAACTCACCGACATCCCCACCGAACCCTGATGGATGCACAGTCTCATAAGTTCTAACGGAACCGGCAAATGGGACGTGCACGCGACACTTCTCAACAAAATTATTATTTTTTTTTGTTTTGTGTATCCATATATTATAATTGCATTAAACTTTGCATGTTAACTTTATTGTTTCTCTAAGTGTTTTTCTCCCCAGACGCTACAATGATGTTCTGCTGAGCTGTGGTGGCCTCATGGAGGGGGCCATCGGCTTGAACACTGTTGCTAACTACTTAAACATTCTCCCTCTCCTGATAATAACATTTTACTTTATTTGACATTGAATGTGCTACTACTAGTTTACCCTTTAATTATAGGTTCACTAAGATAAATACAATAAAGTTTATCTCTCACTAAATAGAATATTTACTAAGAAACCACAATGTAACCATAGAAACATTACTTGGTGTGTGTGTGTGAGCGCGTGCGTGCATGTGCGCGCGCGCGTGTGTGTGTGTGTGTGTGTGTGTGTGTGTGTGTGTGTGTGTGTGTGTGTGTGTGTGTGTGTGTGTGTGTGTGTGTGTGTGTGTGTGTGTCTGCTCTGTCTTCTCAATCCCCAGTGAGTCGTGGTGGATGGATGCTTATACTGAGCCAGGATTCTCTGGAGGTTTCTTCCTGTTAATAGGGAGTTTTCCTCTCCACTGTCGCTACATGCTTGCTTAGTATGAGGATTGCTGGAAAGTCACTGACACTAGTTAGTGACTCGATGCAACCTGCTGGGTTTCTTATATAGGAAACTTTTATCTGATTGGCTTAATGAACTGACCTGTATTGGAATGTTAACTGTGTGAAGTGCCTTGAGAGGACTCTTGCCGTGATTTAGCGCTAAATAAATAAACTTGAATTGAATTGAAAAACTTGAACTAATAATTGCAGGCTTCACCATTCAGATACAGCAGAGCATTCTGCACAGCTTTAAAAACCACAAAGATCAACTTTACAAGGGGCTGGTTTGGTGTTGCAGAGGTTCCCAGTGCAGCAGCTGGAGTTTATCCTGGTTTTGGAAATTCCAAAGTTGAATGATCCTTTGAAACAGTCTTTAGCCTGGGCACATTTTTTAATTGTGAAGTCAGAGATCTTTGAATCACCTAAAACCAAAGAAAAATTATTTTAAAGTTAATCAGCACCAAGCAGGAGACCAACAACAAGAAACGACTCAATAACATACCTATAAATGTTGTTACTCTTGCAGCAGCACATTGGTGATCCTGCGAGGGACATTCTGATGTTGTCTCGATACAGCTTCCATAAATGTTTGGTAAACACTCATAACATTGCAGAGCGTCAGCTGATACAAACAATGACAACATTTGTTTTACTATTGTAAGAAAAACAAGAATTAAATATATGTTGAGTCATTATTGCTAAAGATCACAATAAAAGGTAGATTATAAGCCTAGTAAGAAAATATGTTGTTTGTTTGTTAACTTAAAAATGTGTTACAGTGAAGTCAATTAAGAAAAGAAAAAAAATATGGACCTAATTTAAGACTTACCTTTTGGAAGAAGCCAAAGCCCAAGAACCAGAGTAAAGAAGTACATGTTGTCTGCAGCATTTTGCATCAGCAGTAAATGTTAAAATAGAGATGTTCTTCGGCATGCATGCATTAGACATCTATAAAGCAGAACAGCTGCAAGTTAGCACTATTTCCATTTTTTGTTTATTCACTCTCCTCATCGCACCAGTTCCAAGCACACATCCGTCTATTCATTAGAAATAACAACCAGGCTGGTTAGAAGTCACATTTGGGCAACATCTGCCTGGTCATGTGCACGTAACCAGATATCCTCTAGAAAATTTTCAAACTGGGAAAGCTGTTGCAAAACCTTGTTTCCCACAAGTTCCTGATAGTGTCTAGAAATGGGCATTTACTCAACGGCTTCAGACAGTTATTTTGGAAAAATGTTGAAACAGATCGTGCCAGGAGCATTTCTTGTTCCGTCTTTTTGCTTCCAGCATTGGTTTTGCTTCCTCATGTATACACGTGGTACTCCAGTAAGGCTGAGCCTGACGTAAAACAAAACGTACCTATATCATTTATGAGAAAAGGAACGTTACAGATTGGTTCAGCCAGTGTTGTTGAACATGTTTTTACCCTTTGGAGGCAGGCGTTGCAGATTTGCAAGTTTAAACGTGTTGAACCTTTAATATCGGATTGACTCTGGAAATGACAAAGAAAAAATATAGTTTATAAACATTTATTTATTACTATATTTCTACGACTAATGATTATACAGAATAACTTCACATCAAAGCAAGTGTTTGTCACAAGGTGGGTTGGAGGAGGAGAAGGACCCAAAATGCAGAACTAGATGAATGAGGCAGAGGTGGAAGGTAAAAATAAAAATCCTTTATTTAGGAGAATTCCTCAAGGGCAGGGAGCCAAACACACCAAAATCCAAAACAAACACTCGAGAACTAGAAACACTCAAGACTAGAGAGGAGACCGAGACGAGACTGACAGAGAACAATGGACCAACAGACACTGAGACAAAAGACAGGGCTTATATACACTGGGACATGATGGGAGGCAGATGGGCTGCAGGTGTGTGAAGAGAGAACCAGGTGAAAGCAATTAACTAATATTCTAAGGGGAAGGAAAAACTACAAACACTGGTGGGAAAAAACACACTAAAGAGACTAATAAAAATGAAAAGCTGAAACTATAAAAACTGCAGAGGGGTGACTGGGGAAGACTAAAGGAACACAGGACCTGGGAGAGATAATCTGGAGGGTTGTAGATCTGGCAACACAGAAAGAGAAACTACAGGGGGGTGACTGGAGAGACCTGAGAAGCTGGAAAACACCAGGAGGCACACGAGGAGAACACAGAGGACAAACAGGAGGGGGCTGGGGTCCAAGGGGACACAGAACATGACACAGTTTTTTCCAAACCCTGTCTCTCAGAGATTATGAAACTTTGGGTGAATCGCGCTTGTTCTTGTCCTCAATGTGGCAACGCATTCAGGACCCTGTCTGAAGAGAACCCCAGAATCTCATATCCTCTTCAGCTCAGAAAGCGCCTATATGATTACGCACAAGCGTGCCTGTTCAGGTTTACGCAGACAGTCTTTACATTTAGAATTGGCATACATACATGAAATTAATGCAGTAGCATATAAAGCATTTTATTTAAACATTCATTCATTATTTTACAAGCACAGAGAGCCGCATCAGATGGGTGGAAGAGCCGCGGGGTGCCGACCCCCCTTACATTCAGACACTCCCCTCACACAGGTCCCCTTTTATTCGGTTACCCCCCTCTTCTCTAGCGCTATTTAGAGATCCTTTCCAAAGACAAGAGAGGCGAAATGAGTTTTGATCCGAAAAAACCACAAGCTAGTCTGCTGAGAAATATGTTTGAATTACGTTATGATGAGAAAGACTTATCACCATTGGCGGTTTTAAACAGGGGCCCACAGGGGCCTGGGCCCCTGTAGAACCGGCCCTGGCCCCTGTTATGGCCCCTGTGCTGAAGAGATCGGAGTTTTTTTCCCGCGCTGCCTCAGAGACGGGAACTAATGCGCTGCAGCGTTTCACACGGAGCCTTTAGAGCGCAGCACACACTGTGGACAGAACTGTTTACCCGGTGGATTTTTGAATAAAAGATTAAAAATAGTTTAAATGGGACCCGAAGAAATTCTTGAGCACGACTAACGGAAAAGACGCTAAGAGACGAAGGTAAGCAATAGTTTATTTTCCTGACATCAGTGTTTTGATCGTAGTCGCGCGTTTCTGTCATTTACTTTTAAGTTCCTAACTGAGTCTATCCACAGTTAACACTGATGTGTTTTTCCTTTGTAACATTAACTTTAAAATAAAAATGAAGTTGCTGCATTTTAAGCCTTAGACACGTTGAGATTAGATCACAGTATTCATTTATCTATGACTTTCTCGCAGCACTGACTGGAAGCATCAGCGGCTATGCAAAGTAAAAGGGACATTTTGTCCTTTTTTACCGCTGTTCATAAAGGACAGCGTAGACAGAGAGAGGATGAAAGTCACGAGGGAGCTGAGAAGCAGGATGAAAGAGAGGAGGAGTTGGTTGGAGAGGAACCAGAGAGGTCAGGCTGTCCACCCTGAGAGTGAGGAGGAGGAAGATGTAGGCTGTGAGGGAGAGAGTGAGGAGCAAAAAGAGGGACATCTTCTGTCATGTGCACCGTGAACACTACCGTCAGGTTTGTGGGTGTTGAACAACCCCTCTGTGATTGCAGCTCATATTGTGTGTAAAATGCATTTGAGGCATGCTGACTCTGGCCTCAGTAAAAGCTAATTATTCCATTTTTCTTTTTCAAACTTTTCCAGCCAAGAAGGAACCGTCTCTATCCTGGATGACATCGGCAGCAGGTTTGACGACATGGCAGACCAACTGGATGCAATGCTCGACTGATCTCCTCCCCTCATTTGATCTCCAGCCCCCCTCCCCCTGACCCATCCCTCGTGACATATAGGTGTGTGAGAAGACGGCGCTCCCAAGGCTAAATGCTGGCGCTTTGGGGAGCTCATGTTTGAGCGTCTGGCCCTCCCATGTTAAGTGCTTCCTGAGTAGCCTTGAAGAGGGAGTCCTCTTTATCTGGTGCAGTAGCTCTGGCTCCTCCTGATGTGAGGAAGCTGCTCCCACACAACCTCTGACCTCTGCAGCCCAGCGCGTTACCTCCACCCAGCCTCAGACTGCTGCGTGGACCGAGAAGCACAATAATTCATCTCTACAAAAAAAAAAGGCTGGCTTAGACAAACTTTCGGGTGCAATCTTACGAAGAAACTAAGCACACTAATTGTCTCAAAGGCAAGTAGACGGAGAGATGAACGAACACAACACGCTCTGATGAGGATTTTTAAAAGCACACTGAAACACGGACCGCTCTCTTTGCGTCCGTCTCTCCTCTAAAATATCAAAAGGATTCATTTTTCCAGGTGCGTCGTAGCCTCCGTTTCTCCTCTGTACGAGTGGAGGCCAGTGGTTCTCTAGACTTCCTGACCCGCGTGTCGTCTCTTCTCACGTTGTTGGTGCTCTTGCTGTTATTGTTGGCGTTATTGTTTCGAGCGTGTGCGTAGTCCCTGCTTTTTGCTCATGTCAGTGTCCTCCTGCTCGTACAGTACATAGTTGCGTTAAGGATCAGACCAGCTATGAATTCTTAAGACACTTGCACATAAATGTTCATCAAGTGTTCATCTCTACACATGAAGGTTTTATGCTTGATAATAAGAAGAGACCAACACTGACAAAAAGCACACGGGAGGCACAACAGTGATTTCAAAACTATATTTCTTAACATTTCAAGGCTTTATATAGCCCATCCAATCAACATTCACACATAGGTTTAAAACAGGCGCTCCTAAAGCGCCCTCTAGTGTTTGACTAGTAAAATTGCCTTTAATCGACTTAACCTCCTTCTCATCTTCCTCTTTTATCACCATTATTTCTAAATCTGGTGTTTATTCTGCAAATCTCCGTGCCTTCGTATTTATCTATTCCTTTTGTTTAACAGCTTCACGATTTCTTTGACAACGCCTCTTTGTGTCAGTGATGCCCGAGTGATTTAACCCTAAAGGTCAACCCCCAAATGTCTGCAACCTTCTGTAACTACTGCAAAGCCTTGTATGAGCTAATATAAATATATAAAATAACAAAAAATCTGGTAAGCTGTAATAAGTTGGCTTCACTCCTCCCGACGCCCCCAGGTTTCAGTGTTTTCCCTTCATATAAGCCAGACGGTGGATCAGCCACCAGCTTTCATCCTAGTGAAAAGTCCACTTGTATTTTTATGCTCTTCAAAACAAAGATATATTTGAAAGACAGATAGTTCTATGTGAATAATAATAACTATGATGATAATCAAGAGGAATCTAAACGTTGAGTTGAAATGATCTGAGCCTGTACATTTCTGATGGAGTTCTGGATGTGTTGTGACGGCTGTTGTTCCACGGTCAGGTTTAGGTTGCGTTTCTGCTGTGACAATACACTCCTGTACAGTTGTGATCAGAATAAATGTATAAATTAAACCTCGCTTTGCCTTTTTAATGCTTCATGTACGTCAATGTGCATTTTGTCTTGGGGCTGACTGGAGAACTGTAAAGGACTTCCTGCTACAAAAGCAAAGGGGACGTGTTACGACTATATTTTTAAAGTTAGAACAATTTTGTAGTCTATACAAAACAGGAAGATGAAGATTTTTGCCCAAAACCCCTTTAAGCAATCTCACCAGCTCTTTGACATTTTCAGTACCTTTCAGAATGAGTCATTTCATTGGGGCTGTTAAAGTTGCTGCTGGACACGCCCACCCATCCCCTGATTGGCTCAGCTTTTATCACAGTAAAAACGGAGAATTACTGATCACATTTCTGCTTTGTCTGCCAACAGCATTGTAGTTAAATCACTGTATCACATCCAAATGATTCAAATCCAGAAAAGACTTTGGGTGTGTCCTATATGCACCCACATATTTATTCACTTACAGAATAAAGCTTCTTGAGATAAAACCTCCTACTACAGCTAAGTAGTTGAGAGAATTGAGAACAAAATGAAAACAATGTATAAATATAAACAAAAACTTGTCAAACCAAGTGTCATATTAGGGGGGAAGGTGTCTGACCCACCACATGCAGAATCATTCAGAGTCTGGGTATGGTAAAAAGAAAAAAAGGTTTATTTATAAAACGTGAACTAAAAGCGCAGCAGGAAAATCCAGCTGGGGCTCCGGGGGGGTATCTAGAGACGGGGGAAGAGTTAGCGGATGTTGACGATCCGGACTAATGAGGTACAGGTCGAGAATTACAGTTTGTGATCCAGCTGAAGGGAGGGAGGCAGAGACACACTTGCTGGATCACAGGAGACTGGGTTTCCAGGTAGCTGGGGGACTGGAGGAGCTGAGCACAGAATAGGGAGCAGGATCCGGTAAGGTGAGGTCAGTATGGAGTGGACAGCCAGGGAGCGGCTGGGAGACAGCGGGACTGGTCCGGTAGGTTGCAGGACGGTGTGAAAGGTGGTGGTGGAAATCTGGAGAAGAGGCAGCTTACAAAAATCAGGCAGGCTTAGGAAAAACACACAGGAACTAGCAATCTGGCTAGAAGTACGACTTGGACGATATCTATTCGGATTACTCAGGCTCGGGAGCGGCAGATACCAAAGTTGAGTTAATCATCCAGCGAATAAAGATGTCTCCCAGCAGCTTATATGTCCCTGGCCAACTGATGAGCAGATAGGCTGCAGCTGGTCACTCCTTGACACGCCCACCTGCAGGAGAAGCTCAGAGAAGGTTTAGCAGAGAGAGGAGGACTCACCCCAGACCACGACACCAAGATATATAAAGTGATACTTTACAACTTTTTCGTGTTTTGAACTCATTTTCTTGAGCCAGCATGTGTCAAATGACCCTTTACATGGTGAATGAAATGTCACTCAGACCCTCACCGCTCTGTGGCCAGAATACCACACTTGCAACTTCAGATTGTCGGTCAGGTCTGTTGGACTTAGTAGAGCTGATATGCCTGGTTCTGCAGCCTTAAGGTGCTTTTCCAGGAACACTACTCAGGGCAACTCGGACCGATGCAGTTCAGCCCGACCACGGTTTCCAAGGGCACGGTTTGGTATTTTCCCTCCATTTTCTCCCCTATTTTAGTCCCTGCTCCATTGAGGTACCTGGCAAGGCTGAGTTGGGCCGGTGTTGTGATTCTGGCCGCTGATTGGCTAGGGGCTTATTGGAGCTGGCGTGGGAACAAAACTGCTTTCAGATGGGCTGACTCAAACCACGCTGTACAGAGCTGTTTTAGGCTGAGTAGTGCTCCTGGGAAACCACCCTCAGTGTCTACATGAGTGATTCATCACTAAATTGAACAAATCAGCTGCGTTCATGATTTAAAACATGCAGGAAATGTGCTAAGCAGCCTGCAGCTCCAGGTATGTCAGCTCAATATTTGTTTAAGTCCCAACAGAGCGAACTGCCAGTCTGAAGTTGAAAGTAGAATATTCTGGTCAAAGGGGTGCGATATGGGCTAGGTGGCTGTTCATTAACCCTCTAAAACAGGAGTATTCGATTCCGGTCCCGGAGGGCAGGTATCCAGCACGTTTTAGTGGTTTCTCTGCTCCAATATGCTTGATTCAGTGGTTTAATCACCTGTGCAGCAGTTCAGGCTCTGTAGAAGCTTAACCCCGTCAATTTCCAGCGCAAAGGGGTTTTGTCCCTCGGGCGGGACGCTGAAATGCTAAGAAGTTAATCACCTGCTGGTTGAAATCAGGTGTGTCGAAACGGAGTTAAAACTAAAACGTGCTTGATACCGGCCCTCCAGGCGGGGAACTTCATACCACTGTTGTTAACGGTCACTTTAGCACATACTGGCTCAAGAAAATTTTAAAATATGAAAAAATTTCACATCATGGCTTTAAAATGTGTGTAGGACTCCGACATAGGGTTCAGACTTTTTGCTGCAACTGTAAACACAATTTTCTGTAATTATTGAATACAAAGTTGATTAAAATACAGCTAATCACGACGTACTAGCGGCATAAGCTGCCCTGTAAGACATCTTTTTAGTGACGTATGACAAACAGCTCTTCACTGTTTAGAGGAATTTAGATTTTTATGATGATTTATGACAAAATTCCTTAAACTGAATAACTGAACCTAGTTTATCTTTATGTAGATGGTAAAGTGTAGTGAAACAGCGTTAGGCTCAGTCGGCATAAGCAGCAGGGCCCTGCAGGGAATCGATGTCATGGCTTGAGGCAATTTCTTGACCCACGACATGCAGAATCACACACGGAGAGCAGGAAGGTAAGTAAAAAGGGTTTTATTTTTGGAAATAATGAGCAACAGAGGTTCGGGACTCGACGAGATGCAGGACTGGCAGCAGGACTCCAGGAGGAGGTTTCTAAGGAGGGAGACAGAGTGAATAACTAGTGGAAACAGACGGAAATTTAACTGGAGACTGGTCTTACTGTTTCTTGGCAGTACTAAATGCACCGGGAGGGTTGTCTGGTCCGGGTGAGCTGAGGATATCCAAGAAAGGTGGTTGGTTTGTCCAGAGGTGTAGGAGCCGAAATGGATGTGGTAGGTGAGCGGCTGAGAGCGGGCGGTCAGAGGATGGAGCAGTGTGTCAGGTAGGTTGTGATCCGGGTTTGTTCTGGAGAGGCTGAGGATTTTAAGAGGAACCTGGGAAAAAGCAGGAGAGGGCATAAAGGGGGTTTCAGACGACAGGTTATCACGAGCAAAAATACAAAAAAAGTCAAGGTCTGGTTAGTGGCTAGAGCTACCCAAACTGAGTAAATCATCCGGCGTGGTGAAGTGTCACACTGCTCCTTAAATCCCCTGGCCTTGATGATGAGATCAGCTTCAGCTGGGAGCTCTCAGACACGCCCACCTGTGGAAACAAGCTCAGAGTAGAACAACCAGGTTACAGGCAGGCAACTCACCACGGACCATGACAGTACCCCCC
>SSNQ01034125.1:230081-244464 GCA_006942095.1 Nothobranchius kuhntae | reverse complement strand
AAAAACACACTTCTTAAATAATAAAACATTAAACTCAGCCAACGGATGAAGACGTCCTGGTGCCAGATGCTACCTAAGACATCACCAGTTCAGCTGACTTGATAAAACACTTGGTGACTAAAACAAACATCTGGTGACCTGGTAAAAAACAGTCCTGGTGCAACAAGTTACCTGAAACAAACGTTTCCAGTCGACCAGTTCAAGAAAGAAAGAAATGATCTTCAGTGGCACTGCACTGTTAGAAAAAGATATCTCTAGTCCGAGTCATCCAATCTTGGTCTCTTCGGTGGGATGTACGGGAAGCGCTCTCCAGTCCTCTTCTGGCTGGATCCAAGGACCGAGGTAGAAGAAGTGGGTTCTTCTACATCCTGGACCTCTTCAACGCTCCCGTGGGCAGGCCTGGGATCTTCTGGAAGCTCTTCCGGCGGAGCCAGCCAGAAGTCTTCTGGTGGTGGAAGCTGCTGGTCTTCATCGCTATCCAGAACTGAGCTACCATAACCAGAGTCCACACCAGAAGCCATAAAACCTTCTAAAGCTGACCAATCTGAGCTACTGTCAGTCTCCTCCGACTCCTCATCACTACTCAGACCCTCAAAAGCAATCTCTGCCTCTACTGGAGGAGCCTGACCATGACCCACAAACACCACATCATCCTCAGGAATGTGAAGGGCTGGGTACCTACCTTCATCTTCATCGAGAATCCGGATGACCTCAGGGACCCCTGCAGTCACGGGACGCTCCACGATAAAGATGCCTGTGAGGACAAAACAAGACACATTAAATCCACTTGTGTCATAAAACAGTTATGAAAAAGCTACAATGACTTGTTTACAATACAAGAGATGTGTGTCTGCATCTGCATGTGTGCACAAGACACACTTTACTAATCTGGTTGTTTTTGGGGGTTAACAGGTTAAAACCGAGTTCTGCTTTTACTGAAAAAGTTTCCATTTTTAATTTATGTGATTGTTTATTATTTATGTTTCATGTTTATAGCTGATGTACTTCTAAAAAGATGTAATGTTTTACAGCTTGTAGACACAACACTGCTCAAATAAAGTTGTTTTAAAATGGGCTCTATAAAAATAAACAGAAGACTCATTAAACTGGTGAAAAGTGTTTAAAATATATTCAAACGGACAGAAATCCATTTATAAACCTGAGAACCAACTCAGAGAACACGTCAAACTTTCTACTTGGATAAAACAGATTAAGTCCTTAATTAGAAGACTTCTGGCTGGCGGTAGCTCCTCCGGCCCAACCGGAAGAGCTTCCAGAAGATCCCAGGCCTGCCCACGGGAGCGCTGAAGAGGACCAGAAGGTAGAAGAACCCACTCCTTCTACCTCGGTCCTTGGATCCAGCCAGAAGAGGACTGAAGAGCACTTCCCGTACATCCCACCGAAGAGACCAAGATTGGACGACTCGGACTAGAGATATCTTTTTCTAACAGTGCAGCGCACTGAAGATCATTTCTTTCTTTCTTGAACTGGTCGACTGGAAACGTTTGTCTCAGGTAGCTTGTTGCACCAGGACTGTTTTTTACCAGGTCACCAGATGTTTGTTTTAGTCACCAAGTGTTTTATCAAGTCAGCTGAACTGGTGATGTCTTAGGTAGCATCTGGCACCAGGACGTCTTCATCCGTTGGCTGAGTTTAATGTTTTATTATTTAAGAAGTGTGTTTTTAGAGCTGGTAGAACTGAAGATGCTGATGTGGACGGTTTCACCTGGGCTTCTGTGTCTGGTTGCTAAATCTTCTATTTTATTTGGGTCCTGAGAGGATTTCCTTTTCATCTGATGGAGCAGGCAGTCTGGTTTAGCGTCATACCACACACACACACACACACACACACACACACACACACACATACACACACACACATACATGCATATATATTAGTATATGATATTCTAAAGTTCACTAAAAGATGTAAGCCTGGAACACAAGAGGCCATCGGAGCAAACAAGATCCCACCTGAGATGGATGGTGAGAGGTAGTAGAAGATAAACAAGACCAAGGAGGGCAGGAAGATGCTTCTGATAATCTGGTAGAGCAGATAGAGCAGGTCTTAGTGAGAAATGAGACATTTACTTGGTGACATGAGCATAAGCTGGGGTGATCTTTGATCTGTATGAAAGACTTTGACAGCCTCTTGGCTAACGGGATCATTCAACCCTGCAACAGCACCTACTCGGCTCCGTTGTGGCCGGTACTGAAGCCTAATGGTAAGTGGCGACTAACCATTGACTACCGGCAACTCAATAAACAGGTTCCCTTGTCTAGGTGGCCTATGGCACGCCTGGAGCAGGGGCTTCCACGAGTGAAAGATGCTAAGTACTTTTCCACACTTGACGTTGCGTCCAGATTTTGGACGATCCCCGTCCACGAATCGGACCAAAACAAACTTGCCTTCTCCTTTGCCAGCCGGCAGTACACCTTCACCCGGTGTCCTTTTGGTTATTCCAACTCACCTGCTGAGTTCAACATCTTCTTGAACAAAGCCTGCCCCGATGCTCGAGAGCGAGGGACCCTCATCTATGTCGACGACATTCTTGTTCGTAAGCGTACATTAGATGACCACCTGTCCGAGCTGGACCATGTCATGGGTCCGCTCGCGGCGGCAGGTGCAAAGATCTCTCTCGCCAAAGGACAGTGGTGCAGGTCGCAAGTTCAGTACGTTGGCCTCCTGGTGGGACCACAGGGTGTGCAGCCTCAACTTGGCAGAATTCAGGGCGTTGCCACCATCACACCTCCAACAAACGTCTCCGAACTTCGGTGCTTCTTGGGGGTCTGCAACTACTCGCGTCAGTTCGTGGAACATTACGCGGACATAGCACGACCTCTGACTAATCTGTTGAAGAAGTACGTGTCAGCTAACCACCAAGACTGGGATGTGAAGCTTCCGTTGGTCCTCATGGCCATACGGGCTACCCCCCACGAGTCTACAGGTGTCTCCCCGTTTGAAATGATGACGGGCAGACAAATGACCCTACCGCTTCACCTGCTGTATCGACGGGTTCAGCCCGACACAGCCCTGGCTTGTACGAGCGACCAATATGTGCAGGACCTGAGAACTCACCTGCTTGCAGCATTCTCGTTCGCACAAGCATCTCTGGAGAAGTCGGCTGAAGGCAGAAAAACTTATTACGATAAGAAAGCCTCACATTCCGAACTCGAGGTGGGTGATGAGGCCTGGTACTACATTTTCACTCCAAAAACGGGTGGCAATAAGGGGAAGCTGGCTAAGAAACTTTTGCCCAAATGGTCGGGTCCATACCTGATAACAGATAAGATCTCTCCGGTCGTGTATCAGATCAAGATCGCCGGCAGAAACAGGGCGCCCGTCTACACAGGGACCATATCAAACTGCACAAGGGTTCCGCAGATTTGGCCGATGACAACAACAATCTACCGACTTCAAAAGGGGGGTGAAAAATGCGTCCCGTTGGTTCCACAGATTTCTATCTCAGGTTACACAAATTTGTTTGTTTGTGAGTGTGCATGGTTGTCTTTCATGTTATACGTCACGTACAGACTTAGGGTGTGTTGAGATGGACGTGCTGTGGGCTCTTGGAGTCAGGTAAACGGCCAGGTAACAGTAAGTGGGTTAGGCCACATAGTACTGTTGTCCAAAATTTTGTTTTTTTTTGTCTCTTTACTAATCACAATTCCTTATGGGTACATTCACATGAAGGTGATTACTAACTACTGATTTACATTTTAGTACTGATTTACATTTCTGTTTTTTTATAGTATCTTTGAAGTTGATTTAATAGTGATTGTTATGATTATCAAGTTGATTTATCTTACGGGCCATAACCAATTTTGCCCCTGTCCTGACAGCGTGTATTTCCAGTGAGGATTCACTGATACCAGTTAGGGTTCTTTCTTTTTCTGCTTTTCGCATCATCCTTTTTGCATCTCACACAGAGAAGGTTGCATCCATTTCTTCACTTAATGGGTAATTCACATAAAACTTACACATAGTACAACAGGTACTCATAGAGTTAGGTTTTTATTTCTTTGATGACATGAAATGCAATTTTGTCGTGTCTACATTGAAGTGCCTACACTGTGTTCTCTCTCCTCTGCTGAGCTCGTGAGGATCCTGCTTCCTGGGGGTGGATCCGTGACTCGTCATCTGCATCAACTACTCCTGGGTGGTGCTCCGGCTCGTTGGCCTTGGACGACCGTGGTTCCGGCATGGCTGCTGGGACACCTCATTCGTTGGGATTACTGTCTACTGCTCTTCCCTTTTTCTGGATTACGATAAGTACTGTTGCAAAGTTCAATTTTTATTTGGAATATTACCCTGCCAGTGGATACAAAGATCAATTTTATATTTGGAATATTACCCTGCCGGAGGATACAAAGATCGATTTGCTATTTGGAATAATTACCTGCTCGTGGATATACACAAGATTTGCTCCTGCTTTGCATTTTTGCCCATGGGGATATAAAGCTGCTGTTGGTTCAATTATGGCTTCCCTGGGGAATAGTTAATAACCTGCTGACTTGTGTTCTTCCTGAGGAGTGTGCGAGACTGTTCTTCGGCGTGGGGTTCGTACCTCACCACAGTTGGCCGTTCCAGTGGGATCGCATCCTGTCGGTTGTGAAGATTCTTCATAACTTGGGTTTGTTCAACGACCAAGTGGTCTCTTGCAGGACCACATTGACCTTGAAAAGGGGGGGTGTGTAGCGTTATGAAGCTTATAATGGTCTGCCCTTAACAGCTGCCCCTTCACACAGTAACATCACCAAGGTCGGACGCTTGGTTCAGTATGTTTACATTCCAGAAGAAGAGAAGAAGAACGCTTTTTATTAATTAATCAAAGTACTTTATTTGTGATAAGCTAATCAAAGCATATGTTGATCATTAATAATCAGGTGAATGATCTGTGAAATAAAGATGTCATGAGTTATGTGTTTAATGAATAAACAGGACTGCACCAGACAGACTGATATACATTACCATGGAAACGCATGACACATTATTCTCAACCAATCAGAACTTTCGTCTGTGGTAGGGCAGAATCTGGGTTGTTTTATGAAAGTCGTCCAATCCGGTTTACTAAGATTTATGAACAACTGGGAGATATAAAAGAAGGCAACGCCATTTTATATTCAGTTCCACATTAATCAGTTCCATGTTAAACTCAGCTCCAGGACATCCGAGGTCCTAAGGATTTCCATCGTCATCATTAAGAAGTTACAGGCTGGCCAGCTGTACTTCCTACTTTGAGCTGAAACTGTCAAGCTGGAGATTTCCGTCGTTTGAATCAACGAGACGACGTTCCTTCAAAATAAGAGTAAACTTGTTGACGCCTGCCGATGCTACCTGAGTCGACCCTTCAGACGGGCTTTGTGTGCTGTGACCGCTGTTTCAACCAGCTCCAGTACCTCTGAAGGTCCGAGGAGGACCTGGCAATTCCTGATCTAACACGGGAGGCTCCCCCCTGGGTACGTAAATACGGCAAAATGGCGGCTCATGTCATCAGCTTCTGAAGCCTCGTGGTAGCCTAGTCATAACAACCAGATTCGCTACTTCAGCCTAGAGATTCTGAACAAAACACACGCACACACACCAACACGAAACATCCAAATCCATATGCATTCATCATTGAGATAGTCCTGGTAGACTGTAAGAATTTATAATTATAGAAATTAAAGATTCTTAAACGATCCCAACTCTCTCTTTTTCTTGTCTTTTAATCAATACAGAGTGTTTAAGTAAACTCCCTGATGATACAAACAACCACTTCTGATAAATTACTTAGATCTAATTACAGTATATAAATATACAACTTGAGATCATTACAACGATAACATCTTCATCATGTCCTTTCTGTTTCACTAACTGTTCTGTCACAAGAAACTGTTCTAAATAATCTGTAGAAAAGTTTGATTCCAGGTTTAGGAGGAGCTCTTCGTGTCTGTTTGTGTCCTCACGTCCTGCTGGATTGAGCTTCTCTGGGCTTTGTGGTCCTGCAGGAACCAGGAAGGAGCTGAACAGCAGAGCTCTGACACAGACGGAGCAAACAAAGGTTTTAGTGTTTAAATGTGCACGCGTTTAAAAATAGCTCTTTACAAAAGTTGAACAATAAATACTAAAATATTAAAGGCTAATAAAATATAGTCTAATTAAACATGTAAATGATTAAAATTAACTTGAATATTTTAACAAGTTACTGTGCTGTTCAATTAAAGCAATAAAGACTCAGATTATTTACATTCAGCATAACTTTAAGATTCACCACAGAACAAAATTAGATGCGTTTGACTGCGACTAAAGAACGGATAAACATCGTAAAAGAACGAGAAGTTAACGAAAAGCATAAAAGTCAAAGGAGACTCTAAATCTGTAAAACGTTTATAAAATATTAAAATGAATTTAATTAGAAATAATTATTTATTTTGACGGTTTCTTTTTTCCTGCTTCAAGACAGAATTTATGTTCCAACATTAAATGCTGTGTTGATGCAGGTTTTGCTTTACCGTCTCGGGTCGCCCAAAGCAAAAGGCTCTGGTAACAGAACTCTCAGTAATGAGACGGGGTTCGATTCCCTGCAGGGCCCTGCTGCTTATGCCGACTGAGACTAACGCTGTTTCACTACACTTTACCATCTACATAAAAATAAACTAGGTTCAGTTATTCAGTTTAAGGAATTTTGTCATAAATCATCATAAAAATCTAAATTCCTCTAAACAGTGAAGAGCTGTTTGTCATACGTCACTAAAAAGATGTCTTACAGGGCAGCTTATGCCGCTAGTACGTCGTGATTAGCTGTATTTTAATCAACTTTGTATTCAATAATTACAGAAAATTGTGTTTACAGTTGCAGCAAAAAGTCTGAACCCTATGTCGGAGTCCTACACACATTGTAACTGACGGTTTGACCTAAAATAATAACCTAAATCTATCTGGAACCGCTACCGGTCCTTCTGCACTCCAGACGAGTCCCGTTAGCATGACTGCAGCAACACAGCTAACTGTGTTAGCAAGGGGCAAGGTAATTTGGAAAGACACACTCACACAGAGAAGATCTAAAAGAAGATCCACATATTTCAACAATAGATCCTCCAGAGACCGGTAGAACCTCAGAACCATCCTGGATACTACAAACACTAGCTAGCGAGCTACTGCAGCATCCCAGTCAGGAGGAATTATTCTGCTGATCTATCGTATTAAATTTGTTCTGGAGTTATTTCAATATAAACACGCAGCGGTTCAACTGGCAGCACATTGTTTTATCTATAGATTAGTGAATTATATTGGGACGGTATGATGGGGCTAATGGTCAGCTAACAACTCGTCAGCTGAGGGCTACAAGCTTAGAAATGAAATATTCATCTAAAGTAAGCAAACTGAACTGATTTTGGTTCTGAAGATGTTCAGCATTCTCCCTGGAGTCCAGATCAGGCTCACGCGTCTTCTCGCCGTATCCCAGATCTGACCGATCTTGTCATGTTCAAGAAGCCAATGTGAAATGATTGGAGCTTTATGACATGGTGCATTATCCTGCTGGAAGTAGCCATCAGAGGATGGGTACATGGTGGTCATGAAGGGATGGACATGGTCAGAAACAATGCTCAGGTAGCCCAAGGCATTTAAACCATGCCCAGTTGGCACTAAGGGGCCTAAAGTGTGTCAAGAAAGCATCCCCCACACCATTACACCACCAGCAGCAGCCTGCACAGTGGTAACAAGGCATGATGGATCCATGTTCTCATTCTGTTTACGCCAAATTCTGACTCTACCGTTTGAATGTCTCAACAGAAGTCAAGACTCGTCAGACCAGGCAACATTTCTCCAGTCTTCAACTGTCCAATTTTGGTGAGCTCATGCAAATTGTAGCATCTTTTTCCTATTTGTAGTGGAGATGAGTGGTACCCGGTGGGGTCTTCTGCTGTTGCAGCCCATCCGCCTCAAGGTTGTGTGATGTGGCTTCACAAATGCTTTGCTGCATTCCTCGGTTGTAACGAATGGTTACTTCAGTCAAAGTTGCTCTTCTATCAGCTTGAATCAGTCGGCCCATTCTCCTCTGACCTCTAGCATCAACAAGGCATTTTCGCCCACAGGACTGCCGCATACTGGATGTTTTTCCCTTTTCACACCATTCTTTGCAAACCCTAGAAATGGTTGTGCGTGAAAATCCCAGTAACTGAGCAGATTGTGAAATACTCAGACCGGCCCGTCTGGCACCAACAACCATGCCACGCTGAAAATAGCTTAAATCACCTTTATTTCTCATTTTGACCTTCAGTTTGGAGTTCAGGAGATTGTCTTGACCAGGATCACACCCCTAAATGCACTGAAGCAACTGTCATGTGATTGGTTGATTAGATAATTGCATTAAGGAGAAGTTGAACAGGTGTTCCTAATAATCCTTTAGGTGAGTGTATAAAAATCTCATTTACTGATCTGTAGATCCTCCACTAGGGTGCAGTATGCATGTGCAGCACAGGTTGGTGTTGAGTTACAGTGGCATAATTTGATAAGTACAACTCCACAGCAATGACACGCACACACACACACACACACACACACACACACACACACACACACACACACAGTCATTTACATTTTTATCAACATGTGTGTTTTAAACAGGAAAAACATTACTGTGTTTTGATGTACCCGGCTGGTCTGACGACAGGACGTGTTAAAAAAAATTGCGCGGACTTTTGTTTTCTGTTGATCTCGTGATTTCGGCAAATTCATGTAAAAAAACATCACTTCATCCAGGTTAAAAACACATTACTGATATTTGTACCGAGTCAAATACTAGCTAATTTGTTTCTGTAATGCCTTACATTGTTGCGTTACAGCAAAAAGTAATGCATTACAGTAATTAATTATTTATGTAACACATCACTTCCAACTCTGACTATTAGTAATTTGCTGAAATTAAGTGGGTCGTCTCATCTGATCTGACGTTGTAGTCGGATGAGCCCTGAGGACCTGACTGGTAGCTCCAAAACGCCTCGGTCAGAAGGGTGGGGAGGCTCACCAAGAACTCTGGTCTAGCGCGGTCTGAGTATCCGACAGCCGCCCAGCCGACACGGTCCTCCCCGAGTTCTAAAACAGCCCAGTCAGGTCGGCTTGGCTCTGCTCGTCTAGATCCACACATACCAGAAAGTTTCGGTAAAATTTCCCTTAAGTTAGATAGTGGAAACGTAACCAAAATTTTAATGGTTTTAGCCAAGTTACTCTTAGCAAACGTTACCCTCCATTAAATAACATTCGAGTTTGCTAGCTTGACAGGGAAGCTATTGTGCAAGACAGAGGGAGGAGGGGTACACTCTTTAGCTTCACCAAAAACAATTTCACCACTTCTATGTAAAAAATAAAAATAAACTTACCTTGAATACAACGCAAAGAGCTAATTCCCTGACTGTGTCCACCGACATTGAGCGATAATGGCTGCCAGGCTGGTTGTGAGAAGAGCAAGCAGCACGACAGGCAAGGGTTGACCAGAAGAACAATGCAGGGGCGGTGTTCTGAGCATGCGCGAAACACCTTCCCGCGTTGTACCACTTACATATCAGAGTGGGCGGTACTTATTGGCAGATTTTGTATTAGTTGAACAGGTAAAAAACTACATTTTTTAGTTATCTCAACTTTATGGGAAAAATCTGTTAGCATAACATAGAATATTAAGTTGCAGAAACTAAAAGCAAATATTATTTATTACAGTGCATGAATGAATGAATGAACGGCGATTATTGTCACTATACAGTGACTACAGTGACTCATCTATATGACATGATGATCTCGTTCAATCCTAGTGGTGAACACACTCTGTTCTTTTAAACTTTAGACCACTAACTCTGCGGGAGACCCTGCAGTGTGGAAAGGAGTGGATATAGGCCTACTGATTTCCATGGAGCAAACTGCGGAGATGGCGGCTCTATCAACAAACATTGTGGGTGTAGCTGTAATCCTGGAGGAGCACATCGTTTTATGTGAGCTGCACGATGTACCAAATGCTTTAGCTGTGTTGATTGGACTACTTTATTGCCTCAACATCAGCTATCCAAAGAGACTGAAGTACACCTTCGAGGTAATTCAGAAGGTACTAATGAACATTGGGGAAGCACCTGCTCTGCTCGGGTTCATGGACTGCGCAACAAATTGCTCCAGCAGTAATATGTTTTAATATCAGGGTAGCCTGCCATTTTTGTTTATTGAAAAATGTTAATTACTTTAAAAGATATCTGAAATTGTGTTAAAGTTATGCTGAAAATGTTTTTTTAAAGCTTGGCGATGAACTACATGGATTCTGAACAGTGTTAAAATAACCAAACTGGAGTCCTATCCTGTAGTTTTATGTGTTTACATACAGTTGAACAGGATTCTTGTGAGGATGTTAAAAAAACTTGGTGTTTTGAAATGATTTCTAAATGTTAAAATAGATGTTTTTAAAATAAATCTAGAAATTGACCCAAAGACGCATTTGGTTTTTATTTATATTTTAAAACATTTTGAACCCTCAAAAACAGAAGTTAAGAGTGGATCTTTTTGAAACATGTAAAAAAAAATAGTCAAGTTGACTCAACTTAAAATAATTTGTAACCTTGCTGCCTTAATATTTTGATTAAGGCTAGCAAATTATTTCAAGTCATGTCAACTAACTTATAAATCAGGCAAACAAAAAATTTCTGGTAATTTCTACTAATTTATAAATCAGGCAAACAAATAATTTCAGGTAATTTCAACTTGGATGTGAGTGGAAATTACTTTAAATAATTTGTTAGCCTGAATCAAAGATTTGTAGAAGTTACTTAGATTATGTGGTTGATAGAACTAACATATTAGTTGATCTGACTGAAAAAAGAAAATTTATTCAGCAAAAGAAAATAAGCTATGTGAACTTTATCCCATAAGTTGAAGAAACTTACTAGTTTGTTGACATTACTCAAAATTATTTGCTAGCGTTAATCAAAATTTTAAGGCAGCGAGGTTACAAATTATTTTAAGTTGAGTCAACTTGGAATTTTTTACAGTGTAACAATACATTTATAAATTATTTTAATAAAAAATAAACGCACCAGGACTTTATTTTCTGACATTTTTGTTACATTGTGATGTCAGTGGAGTAAGAGTGGTGCTGCATCCGTTCATCTCAAACCACCAACAGGTGCTGTAAACTCCACATTTATCCTACAGAGGGCGCTGTAACACCAACACAACAGCTGTTAGAAGGAGGGGTGCATCATTTTAGTCACATATTTGTAGGAATAAAATCTGAATTTTCTGCCATTTTACTCTTTATCATCAGTTCTGTGTAACCTTGCATAATAATCACTGGATTTTCTAGTTTTATACATTTCTCACCACATAAAAAAGAAAAGGTTGGTTGTCCTGACTGAGTAACCGGATCAATCACCATGTGCCTTTATTTTTCTTAGAATTAAACTAAAATCGGGGCATCAGACTTTTGTTCTTTAACAGCAAGACATCAATGACGGGCCTCCTAACACACTTTGTTTTGTAGAGATGCAGGATTGTTTATGGTTGTGTAATTACGCTCCTTGCCTTGTCTCTGTCCTACGTTTGCCTTTCTGACTGAATGAACGACTTCCTTTTCCTCTGAAACTTAATAGTACATGGGTGGAGACGTATTTCATACACATTGGCGGTTTTAAACAGGGGTCTGGGCCCCTATAGAACCGGCCATGGCCCCTGTTATGGCCCCTGTGCTGAAGAAGAGATCTGAGTTTTTTTCCCGCGCTGCCTCAGAGACGAGAACTAACGCGCTGCAGCGTTTCACACGGAGCCTTTAGAGCGCAGCACACTATGTGGACAGAACTGTTTACCCGGTGGATTTTTGAATAAAAGATTAAAAATAGTTTAAATGGGACCCGAAGAAATTCTTGAGCACGACTAACGGAAAAGACGCTAAATAAGAGACGAAGGTAAGCAATACAGTTTATTTTCCTGACATCAGTGTTTTGATCGTAGTCGCGCGTTTCTGTCATTTACTTTTAAGTTCCTAACTGAGTCTATCCACAGTTAATACTGATTTGTTTTTCCTTTGTAACATTAACTTTAAAATAAAAATGAAGTTGCTGCATTTTAAGCCTTAGACACGTTGAGATTAGATCACAGTATTCATTTATCTATGACTTTCTCGCAGCACTGACTGGAAGCATCAGCGGCCATGAAAAGAAAAAGGGACATTTTGTCCTTTTTTACCGCTGTTAATAAAGAACAGCATAGACAGAGAGAGGATGAAAGTCACGAGGGAGCTGAGAAGCAGGATGAAAGAGAGAAGGAGGAGTTGGTTGGAGAGGAACCAGAGAGGTCAGAGGCTGTCCACCCTGAGAGTGAGGAGGAGGAAGATGTAGGCTGTGAGGGAGAGAGTGAGGAGCAAAAAGAGGGACATCTTCTGTCTTGTGCACCGTGTACACTATCGTCAGGTTTGTGGGTGTTGAACAACCCCTCTGTGATTGCAGCTCATATTGTGTGTAAAATGCATTTGAGGCATGCTGACTCTGGACCAAAATTTCTGTTGTTTATATTTAATAAATAGATAAAATAAGACTCTGAATTAACTAATTATGACTTTTATCCTTGTGACAGCAGTGTCTGTCACCTCATGGACATGGTCTGCTGGTAGTGTTTTCTGTGTTCTGTCCAGGATGACTGGTTGATGTGCACACAATCAGTCTTCTGTTTATGAATGTATGTGTTAATTTTGTATTTCTATTTTGAGTTACCAGTGACTTGGAGTTTCCCATGGAGTCTCACACCTGCAGCTCATCTCCTCAGGAAGCCTAATCGGCACTCCTGGGATCTACCAACTCCCAAGGGAGGGGAGATTCATGTTTATACTTGTGTTCAATATAATGTAGATGTTTTCTGTTATGGATAGGAAGTTTGTAATTATGATTTGGTTGTTTGAGTTACCTGAATTTATTAGAGTGGTTAGTTTGTGTGCGTGTCTGTGTGTGAGGATGTGTGTGTTAATTGTATGTTAATTGTTTCTGTGCATCTCCCCCCGCCTGCTTGTCGTGCTGATTTATCGCCCTCCAAAGACTGACTCTAACTTCCTTAATGATTTCTGTGATCTTGTGGCAGACTGCATCCTAAAATATGATTATGTCCTATTTTTTGGAGATTTTAACATCCATATCTGCTGTCCTGACAATGTGCTTGCTAAAGGTTTTTTTTAATTTGCTAGATTCATTCAATCTAACTCAATGGGTATCATCCCCAACTCACGCCAGGGGTCACACCCTGGACCTGGTTATCTCTTATGGTCTACCCATCATGAACCTTGTGATTTTGCCTCCTGTGTTCTCTGACCACTCTCCAATACTCTGTGATGTTACGTTGCCATGTCCTGTCCCTGTGTGTGAAGCTCCAGCTACTAGGTTCAGAGCCCTGGATGCAGAAACTGTTTCAAAGTTTGTGGACTGTATGTCTGTAAGGTTAGAGACCTTTAACCCAGATCCATCTAACGTTGATCACTATTCACAACACTTTGATGTACTTTGTAATCAGGTGCTGGACGTGGTTGCCCCTCTCAAGCTTAGCAAGTCTAGGCCTAGGAGGGAGCCTTGGCTCTCTGATGTCACACGGGCTTGCAGGCGGGCGTGTAGATCCTCTGAGAGAAAGTGGAAAAAGGATGGCCTACAGGTCTCGCGTGAGTTGTTCAGAGCTTCTCTGGTTGCTTATCAGGATGCAGTGAAGGCTGCCAGAATGGCCTACTTTGCAGACATCATTGAGACAAACTCCAATAATCCTAAGATTCTCTTCAAAACTCTAAACTCTGTTCTGGTGTATCAGGAGCCTAGCTTAATGTCTCCTACAGCTGCTGGAAACTCTGAAGCTTTTCACAAATTCTTTGTTGATAAAGTGTCAGGCATTAGAGCAGCTATTTCTGGTAACTCTGTTGACCCTGTTCCAGTTCCTCCATCACCACCCACCCTGAGCTCCCTCGATACGGTTTCTTATTCTGAGCTGAATAAGCTTGTTGCGAGGCAGAAGCCATCTGGCTCTCCACTTGACGTTCTGCCACCTCGTCTCTGGAAGGCTGCCTTTCCGTGCCTTGGCCCTTCACTTGGTCAGATTATCAATGGGAGCCTCAGCACAGGTGTTGTCCCAGCTGCTTTGAAAGCAGCAGTTATTCGGCCGACCCTGAAGAAACCTGGTGCTGATGTCTCTGTGATAGAAAATTACAGGCCTATCTCTACCCTGCCCTTTACATCGAAACTGCTTGAGAAAGTCGTTTATCAGCAGCTGGTCTCACATTTAGCTGACTCTGATCTGTTTGAGGTTTTCCAATCAGGGTTCAGGTCTGGCCATAGCACAGAGTCTGCTCTACTGAGGGTCCTAAATGACATCTATCTATCACTAGATCAGGGAACATCTGTG
>SSNQ01034125.1:216705-229813 GCA_006942095.1 Nothobranchius kuhntae | reverse complement strand
CAGTTTCTTTCACCTGAGACGCCTTGCTAAAATCAAGCATATGCTGTCGAGAGCCCACCTGGAGCGGGTACTGCATGCTTTTGTTATTTCTCGGCTTGATTACTGCAACTCTCTATATGCAGGGTTGTGTCAGTCAACACTGCGTCGCCTACAGGTGGTGCAGAACAGCGCTGCCAGGTTCCTGACTGGGACCAGGAAACGGGACCACATTAGCCCAGTTCTGGCCTCCCTGCACTGGCTTCCGATTTGCTATCGCTCACAATTCAAAATACTCGTCTTTGTTTATCATTTCTTCCAGGGTGGTGGTCCCCCCTATCTAGCCACTCTCCTGAACAGACACTCCCCATCACGCGCTCTGCGCTCCTCTGACCAAGGCCTGCTCGCTGTCCCTCGGTCTAGGTGTCGTACCCGTGGGGACCGGGCTTTCTCAGTCCTAGCACCGTCACTCTGGAACCAGTTGCCACCCTTAGTTAGGCTGTCCCCTTCTCTGCCAGTCTTTAAGAACCACCTAAAAACACACCTCCTCCTCTTGGCGTTTCCAGAACATGTTTGATTTTGGCCCTCTTTTATGTTGAATCCATTCCACAGTTTTCATTGGTACACTCAATCCATCCACTCAATCCAAATGTGTTTCACACATTTGTATTTTACCGGAATGTTTCTTCTATCTTAGTAATTTCCATTTTGTATTTTGTAATTTGTATTTTGTAATTTGAATTTCTTTTATTGTTGATTTATTCAATATAATTACTTACAACTGTACCATGTTCAGCGCTTTGGGCTTCCTGACAGGGTTGCGGAAGGCGCTATATAAATAAAGCTTTGATTGATTGATTGATTGATTGTTCCCCTCTTGTATGTAGAGTGGTCTGATCAGCCACTATTTAAGTTGAACCTGGTGTGTCTGAAATGTCTTTTGTTTTCTGGAGATGGTCTTGTGCTGTGATTGGGTTAAAGTTTCTGTTACCTGTGAAGCTGCTCCAAAATAAAATGGAGTTTTTTGAGTCTCATGAGTAGTGCGTCTCTGGCTGGTTTGGGCAAGTCCCTGACAATCCTTATGCTAACATTTATTTTCTTTCAGATATCAGCAAGTGCAAGGATGGCCCTCCTACTCAGCCTCATTTGAGGACATTTCCAGTGACATTAATAGGAGACAGAAGACACAACTTTCAGCCAAGCTGGTATGAAAGTCATCCTTGGGTTAAATATTCTGTTACTATGGACTCTAATTATTGTCATGCATGCAGACATTTTAGCCGACCCAGTAGCGCAGGAAGTGTGTTTGACTCTCCATGTGGATTTAGGAACTGGAAAAAAGCAACTGAGAGAGGAGGTTTTTTTTTGGTACATAAAAAGTCTGAAAGGCAAAAATTGAAATTGTCTGAAATTGTATTGTGCACATATTTAATTTGTTTGAAAGTTTATTTTTCACATGTACAGTACATGTAATCTTCAAATAAAGTCACAAACTATAATAATCAACTAGAATTATTTTTTTACTCAAGTCTCATGTTGCGGTGAAGCATTCAGAATTGTTATCTGAGTACCATAAAAACATGCCAGTTTTACTTTCACAAGTAAAGCATTACTGCATTCGCTGTAATAGTTTACTTTTTCATTGTTTTTTATTATGAATTTATTTGAATCTTATTTTAGTAAAATACAGCTGTATAAGATCATAGATGAAAAAAGTAAAGGAAAAGTTTTGATAAATTTGATCCCCAAAATATAGTAAAAATAGATATGAAAAAGAAGAGAACAAAAAAGTGAGTATAGTTTCACAGTACTAGGAATTTCCTTTGGTAAAATTGTGCACAAGCACAAAATTAGTCATATGGCGGAGACAAAAAAGAATTTTGACATTGCCCTAATTATTCCCTTTTTTTTCTTGCGCCCCCATGAAAAAATACTGGCCCCACTGTGGCCCCCCTGGAAAATTTGGTCTAGAACCGCCCCTGCTTATCACCACAACAGATTTTCATAAACGCTTTGAGGAGCAAGTTACAGGGACACAGCCAATAATCCGTTATATGCTGGGTCTTGGTAAAGTCACGTATGGGCTTTGAAGAAGAGCCGATGGAATTGACACACACACACACACGAGAGAGAGAAGGATTAACAACGGTAATAGAATTCATTGTGATGTTTTAGAAAGGATAGGAATTGTATTCAGTCTCAGTGTCCAATCGCACAGTTTCCATTCAAGATTTTGTTTTAACCCTTACCCAACGTTTAAATTTTCTAACGTTAAAGTCATTAGAGCACAAAAAAATGCACTTAGAAAGCTTCCCATAGAAATATTATATAATATTTCATAAGTCCCAATTTTTTACATGAATTTCATCCTTGGCTTCAGCCCTAACAAAATGTAATAAAATATGTGTGTGTTTCTCAGATTTAACCCCTTTATTGCCAGGTTTATTAGCAAAATCAGAAGTTTGAAAATTGTACAAAAAATCAAATCATTTTTTGTGTGTTATGTCCAGATGACCTTTTTGTGGGTAAGTTGTCACAGCCTTGGAGTGTCACAAAAATATCTTTTGCTCACTTTGTAGTTTTTGTGTGATGTCATATTTTCTAAAATACTCACGTTAAAGTCATTAGAGCACAAAATAATGCACTTACAAAGATAGCCAGTTGAACACTTGATTAAAGCACACGAACAAAGAAAAAGTGTGTGTGTGTGTGTGTGTGTGTGTGTGTGTGTGTGTGTGTGTGTGTGTGTGTGTGTGTGTGTGTGTGTGTGTGTGTGTGTGTGTGTGTGTGTGTGTGTGTGTGTGTTTACTGCCGCAGATGTTTCACCCATTCTTTGATGTGCTGCTGGACAGAAAGAACTGGAGTCAGACCGTCCTCCATGGGGGATTCTGACCTTTTACAAAGACCACAAATATACTGCTGTAAGAAATGGTTTTCAGTTCATTTATGCAGAAAAACATGTAATAAAAGCAACTGTTTCCTCGGTGACAGTCAGCTGCAGAAGCTCTACCTGTTTTACACAATAGTTTTAGTTCTGGACATACATAGGATGGCTAGCTCCTGCAGCCTCTCTTGTCAAAACTGTCAGTGAGCTGCGGGTAAATAACACATTTAACATTTAAGCACAAAGTTTAAGACAGAACATGCAGAATCCAAATATCTATTATTTGGGAGAAAAGTACTTTACAGACTTTTGTTGGCACACAGCGTCACATTGTGATCAGGTTTGGACCCAAGATGCAGAATCCCTAGAACGACTTGAGGCAGGAGTGGTTTAAGAAAATAAATCCTTTATTTAAAGGAGGATGCACCAAAAGTCCCAAGGCACAAAAATCAGACTTAATCCCAAAACACACTGAGCGGTCAAAAAACAAAACTGAAGCTCACTCATGAGCACGGACTCGGACAAACTCGAGAGGGAACAGAACAACGCAGCCACATACAATGGAACTGTGTGTGTGTGCGTCAGTAAGGGCTGGGTAGTGCATTATAATGGCTGCAGCGTGTCAGTTTCGATAGGTTCTGCTTCTCTGCATTTGCATTACAATTTAGATGACAAAACTTTCTGCGTGTTGAATTTAGGTGATGAACTGTACGATCATATCTGAGAGGTTAAATTACCGGTTAAGACATTAAAGGTTTGTGACAGCGGCGTATCCACGCTTCATCCTTCTCCTCTAGCTTCATCATTTTCTTAGAGGTTGGCTTTTCACCATTCGGACACGATCTGAGCTTTTAAAGAGGTATGTAAGGGAGGGGGCTGTGGGAACTGTGGGGCTAAAACAAAAAAAAACTTCATGCGCCATTACACACATTAGGCTAAGGCGGGGGAGCCAAGGCCATCTGTTCAATGAACAATACACCATTGATGCTAAGGCGTGGGGGGTCAAGGTCAGGGGGTCAAAGAACAATAGACCTTTCAAAATGTTTGACGAAAGGTGGGTTCTTATACTACTATTATCAGAATCAGAACCATGAGGTTTGTTGCAAGGGACATGTTTGCACTCACCAGGAAATAGTTTTGGCTCTTGGTGCAGGGGACAATCAAGGTTGGGAAGGGTCGGCAACTAATCTTTATCTTATTGTTCTGGAAGTGCAGGTCCTTTAGGGAGGGCAGGTTGCAGCCAATCACCTTCTCTGCAGAGTGGATGGCACACTGGAGCTGTTTTTGTCCATCATGGTGGTTGATTTTACTGAACCGCCGCACTTCCCTGGGTCCTCTGTTCATCACACACTTGCATGTTTTGCAACAGAAGACCACTGGTGTGAGAGGTTTTCCAGATGGCTGCTGCCACTTCAACTTTACGACAAACTCTAGAGTCCCAAAAAGAAAAACGCTGGATTGTCGTGATGCAGAGTTGGTCGCAAAAGGGCCCAAATGCAGGTGAGCAGGAACCGGAGGCAGACTGGCAAGCAAAACTATTTAATATGAATTATGGTAGTTTGGATGATACAACGGGAAGACAAGATGAGGTTCTGACAAAGACGAGCTCAAACAGAGGGTTTCCAGACATGAGTCATCAGTAAGTAATCAGGAATCAGATGAGTCCAATAGACACTTAACGAGAGAACACAAGGGAGAAGGAGAAGATCCGGACAATATTCAGCAACTTTTCAGACCCCTCTAGTGACTCTTTTTCAAAGAGGCTACTAGTGACAGATCTAGCTACTTCTTGTGGCGTTATTGAGTTTTACTCAATTTTACTGTGATGTGGCTGCAAATTTCACTATCTCACCCATGAGCAAACAACAAAAGTCCCAGCCCCAAGCCTGGATGACGTGATAACTGATATTAAAAAGCAAGAATCGGCTGTTGTAGTTATTAGTGTATTTAGTGTGTTTTTAACCACTTTTTCTCTCTCCCATAGCTGCGTTTCCATCATCTGAACTTCAGGGAAGATTTACAGGAACCTCCTGACATCCACTTAACCAGGCCGGCCGAACGGCTGCTTTCCAGGCCCCTTTCAGGAACCTTCTGAGTACCTGCTCAGGGGTAGGTACTCCAAACGGCCCGGTGGAGTAGCTGAGCGGAACTTCTGGTTAACTCATGCTGATTGGTTATAACTCAGTAGGAAATTACATCAGCAGACATCGTCTAAAACTACCGGCATTAGTAAAGACACACAAAACCTAAAATAGCGTTTCCCCCCATTCGAAAATAATCGTGTTCTTGGTATCAAAATGCTTCTTTAAAATTCACGGACATCATATGTGAACCCCATGGCAAAAAAAACAAGCAAGAGTTAGAAAATTGCGTTTTTAGCTCCGTTGACTTGCATTCATTTTTTCGTTCTTCCGCAGACCCATGATGCGGAAGTGAATTAGGCTCCCCATTGGCATTTGTAACATGGGAGTCAATGAGGATTTGCTCACTTCTGCTGCCAGCCCCTAGAGGAGGAGGATGGAACTGCAATTTTAGCCATTTCTGTGTCTGCTTCATTTTCATCCCAGAATAATGGGGGCCTGGTAAACTGACATTTTCATACTGACCCCCACACAACTGACATCTCCAGACACCCATCTCTCATTAGTAAGGTTTAACTTCAAGAAAAAAGCATGCACTGTAGCTTATACATTAAGCAATTGTTTTATTCTAGTAAATTGAATCTTAAGATGTGACAAACAAAATGTGTGATCTTTTTAATCATACCTCCTCTACAACACAGACAAGCTTAATGCCAATGAAACACACGTTAATTTTTTTTTATTAATTCTTTCCAAGTACAATTTGTGCTTAAAGGCATCAACGGTTTAAAAATCAATGAAAGTTTGTGAGGAAAAAAAAACATTTTTACATTTTATTGTTGTCCAATGAAATGCATTTGTTTTTAGTAAAACTTAGTTTATTCCTCAGTCTAACTACAATCAGAAAGTATTATTGTTGCATCTAAAATTGTCCCACTGGTCTCTTGTTATAAACACATTTCCAGATGATAGAGGGAGAGGCTGGGTGTGATGGATGAGGAAAGGTTGGAAGAATCAAGACCCATCAGTCATGAGGTTGTACGTTGTGACAAATGTTAGTGTGACGATTGTTAAGAAAATAATGTATACACTCGAGCTGTTGTGATGATAATCTGTATAAATCTAGTTCACACAAGTTAAGTAGCTTTTCAATCAGAAAGTTAATCTATTCCTTTTTTTAAATCAAAAGGAGAAATGAAGTAGAACTTTATTTGACCAGACATGAAGTCTAGAGTAAAAACTGGATTATGACATTGATCAAAATGACATCCTTGCCTGTAGCACCCCTTAGCGCCCTCCTGGCACCACCACTCCGCCACTGAAGGAATACCCCAGTGTAAAAACTACAAAGCTATCTAAAGGAACTGTAGTTAAACAATGGTTTTGTTTCCTTTGTGGATTCTCATCATGTGAGCAGTCACATGTGGGCTTTGACTGAATCTTTTCCCACAAATCTCACAAACAAAACTTTTCTGTCCCAAATGAACTCTAATGTGTGTGTCTAAATTTGGCTTTTTGTTAAACGTTCGTCCACAGTGCTCACAAGTAAAGGGTTTCTCTCCTGTGTGGATTATAACGTGGCTGGTCAGGCCTCCCTTTGTGCTAAACGATCGTCCGCAGTGCTCACAAGCAAAAGGCTTCTCTCCTGTGTGAATTCTCGTGTGATTTATTAAGCCAAGTTTTTGGCTGAATGATTTTCCACAGAGCTCACAAGCAAAAGGCTTCTCTCCTGTGTGGATTCTCATGTGATTTTTTAAGACCCGCTTTAGGCTAAATCTTTTTCCACAGAGTTTACAAGAAAAACGTTTCTGTTCTGCGTGGCTTCGCCGGTGTTCGTATAAATAGGACCTTAGCATGAAGGTTTTGTCGCAGATCTCACAAGTGGGAGGTTTCTTTACACCGGCAGTAATTACACTTCTGTTTTGACTCGCTGTTTGTTCAGACTTAATTAATATTAGTGGTGCCTGGACTTTCCTACTTGAGTCTACATTTTGCTTCACTGTAGCAGATTCCTTATTAACCCGAATGCTTGAAGACCTGCTCTCATTCCAGTCGTTGGTACGGTCTTTAGTTTTTGGTTCAGATGCTGACAAGAATATTACAGAAGAGTCAGAACTGTTCCCATCCTGGTCATTTTCTTCAACCACTTCAGACTCTGAAGAGCTGGAATCCACTTCATGTTTTAGATCTGGATTACTGGTACCATCTGCTGCTCCACCATATTCCATACTCCATATTCCACTTTCTGCTTTCACCTCTTCAGTGGCGCAGCTGTGTGAAAGACCGTCGTTTTTGGTTTGGTGCAGATCAAACTGTGACAGCAGAACTTTCTTTTCATCTTCCTCAAACTGACAAGAAATTGCAGTGAATCCAACAAGCTGCGGCTCCTCCTTTATGTTCAGGAGCTCTGGGTCCTCCTGGTTCACACCAGACCACAGTTGATCAGAAAGTGGTTCCATAATCAACACGTCTGCTGAACAAGTTCAGGATACACTGAAACACAAAAACAATAGGGACAGTGTTAACCTTAAATCTACAGCAAGTGTGTGTCTGAATGGATGTGTAAAGTGTAAAGAGGTTACAGAAAAGAATCAACCCTGTTTTTCCTGATTCCATATTTTTATTTGGGAATTAAAGAACAGATGATTACTCCAACCATCCCACTGGAATCAGTAAGTGTTCTTTATTCTTTTCCAGATCCCCACAACATCCATTCAGTCAGAATACACCTTTGCCACTCAAGTGTTACAAGAACGAACCGTGTCTTCTACTGCGCAGTGCAAGTACTTCCACGTTTGGTCTGAAGGCTGGTTTATACTTCGTCTGTGACAGTGCAGAGACACGCAACACCATTATCTGTCATCGCAAGGGCTCGCCAACAGGCACGCATGCACGGATGGAGTAGAGCCCACTTTTCTAAATATTTGTTGAAAGTGACGGACTACAAGCCTGTGATTGAAATTTGATTGCACTTTATTTTGAAATGCCACATCAAATCTTTATGAAAGTCGGGGAGGATGTAGTACTCGATGTGTACTTTAAGACTGAAGTGGAACGATGTTGTGAAATCAGACAGTTTTTGAGAAATTAACCACTGAATATAGTCAAAATTGTTTTTATAGCCAAATTGAAATGTCAGAAAGGTCAGGGAGGAAGTAGCACGCGATGTGTAATTTAAGACAGAGGTGGAATCAGACAGTTTTGGGGGGAGGAGCAAAACAACGCTGACAAGGACAATGGAACAACATCGAGACACAGACAGGGTTTTATACACAAGGACAGTGTTGGGAGTAACGCAGCACAAAAGTCATTAATGTCTGTAATGCATTGCTTTTTGCTGTAATGTGGTAATGTAAGGCATATTCAGGAGCTCTGGGTCCTCCTGGTTCACCCCCCCCCCCCCCCCCCCCCCCCCCCCACACACACACACACACACACACACACACACCCACCCCAGGTCTCTATGTTTTTGGCTTTGGATATGGACGGCTTGGACATTGACCTAATTATGTTTATGATGCTTTGCCTGAAGGGTAAAGCCCTGCAATGGGCCGCCCGCTATTTCAAGCAGTATCCAATAGGGGAAGTTAGTTTTTGGATTTTTGCTAAGGATCTACAAGATGCCTTCTGCTGCAACCCACAACCACCCACTTCCTCACCGTCACACCTTCATTTGGCAGAGACAGCACTACCGGCTCTTCCCTGGTGGACTGCCGTTTGTCAGCTGCCTCCCTCTTACTAGGCGCCCTCTCTGCATCTCCGAGGGGCCGAATCGCCACACCTTCACCGTCAGTCCAGGTGTTTCCTGCTCTGAAACCCCAGCCCATCCAAGAAGCTCCATCTGTAGCAGCACAGCCCATCCAAGAGGCTCCGCCTGCAGCGGATCCACTTGTCCAAGAGGCTCCGCCTGCAGCAGTTCCGCCTGTCCAAGAGGCTCCGCCTGCAGCGGTTCCGCCTGTCCAAGAGGCTCTGCCTGCAGCGGTTCTGCCTGTCGCAGAAGCTCCATCTGCAGCGTTTCCGCCTGTCCAAGAGGCTCCGCCTGCAGCGGTTCAGCCGGTCTAAGAGGCTTCACCCCGGCCCAGCCTGTCCGAGAGTCCCGGTCTACGCCTGCAGAGTCTTCGCAGTCTTCACCTTCAAAGTCTTCACCTTCAGAGTCTTCGCCTTCAGAGTCTACGTCTTCAGAGTCCCCTTTTCATCCTCCCACGTCCCTTCATCCTCCAGAGTCCCCTCAGTCTGTAGAGACTTCGCCTTCGTCTCCTGAAGAGTCTTCGGTTCAGCCTCCTGCAGAGTCTTCACTTCAGCCTCCCGAGTCCCCTCTTCAGCCTCCTGTATATTCACCCCTTCCTCCTCCTTCAGAGTCCCCGTCTTCAGAGTCCCCACTTCATCCTCATCCTCCAGCATCCCCACTTCATCCTCATCCTCCCCACTTCATCCTCCAGAGTCTTCGTCCCTTCCTCCTCCTCCAGTCTTCGTCCCTTCCTCTTCCTCCAGAGTCTTCGTCCCCTCATCCTCCTCCAGAGCCTTCGTCCCCTCAGCCTCCTACGTCCCGGCTCCTGGTTCCCCATCGCTGGCCTCCCAGTCTCCCCTGGTCCCAGACTCCCTGGTCCCTTGTTTTACGTCTCGTGTGTGTCTTGTGGGCGTCTGGTATCCGCCCCTTGGGGGGGACTGTCATGGTCTGCGTCCTCCTCATGTGTTCTCCAGCCCCCTCTAGGATCCCCTTATGTGTCTCCTTGTGTTCCTTATGTCCCTCCTTGTGTTCCCCAGCCCACTCCAGGTTCTCCCCTTAGGTTTCTGTGCCCCTTTAGGTCTCCAACCCCTCTGGATGTCCCTCAAGTCTTCTGTGCTCCTTGTGTTCCCCAACCCCTCCAGGTGTCCCTCTAGGATCCCCCTCCCTCCCCAAGCTTCCTGTGCCCCTTTCTTGTCTCCAGCTCCCACCAGGTTTCCCAGGTTCACTTATTCTTTAGTTCTCTTTGTAATTATATTATCTAGCTAGTTTTTCCCTGTAGTTTTCATAGGTTCAGGTTCTTTTAAGTTCCTTCCTTGTTCCTTTCCCACCGGTTTATCAGTTCTCCCTTTCTCCTCAGATCATTAGTTATTTATCTGGTTTTTCTAGTCTTTAGGTTTGGTTATCATTCATAGGTTATGTTTTATTTCCCCTCTTCAGCTTGGATTCCTCCCCCGATTAGTAAATTGATTTCACCAGGTTTCCTCGGTTTCTCTCTCCCCCACACACCTGCAGCTCGTCTCCCAATCATCCTGCCCCTGTATAAAATGTCTCAATGTGTTGTTGGTCCATCGTCCTTGTCAGTGTTGTTTTGTCTCTTCCAGCGCACAACGTGACACATTTTCATGTTTCTCTTCATTCTCTTCATCTCCCAACTTTCTGCTTTGTTCTGGCAATCAAGCCAAACACGAAGAACCTCAAATATAAATATAGTGCTCTAATAAATATCCTCTTCTTTTGTCTACATATATAATTAAACCACATATAAAACATAATATCTGAAATAAAATGGATCAGATTTTTGTTGTTGAAATAAGCCCCTTCATTGTTGGTACCACGTTTGTACAGAACTAAAACAGATTTAGAAAGTACTAGTTTAGCCGTAGCAGCTAGAAACTGAAAATAAAAGAACACACAGCCCCTCAGACCAAGGCCGGATTAACCATATGGGCAACTGGGCAATTGCCCAGGGCTCACAAACTCTAAAGGGCCTAGGGCAGCAAGGGCACGAGCAAAATACTGTATCTGTAACCTCCCATTTCATATTAAACTAGGTTGACCGTAGTCCTGTTTTCCCCGGACATGTCCACTTTTCACTCTCTGTCCGGGGTGTCCGGGGGTGGGGGTGGGGAGTTCTTGTATTGATGAAAATGTCCGGTTTTTCATCCAGGAGCAGGGATCGAATTATGGGGCAGCTGTATATCCTACACATCCAGGGAAGTCGGAAAAAAAGTTTTCTACTTATATTACATCATTCATGGACTCTTTAGAGCAGAGAGCACAGTGAGTGGCACAGAGAGCTGATCGTTGTTGCGCAGCGCTCCAGGCTGCTGCTTCCAGAGCACGGTCCATTCTCAAAGTGGCAAGGCAAAATGACCCCTCCCCCCCCTCCCCCCCATAACTGGGCCCCCCAGAAGCCTCTGTGTAATTCATACCCTGTCCAGCAGTGTTAGTTATATGGTGTTTATAAAAGCCCCTCAGACATTGCTGACATGTTCTAATATTATCAGATGAAAAACTAAATTATCAGACATGCTGTCTCATCTGCTTCTTTTCTAAACTTGCAAAAAGTAACAAAACCATTTGAAAGCCACTATTTGTGGATTATCTGAAAGTTTCCATGGAGTGTGGGACAACTTATTTTTTCATTGATCCTATTGTCTAATCTCACAGCTGAAACAAGTATCCTTAATAATCTGTGCACAGGAAGCGTACCAATGCTGTAGTAAAACAAAAGGTTTAATAATTTATTATTAATAAAACCTTGTTGCAGCACTAAAGCAGAAAAATGAGATTTTGCAATAAATATGCTAAATATTTAAATATTAATTGTTTTGGAGCCCTTTTATTGGCAGAATCTGATATTAATTTAGTTCTTACAAAAAAATGGGTCCCAACATGGTTTGTGTGGTGTTGCCATAGTGTGACGTCATAGGCACAGATCCCCTGTCCTCTTGTTTGGAAATGGAAATATGGTCACCCTATATTAAACAAACTGTCCACCCGGGCTTTTGCGCTGCACAGAGACGCTTCGCTGCCTATGACTTTGAGCGTCATTTGAGAGTGGTTGAGAGTCCGTCTCATGCAGACTGACCAGTGAAGAGAGGGCCTCAAGTTAGGACCCTCTCCTCATTGGTCAGTCCACACGAGGTGGGTCAAAGGTTACCCTGAGCGGGTTACGTGATGTCAGGCATTCAAGTATTGAGTATATTTACTGCATATTACAGTAAAATATTCTGTATGTGACCATATTATGGTGATCCTTGGGTCGTGAGGATGGGGCCCTTTAATATTGTTGCCCAGGGTACAACGAAGTGTTAATCTGGCCCTGCCTCAGACTATCAACGCTTTTCCTAAACTCATTTCTCCTCTGGGGTTCTCTAATGCAGTGGTTTCCAAACTTATTTAGCTGCGCACCCCCTTCTATGTCCCAACCATGTCAACGCACCCCCCAGCCCCACATCAGGGCATGGCTATATATATATATATATATATATATATATATATAGCCTGATATATATAAATATATATGTCAGACGTCACGCTAAACAGTCACTCGACAGACAGGGTTAAAAAAATATGATCGAACTTTTACCCATCACTTTCATTTTTATGTTTATGTATTATGTATTTTTGAAATAGTAATTAATAAACATTCAATACCATTACAATTTCCTTTGATCTAATTTTAAATCAATATTTAGAGTGCCCAGGTAGCACATAAACAATGCAATTTAACGGTTTTCTTAAAGCAGGAACGTTTAACCAGAGCTCTCTCCTTCCTTCTGCTCTGCGTAAACCTGAACTGGTCACCTACTTGTGCGTAATCAAATGTCTATAGGGGAAAAGATGGAAAAGCTATAGCCATGAGGTTCACTTTTGCCTCAGACTGACTTATTGCTGTTTTATGGTGTGGCTGAATCTGCGATCTGCTGCCACGCGGACTGGAATAACAAATGCTGCAGTAACATGAGTTGTGGTCAGGTTCATGAGGAGTCACTGGCTGGAGCGGACTCAAATTTCATACGTCATCCCAAAATAGAAGCTAATATCTTAATATGACCTTGAATGAAAAATGTTGTTATAAAACCTCTTAAAAGTTTTTTATCATGGAAGCGGCAGCGCTCATTTCTGCCTTCAGTCTGACGGCACAACGCAGCGTGCGCTTGTTGAATCTGTGTGTGTGTGTGTGTGTGTGTGTGTGTGTGTGTGTGTGTGTGTGTGTGTGTGTGTGTGGTGTGTGTGTGTGTGTGTGTGTGTGTGTGTGTGTGTGTGTGTGAGACACCCACATCATGACAAACACGGACTGCTTTCCAAAAGAAATCATTCGCAATAACTTCTCCAACCAGCAAAGACCTACATACAATAAGGTAACCAGAAGGGGAAGGAAGAAAGGTGGTGTTAGAGCCAGACTCAAAAGAGAGACTCTTAAACAGCGGGCCC
>SSNQ01034125.1:152666-179373 GCA_006942095.1 Nothobranchius kuhntae | reverse complement strand
CTTCGCCCTTTGAGAGTCTTCGATGTCCCCTTCGCCCTTTGAGAGTCTTCGATGTCCCCTTCGCCCTTTGAGAGTCTTCGATGTCCCCTTCGCCCTTTGAGAGTCTTCGATGTCCCCTTCGCCCTTTGAGAGTCTTCGATGTCCCCTTCGCCCTTCGAGAGTCCTGTGTTCCCTCATCCTCAAGAGTTTTTTTTAAGAAAAAGTTCTAAAAAGTTAGGTTTAGTGTGTGTTTTAACTTTTATCCTTTTTCTTGTTTATGTGTGGGGGTGTTACGGATGCCAGCTTGACCAAATTCACCCATCTGTAGTGAATCAGCCTGACACCGCTCCTCCTCCTCCTCTCTCCCAAGCTGCTGAGGAGCACAGCTGCAAGGAATCTTCACTGATTGCCATCACCTGTATAAAAGGGCTGTGCCTTCAGCAGTCTGGGAGGCAGCAGTGCAGGGGTTCTGCTGTCCTCCTGGTTTTGTGTAGTTTTAACCCCTGTTCGTTTGAATTTGTTTGAGTTTTAAACTTTGGTTGTTTTTAACTCTTAATGAGAAACTGAGGATGATCCAGTGGGATCTTTTGTATGTTCGGTTTTTAAGGTTAACTTTGTTTGTGGCAATTTTCCTGACTTCAGTTTTAACACCTTTCGTGTTGGTAAAGCTTTTAAGATAAGTTTTTACCAGGTGTTTTTAGTCAGTGGATTGTTTTGAACTTTTATCAACTTCGGGATTTTAAAACACCTTCATTGCGGTAAAACTTTTAACATAAGTTTTTACCAGGTGTTTTATAGTTGATAATTTGCTTTGTACTGTTAACCTTTTAGAGAAATCAGTTTTGCTCGTGTTTTAATACCTTTTGTACAAATAAACCCATTTTAAACTCCTCCACCAGTTCTTATGTTCTCCCCATCCTTCACACTTTTAACATCTCATGTCGGGGACGTAATATACGCCAAAGCCATTTTTGGCCTCATTCACACATTTTCCTCCCATCTCAGCTTCAATTTGGTCTCCTCCCCCGAAGCGGGTCTGGTCTTGGTTCTCAAATCTGGATATTCTGTAAATTTTCTGGCAAATTATTTCTGAAATGACTTCTACTAAAGACACCGCCGAAAAACCGTACATCCCATCTACAAAGACGTACTGGATAGCACAATTACATGTGACGCCACTAGCTTGTTATCAGATGAAGTGGTGAAGTGGATATGGAGTCAGATTGGCATGTTTTGCGCAGGTACGCCTCCCGGTAGCGGCGCAAACTTTTTTCTTCTTTTCTAGCTACACTTGCCAGTACTATGTTTTTAACCATTTATTGGTATACAGTTTAAAATATAATGACTAATGTGTTTGTTTTTATTCATTTATTTGTTTATTTAGCCAGTGTGAGGCCATTTGTGAGCAGAGTTTCAACTAAAATGCTGTTTAGGAACGACCAAATTCAAAGAACTTTTAGAGACATAAATATTTTGCTGAAAGTAAACATTACAACTAAAATATAAATAAATTGAATGTTTCAGCTGGCTAAATAGATTGCTGCAGAGCCCACCGAGAGTCGAACTAGCATCAGCAGAGGGGAAAGCAGAACTTAAGCTTGACTATCTTGCCACCGGACTATACATGTGTATTCATGTCAACGCTGCACTACCAGAGCCGACTAACAATTTTCCTTAAATGCTGTTGTAGGCCGCTTTTGTTGGAGCGGCTGTGGGCTAGCCTGGCAAGCCAGACTAAATAAATGTATTATTTATTATTTATTTATTATTACAAACTTTGCAAATCAAGAATTTGGTCTAGTTCACTAGGCTAGCTGTGGGCAGATATTTACTGAAAGAAACCTTTTCCTTTTGGGATATATTCAGGCTTTGTCATGTAGCAAGTTATATTCATCTTGCTTAGTTGGAGCATAGAACATAGCATCAACATTTGTAAACTAGTAACAGCCGTAATTCATGTGGGTCAGGTTAGTTTGCGATAAAATTTAAAACAAAAAAACAAAAAAAAAAACAGAAGAAGTCAGTGGGCTAGGCTGTTTGCGTGAATGGGCGGGGCTGACTCTGGTGCAGCTCCGCCTTTGTGGTTCTGCAGCGAGCACCCTCTCGCTCAAAAACAGACCCAAGAGAGAGAGAGAGAGAGAAAAGACACCAAACTCTCTGGAGCTCTCAGATCAAGATGATGGTGTTTGAGAAAACTTTCTGGAAGCTCCGTCAAAATCAACACGCTCAAACGTGATCACGTGATCAAATGGGTAGCCAATGGCCAGCATCAAAGATTATACAGGAGTCACTTGTAAGTCGCTTTGGACAAAAGCGTCTGCTAAATACATAAACATAAACATAAACATAAGTCAAGAGCATTCCCTAAAGGTACAACAAAAAGTTGTCTATTAACATTGCATGGTTTATCACATTGCCATGGCAACTCAAAATGCTAAGAAAAGTACCAGCACACATCTCCCGACCAAGCCAGTCCTTTTGATGTACGATTTTTGGGGGTGCATGCTTCTATTCCAGCCACATTAGTGCATACGAAAAAAGAATAATAAAAACTAGAAAAATCCTGAAGAAATTTTAAGAAGGGGCCTGCCACCTGGCACAAGATCATTTTTTTGCTAATGTAAAAAATGCCACACAGAACAATAAGAGTTATTAATAAAGACGATTAATGTCAAAACTCCCACCAAATGCATAGCAACAAGGGCCCTGCCGGCAGCAGCAACAGCAGCAGTAGCAGCACGAATGTTCTAGAATGTGTACTACATCACTTGGTAACTACAGAGATCAAAGGACAGCAGTTTATGACATCACTCTTGGTTACCCCGGAGACCAGTACAAGCACTTGTGACTCCATTCGATATACACTGTTTCGCCTTACAGTTTTCTGATTGTTTGGGACAGATTGTTGAGAATTTTGTCGCAGTTTTATTTTTAAACTCATCAATAATTATAGTTATACATTATAACGTACTGACATGTTTGTAAAATAGTATTTATACTTTACGTTTATATTCTTAAATACATTTATATGAAATAAAACCCCTTCTGCTGAATCGCCACCTTATCGTGGTGATCCTGTTGTCTGGAGGCTTTGTCCCAGGAAAGCCCTCATGACAAACCAGACTTGGGAAAGGGGTCAGACTAAGCGGTTCATCATCCTTAACTTCACAGGATTTTACTTTTTCAACCGCTCCTGCCTGAGTAGTCTAGATTTTCTGCATTTTGGGTCCAAACCTCCTGTTCTCAACGTTACAGCAGTCCTCACCTCCAAACCCACATTTCCCGTAGTTTCCATCCACGTTTGCTCCACATTTTGTACTCCTGCACTCACGGGTGAATAAATGTTATTATTTTCTGACTTTTTCCGCGATGCATTCTACAGTTTATTCTGGATCTGCTGCTAAATATCTGTTTACTTTTTAACTGAGCTACAGCGGTACTGGTGACCAATATACAGGTAAGCGGCATACTGACCAATCACAAGCTTGCGTTCTCCGTCACTTTCGACGGATGTTAAACATTTTGGGCATGTCTCCGTCACCCTCTGTGAGCCCAACGGAGAGCCCTTACACCGATGCATAACTGTGTTGCGTGTCTCCGCACTGTCGCAGACGGGGAAGTGTAAATCAGCCATAGAGCTGTGTCTCTGTGATAAAAGCTAACAAAATAAAACCTAAAAATCCCTGAAGAAATTAAAAAAGGGACCTGCCTACTGGCACAAGATAATGGCCATGCTCACGTAAAAATGCCTCTAAGCTGGCCTGCCATCTACACATGTACATATTGAATTGAATAGTTATGAAAGTTGAGAGTGGTGTACACTTAAAATGAAAGATGTTACGATGTATTGCAAATAACTTCCCTACAGTTAATCCGATCACTTAGAAAAAAAATAACACACTTCCCACGGTCGAGCCGGGCGTTTTGATATATAATTTGTGGGGGTGAAACATTTACATCAGTCTCATGACTTGTTTCTATGTTGAATGATTATAAATTGACCATAAGTATGCCCTTTTCCTTCTCCAATTTAGGCGGTCGTGCGAAGGGGAAGTCTACTGGATCTACTGGATCTACTGGATCAGACTCACTGCTGTTAATAGGTGGAAGGACCTTATAGGGTCCAGGGTATCTTGGGACAGGTTTTCTATTTGAGCTGTTTTCACAAATAGATGGAAGGCGGTCGAAGGAATGATGCGTTGTTTGGTCAGGATTTTCCTCATAAAGGTTCAAGTTTCTCTTCGTGCATTTATTTTCTGATTCCCTAATTCTAATGTCATGTACTTCACACTTTTTAGTGTCTTCTACTGTGAGTTTCGCCTCTTGTAGCTGTTCTCTTTGCAATGTAGGTCGCCGCTCCTTAACCTCATTCTGTTTCTCCATATTTTTCATTATCTTTTTGGTTTCTCTGCTTTCATTTCGAGCAAACAAGAATTTGTTTTCTGAGTGCTCTAAGTTCTCTTTAACTTGCTGGATCTGGTGAAGCAATGTGGAACATTTCGTTTTAAGCTGATTTGCCTCCTCGTTCTTTTGGTTCATCTGCACTGAAGTGGTGTTTCTGAGTTGCTTGAGTTCAATCTCTAATCGCTGAATTTCTGCTTGAGCATTTGACCAATTGGCTTTGAGGCGTGTTATGAGTTCTTTATATGTCTCTGTTTCCTTGAGAAGATTCTGATGTTTTTTCTGACAGCTTGTCAACGTGGACTTCAGACTGACCATCTCATCGTCTTTCTGTGTCTGGATGAGTTTCATTTTACTTACACAATAATCGTTGTGAAAGTTATTTTTCTCTGTCAGATCCAAGTTTTTCTCAGTCAAAACTTGTATTGTTTCCTCCTTTTCAGCTGTCTGTTTCTTATATATCATCAAATCATTTTCAAGATCTCTCACTTTAACCTGTAAATGGTGAAATTTAGTTTCATTCTGTCTTGGTTTCTCCTCAGTCATTGCCTTGTGGTAGTTCGACTTTTCTATTTGAAAAGATGACTCTTCCTCCACTTGTCTTCGCTTCTTTTTTAAATCATCGGTGAGATTCTGCACTTTACTGTCCAAATCCTGTTTTTGTTGTTCAAGTCTTTCAGTGTACCGATTAAGCTCTGAAATTTTATATTTTAAACGGCAATTTTCCAACTTCAAACTCTCATTGGCTTCATGGGTGGATTTGAATTCGTTGAGTTTCTTTTCAGCTCTTCTACATTTATCGCTAATGTCTCTGTAATCATCTTCAAGCCTGCTGTATCTTTTGGTTAGTTCTGATGCGTTTGCCAAATGCCGATCAAATTCTCTATTTACATCTGATAATTTTGTGTTTAAGGCCGACGTTTCAGCTGTCACTGCAGTTGCAATATTTTCCTGCAGCTTGACTTTGGCATAAACAATGTCTCTCTTCAGTTCAGTGTTTTCATCGCTAAACTTTTGCAGTTCTTCTAAAAGGGATTCCTTAGACCAATGTTGGTACTTATTTTTAAACAAACGGGAAAGCATGTCGTCAGACGCTGAGAGTGGTTTATCAAGACCTCCCCTGTTGGTGTTCACAGTAGATGTGATGTGTCTGCGTGTGACCTAGTACAGTAGTGATGATGTTATCAAAGGGTGCACAATGATGATGTCATCAAAGGGTGCACAGTGATGATGTCATCAAAGGGTATTGTTTTTATCTTCCTAAATAAAGGATGATTACCATTAGTTAGTTGATGACCATCATAATTTGATAAATCAATTAATTGACCAAATTATATTAATTTATCAAAAAAGTAATGAAGTAACTTTTGATAAAAAATATTATTAGAAAAATTTCTTAAGTTATTTAATTACATTAATTTATCAAAATGTCAAGAATTAACTTTTGATAAATAAATATAATTTATCAAATTATATTTATTTATCAAAAAAGTCATGAATTAAGTTTTGATAAATAAATATAATTTGAAAAATAAATTTTATTATCAAATTATATTAATATATCAAAAAAGTAATGAATTAGCTGTAGATAAATTAATATAATTTCATAAATAAATAATTTATCAAATGATGATTAGAACTGATTGTAATTATCCTTTGATAATTTCATTAAATTATGAAATTATATTTCTTTATCAAAATATTATTTATTAACATTTGATACATTTATATAATTTGATAAATTAATTAATTTGATAAATTAATTCACAGGATCTTTCATGGAGGTACAGTCAAAGAGTCAGAGTACCCGGCCCGGAGGGTTACCGGGGTCCCACCCTGGAGCCAGGCCTGGGGTTGGGGCCCGTGAGCGAGCGCCTGGTGGCCGGGCTTTCGCCCATGGGGCCCGGCCGGGCCCAGCCCGAACCGGATACATGGGCTCATCCAACTGTGGACCCACCACCCGCAGGAGGAACATGAAGGGTCCGGCGCAATGTGGATCGGGTGGCAGACCAAGGCGGGAGCCTTGGCGGTCCGATCCCCGGACAAGAAAACTGGTTTTTGGGACATGGAACGTCACCTCGCTGGCGGGGAAGGAGCAGGAGCTTGTGGCAGAGGTTGAGCGGTATCGGCTAGATATAGTCGGACTCACCTCGACACATAGCATTGGCTCTGGAACCCAAGTCCTTAAGAGGGGTTGGACACTCTCCTTTGCTGGAGTTGCTCCGGGTGAGAGGCGGAGGGCTGGGGTTGGCTTTTTGTTAGCCCCAAGACTCTCTGCCTGTGTGTTGGGGTTTACCCCGGGGGACAAGAGGGTAGCTTCCCTGCGCCTTCGGGTCGGGGAACGGGTCCTGACTGTTGTTTGTGCTTATGGGCCAAATATCAGTTCAGAGTACCCACCCTTTTTGGAGTCCCTGGGATGAGTGCTAGATAGTGCTCAATCAGGGGACTCCATTGTCCTGCTGGGGGACTTCAATGCTCACGTGGGCAATGACAGCTGGACCTGGAGGGGTGTGACTGGGAGGAACGGCCCGCCTGATCTGAACTCGAGTGGTGTTTCGTTATTGGATTTCTGTGCAAGCCGCAGTTTGGCCATAACGAACACCATGTTCGTACATAAGGATGCCCATCGGTACACTTGGTACCAGGGCAGCCTAGGTTGCAGGTCAATGATAGACTTTGTAGTCGTATCATCCGACCTGCGGCCGTATGTTTTGGACACCCGAGTGAAGAGAGGAGCGGAGCTGTCAACTGATCACCACCTGGTAAATAAAGGTGAGGAGCTCGGACATTCGGGAGGGACTCGGAGTAGAACCGCTGCTCCTCCGGATTGAAAGGAGCCAGTTGAGGTGGTTTGGACATCTGGTCAGGATGCCTCCTGGACACCTCCCTGGGGAGGTGTTTCGGGCATGTCCTGCCGGCAGGAGGCCCCCGGGTCGACCCAGGACACTTTGGAGAGGTTACATTTCAAATCTGGTCCGGGAACGCCTTGGGGTCCTGCCGGAGGAGCTGGTGGAGGTGGCCGGGGAGAGGACGGTCTGGAGCTCCCTAGTTGGGATGCTGCCCCCGCGACCCGGACCCAGATAAGCGGAGGAAGACGACGACGATAAATTAATTATTTTATCAAATGATGATTATAATTGATCATAATAATATTTGTGATTAATGTCATTATCTCAACCGGTGTGACCTGCTTGCTGCAGCAGCAGTGTAGGTCCCTTAATGATTACTAATAATTAAAATGTTGTTTTGTCTTCTTCAAACATTAAGGTATAATGTTCAGCTCATCGGGTTTTTGAGCAGAAATAAGCTGAAATGCTTCAATTTACTGAAGTCATTGTAGTGGAATATAGTTGTATATTCTTACACTTTTATTAGGTCCAGATATTATAATCAGAAGAGGTTGTTTTTACTTCAGGGAGTTTTATTTAAACACTTTGTATTGAGTTTTAGACAAGAAAAGAGAGAGTTGGGATCTTAAGAATCTTTCATTTCTATAATTATAAATTCAAACAATGTCCCAGGACTAACTCTCTATGATGGATGCATATGGATTTGAATGTTGAAGTGTTGGTGTGTGTGTGTGTGTGTGTGTGTGTGTGTGTGTGTGTGTGTGTGTGTGTGTGTGTGTGTGTGTGTGTGTGTGTGTGTTCAGAATCTCCAGGCGGATCTGGTTGTCTGATGTTATGACTAGGAACCACGAGGGCTTCAGAAGCTCATGACATGAAACGCCATCTTGCCGAATCTGCGTACCTTTGGAGACTCCCGCGTTCAGATCAGGAATGTCAGGTCCCCGGACCTCCTTGGTACTGGACTGATGAAACAGTGTTGCAGCACGACAAAACCCGTCTACGGATAGCTCCGGTAGTAGTGGCAGGTCTCAGCGCGTTCAGCTTTTATTTTGAAGGAACCGTCGTCTTGTTGTTCAAACGACAGAATTTCCAGCTTGACAGTTGTCAGCTTAAAAGTAGAAAAACACAGCTGGCCAGACTGTAATCTCCTTTAGCGATGATGATTTGAGAGCTGGTTGAAACTACGTTGAGTCTATGATGTAACTCCGTTGGAACTCAGAGGGAACTGAACTTAAAATGGCGTTGCTCTGTTTTTATTAACTTAGTTGTTTATAAATCTTAGCAAATCGGAGTGGACAATTTAGGTAAACAGCCCAGATTCTGCCCTGCAACAGACGAAAGCTCTGATTGGATGAGAACAATGTGTCATGCGTTCTTATGTTCTGTGGATCAGTATGTCTGGTGCACAGTCCTGTTTATTCATTAAACACATAAATCATGACATCTTGATTTCACAGATCAGTCACCTGATTATTATTGATCAACATATGTTTTGATTAGCTTTATTACAAATAAAGTTCTTTGATTAATTAATGAAAAGCGTTCTTCTTCCTTCTTCTGTCTCTTTTCCTGGAGTGTAAACATTTAGAAACAAGCACCCGACCTTGGTGATTCATGCACGCTGTTACTGTGTGAAGGGGCAGCTGTTAAGGGCAGACAATAACGCTACATCATTCACAAAACATCTCCTTTATAAGAACCTCCTTATTGGATTTTTAAACAAACCCCAGTCTGAATCTTTGAGATGTGAAGCTGAAAGTCCCACCAGCTCCCCTGCACACAATCTGTGTCGTTTAAACAGAAAACAACTCATTGCAAACATCTGCAAACTAAGAGCTGCAGGAATCCAAGAGTCAAGTCCTCAAAATATCCCTGGGCTTCCTTTTAAGTACATTCATGTGCAGTAAATAGCTAAATATATATTTGTGGTCTATAATAAAATGAGTGGAATATAGCTGATGACTTCACACAACAACAAAACTAAAGCTAAAAACAGACAGGAGTTTAGATCCAATCCCATTCAGGAAGCTGCTGGTTTGGTCTTATAAGATTTGTTTCAATGGAACTTTAACTGTAGTTGCAGCTTTTACCTGCAGGTGAAGAAAGGAACTGAGAGTTGTGTTACAATAAAAGGAGCAGCACTTCCTTCAGCTGCTGCAGAAGAAGGTAAAACAGCAACACTTCAGCCTAATTTATCTGCCTTTTGTTTAGTGTAAAATGAAGCATCTGGTCATATTTATAGTAATAATCTTCACTGGTAAGAGTATTTATGTTTATATAAAAGCTAATATCAAGTGTATTTATGTTATGTTCTGGTACAGACAAATAAACAAAGGAAAAATGGAATCAGTAACTTACTCTCTTGGCAATGATAAAGCTAGGTCACTCCAGGACCTTGAAATGCTTCCAATGAAGCCACTCCTTCATTAGCCAGGTGGTGTGTTAGGGCCCATTGTCATGCTGAAAGACCCAGATATGTAGGATGTTCAATACCCTTGCTGATGGAAGGTTTTCACTCAAAATCTTATGATACATGGCCCCTTTCATTCTTTCCTTTATACGCATCAGTCGTCCAGGTTCCTTTGCAGAAAAACAGCCCCAAAGCATGCTGTTTCCACCCCCGTGCCTTACAGTGGGTACAGTGTTCTTTGGATGCAATTCAGCCTTCTTTTTTCTCCAAACATTAGTAGAGTTTTTATTAAAAAGTTCTACTGTGATTTCTGTAGCGAAGATGTTCTTACATTAAATTAAAAACCATAGAATGTGAAATATCATAAAATATGAAATATCACCTTACTGGATCTTTGAGTAAATTTAACCAGAAGATTGAATCTTTATTGCAGGGATTGAGCAACACTTCGAATCAACTCCAAGAAAGAGAGAGAGTCAGGTTTAAAAGGATAAAAGATTTATTTAAACAAATTAAACAAGACTAACTTTAAACACTATGTGTATGATGAACTAAGGTGAAGTAAGACTGAGAATGGTGTATGTGTAAATGTGTTCAGAACCAGCAAGTCCGGAGAAATGATTAGTTCTGATGGGAGTGAAATGGTGTTTCGCTGTAAGCTTTGGTTGGAGATCTGTCGGTCTACGTACCCAGCGGAAGTCCCCGTTTAGATCAGGAGGTGTTGAAGTCCAGATTGGACCTTGTCTGGAACCGAAGCCGCAAAGCCTCAGTTGCCGACCAATCCCGTCTTGAGATACTCCCAGGTCACGACAGCTTATTGGCACCAGCAAGACCCTGAAGGGTCGTGATGGTTCAGCTTTTATTCTGAAGGAACGGTTGCAGCAGGTGGAACATGCAACAGATTTAATCCAGCTTGTCGTTAGGTTCTTTCGGCTTTAAGAGGAAAGTTACGGACTGGCCACTCCGATAACTTCTCTAGAACGCTTTGAACTCCAGTTAAGATGACGTGGGGCATAGTTTTATAATTTGGATGTTTTGATTTATGGTCGAATCAGACTTTGCCAGCAAAAGGGGATTTAACAAGCAACAAAACCACGCCTCGCATCAGATTGTCACGGCGTGTGGGCGAGGTGAGCGAAGGTGAGGCTAGGATTCACACGCGGGGAGGAAGACAGGCAGACAGGTAGAACGTTTAGCATGAACTTTAATGAAAAACACGCAGGACACTGAAACAATGGACCGACACAAGACACAGAACAGAAGGGGCTTAAATACACGAGGGTTGGGAGCTAAGGTGATTGGGAAACGAGAGGCAGGTGGGAGCAATTAACGAGACACAAGGCTGAACCAAAATGGGGAGACAGGACAGGGTGTGTCACAGATCTGGAAGGTTCTGATTGGATCAGAAAAAGGAATGTGTCATGTGATTTTTAACATTACGTGTGATCAGTCTAGTGTAAATATTTAAAGTTATATTGCTTATTAAAATACTATCATAGGATTATAATATCAAGTAATTAATATTCTCATTTAACAGACTGATTGAACATTAGCTCCACATGATTATTTGATTATTATTTAATAGAGGAAAGTTCTGTTTCTAAAAGAGTTCTTCTTCTTTCTTCTTTCCTGTGCTGCCCAAGGAAGCAACAGTTTAGATAAGAGCACAGAGCATGAGTGGCCTTGGCCCATGTCATGTAGATTAGGCTTGTGTCAGAAACTTGTGTTTCTGCTTGGGCAGAGCGAATAGAGCAGGGCTTTTTAGGTCAAAGATGGACAATTCACCACGCTACATTTCATCTTGACAATGTGTTCATTTAAATGAAATTCAAGCTGAAGAGCAGACAAAACAAACAACTAAAGATCACAACAAAAATGGCAATCGAATAAAAGAATTTAAACAAAAGAACTTTATTATTAAAATTTCCAAATTCTAAAAAGTAATTCCTACCAAACCGTTTGTTACAAAGACCGAGAACCAAGGAGAGAAGAACAGGGGGTGAAGCTGGTTCTCTTTCTGAGATCTGACTGCTGCTGTCTTTTAAGTCATCAGTGATGACTTGCAGCTGTGGCACTGAGCAGCAGGCTGAGGTGGATGAGGCCAGCTTGACGAAAAAAATTCCAGTTTAACACGTGAAGTTTTACTTTAGATGTTTAAAGGTTTGTGTTTTGATGCCTGTGTGGAGCTGCCATTGCATGATGTTTAACGTCATTTATGATTTCAGCCTTTTGGGGTTAGTGCACATGTGTGTTGTTGGATAATGTGGTTGAACATCTTTTTTCTCATCTTTGCTATAAAACACTGATTTTAAAATCTCACGTCACAGATTTGTGGCTCTGATTGGTTGCTGTGTTCCAGGCTTCTCCAGCAGGTGGCGCCATCCAACCTAACCTCTGCCAATTGCTTTATTTTTTTATTTTTTATTTATTGAAAAATCTACATTTAACACAATAAAGATACAACTTCTTGTTTTATGGCTGGTGTTTAACTAAAGCAGCAGAACAACACGATCAGTGACAGAAAATGTCAAACATGATTAAAGCTGCAGAACAGCTCCGTCAGCTGTGTTTGACACAAGCTGCTGTTCAAACATCATCATGTTGTTTAGAAACACATGAAGAATCTGGCCTGAAACTTTATGCTTGTTTGATGAGATGTTAAAATCAGGAAAAAAACATCTGGAGTTTATGAGAACAAATGGATGAATAAACAGTTAAGTGTTAGTGCTGACTTAGTAAATGAAATAAACTAAATGTGCATCTTTATTTAGTGAAGTTCTAATTAAATTACAGTTATAAAGACAGGAGGATTGTTTATCACTTGCTTTATATAAATAAAATCTGCTAAACTGTTTAATTATAAACTCATTCATCAGAAATAATAGTAAAATGAGACTTTTTGATGAATCAAACTACAAACATGACTAAATTAATTCAGCTGCAGTGGAAGGTTTAAGAATACATCAGACTCATTATTAATATGGAATAATAAGTGTTAATGACATCATTGTTCATCATATAATAACATCACATGTTTTCTAAATTAGCTTTAATATTAAACATCATCAGTCTTTTCATGTAAAGCAGCAGTGGGGCTGTTTCAGTCCCTTTACTGTTCTGTTATTGTCTCCAACAGGAGAAAAAGTGCCTTCAGATTTTAAAACTCCATCTTTGTAGTTTATTTATCAAATGATGGATCATCATTAAACTCCAACAGCTTCAGTTTTATTAATCAACAGAAAGTTTCAAAGCTCTAACAGAAAAAGTTAAATCTCCAGTTTTAGTTGTGAAAAATACAACAAAAACTTCTAGTAATGAAAACTGAAACTTTCTGGCTGATCGTCGCGTTTCTGTTTAGGTGAAATTAAACGTTTTGTGTTAAAACTGATTATGTTTCATCTCACAAATAACTAAATAACATTATTTAATATAAATGTGACTGCGCTGTTTTCAGGAACAAGTAAAGGGGAATTAAAGACAGTTGGGTGTTGCAGGAGGAAATCTAAATGGATCACAGATGTCAGACGTTTGTAGCTGTTTTATGTTATTTCCTGTTTATGGGAGAAGTTTGAAAACATGTCAAATCATATTAAACAGAAAAGTAAGTTTTATTAACTTTATTTGCTTTTTGGATAAAGAAAATCAACCTGTAGCTTCAACAAACATTATCACTTCAAATTTAAATCAAAGAGAAAAATTAGTAAAACAGTAATAGTGGGTTTGTTTTGTAGTTTTCATTTTTTTAACATTTAATCTAGTTAAATTTGATTGTTTTGCCCAGTTTGGTACAGCTGGAGGTGATAAGTTCTCCACAAGAACCTGTGATTAAACATCTTTAGAAGCACAAAATACAATCTGATTTTAAGTTAATCGTCCTGCAACATAAAAACACACATGTAGACTTTTCTGCTCCAGATGACCTTAAGGTGTGTGTGTGTGTGTGTGTGTGTGTGTGTGTGTGTGTGTGTGTGTGTGCGTGCGTGCGTGCGTGCGTGCGTGCGTGCGTGTGTGTGTGTGTGTGTGTGTGTGTGTGCGTGTGTGTGTGTGTGTGGTATTGTTACACACATGCAGGTGCACTCAGGGAGCCGGAGGTTGCGGTGAGGTAGAAGGTTGCACCTCGCTGGTTTCTCAGCTCAGAGGCGAGCTGCAGGCTGCTCGGTGACCACATCCTGTTCTCTGCTGTTGCTCCTCTGCAGGTTTCATGACCCGCTTTGTCTTCCTCACCAACAACAGCTCTGACCTTCATCTCTACACTCATGAGAGCGCTGACTTCCTGTTGTTGTGTGTTTGACTCACAGAAACTCACAAGTTTTCAGCTACAGAAGTACGGAAACTTTAGTAAAACATCAGTTTGATGCTAATTAGAAAAATAGACACAAATAAAGTTTTCACACTTTTATTATTTGTTTTATACAAGAAACAAAAGATTAAAGAAAAGTCATCAGAAAAGTTGTTTTATTGAAGAATCTTGTAATGAGTCACTTCAGCCAGCGTTGGAAATCTTCCTGAGCTGAGATGTTTCACCTTATTATGAGAAAAGCAGATAAAAACATCTGACACCAGCTCTGGAACAAGTAATGAACAGAAAGAAGCTCACCTCACCAGATCAAAAACATTTTATATGTAAAAAAATCTTCTAATGAAGAGTTAGAAACAGTCAGAAATGGAAAAAGATCTGTTTGTTTTCTAATAATAAAAGCCTCACAGGTTCTGAAGGGTCAAATCAGCTGATTTCAACATAAATTCCCAGAAACACAAACTGAATGTTCTGTTTTCTACAGATTTTATTTACAGAAACCAGAAAATGTTCCTCGTAAAGCTTGTTGGTTTGTTCAGGCTTCAGCTCGGATCTCANCTTGTTCCGTTTTCCAGCTGAACTCTGCAGCACAAAGAGAAAAAACCTTTATGTCATAAACTCATTTTAGCAGCTTGGAAATTCAACTCATACGGAGGTTGTTGACAAACCTGAAGCTTCCAGACCAAAAAGCAAACAAAGGCCCCGTAGATGCAGCTCTTCACAATCAGAACCACATAGGAGAGTTTGGCGTTCTGAGTGATCCTCAGATATTTCTCTGTAGGAAGATCAGAGAAGGAATATTCTGGTTAAGGAGACGGAGGATCAGCAGGATTCTAACTAGATGTGTGTGTCTGATAAATGTGTTCACCTCGAGTCATGCCTTTATCTGTTTCAGTTGCTGTAAAAGTAACAGAGATCAGATGAGAAACATGGATTTATGACATAAATAATAATCTGAAATCATCGTTTCAGACTAGCGTACATGAAACTGAAGCAGAATGAGGGGTGGTGATGGTTCCATTAAAGAAGCTGACGGTGCAGGTGAAACGATTCCCAGCTCTGAACCAGTCCTTAGCCTGGACCTTCAGCCTGCTGGTGATTCTGTAGGAGTCCCCGACCCTCTTGGCTGTGCTGTCTGTCGCCACACCTTTACCTGTCTGGACCCCATTAAGCGTCCAGGACACGCTGACATGATCTGGGTAGAAACCAGAGGCCACACAAACCAGAGTCTTCTTCCTTTTCTTGTTTGGGTCGTTGCACTCTTTAGCTGAAGGTTTAAAGACTTCTACAGTTGGTGTTGTGGGGGATCGGCCTGGTTCTGGAAGAGGAGAGAAAAGAAGTTTCACCACGCTCATTAAACATCTGTGTGTCCGACACGATGAGTTTTCTAGTGACTCCACCGGGTTTGGGTTAGAGAAAATAATGTTTTCTCTTCTTTGGGTTTTGAAAACCTGAAGCTGAGAAACAAAAGATGTTGGTCTGCATGTTTTTCTACTAAAATAACGAGTTTCTTTCTGAGCAAAAATCAAAGATTCAAATAAATAAATGTAACCAGCTTCAGGTTTAAAGCAGATAATAATTAAAAAGGTGTTTTATCTCATTTTCTTACCTAAAACAGTCAGTTTGGTGCCTCTGCCAAAGTAAGCGGGTTCATAGTTGTTCACACTGAGAATCGGCTACATAAAAATCAGCTTTCAGCTCTGCAGACCGTCTTTCTGCTCTTTTACACCTCAGCTAAAAACTTCTGCTTTTAAAACGGCACAAAGCAGGAAAATCAACCAAATCAAACTGATTTTAGTCTTTATTTTCATTCTCATTAAACCTGCGTTTTCATCTTGTTTGAACCCAAACGTCAGAAAGGTTCTTACCTAAAACGGTGAGTTTAGTTCCAGCTCCAAAGTAAGCAGGATCATAGTTCACACTGAGAAACGGCTGCAGCACAAACAGCTCAGACTTTCAGCTCCGATCAGTTTGTCTCGCTGATGTTTGACAAACTGAACAAACTACAAATATTCGACCATATCCATGTTTTCTGGTTCTGATGAATAAAAGTCTTTTCTTGTTTCGGTCCAATAATTCTTGCATCTACTGAAAATGTTGAACTTTCTTACCTAAAACGGTGAGTTTAGTTCCAGCTCCAAAGTAAGCTTCTGACTGTAATTCAGTGTTTCACAGAGCTGATAAGAACCGACACAGAGGAATAATCTGGGCGTAGAGCCAGACCTTCTGCACAGAAACAACTTTCACCAACACCTCGTCTTTATAAATAAATAAAAGCTGCAAGGATCTTTTTTACTCTGACTTGACTGACTTTGTCCACAGACGTGTAATATTCTACATGTTAGTGCTGATCCAGACACTCGTCAGACCTGAGAGTGAATCTGATCTGAGTTGGTCGGAAGCTTTCTTACCTAAAACGGTGAGTTTAGTTCCAGCCCCAAAGTAAGCCTGGTTGTAGGAGCACAGAGACTCCAGACTGGAACAAAACTCTTCCTGCTGCCTCTCTCTGTCTGTCACACTCTGAACACACTACAGCTTCATCACTAAGTGTCATGTAGAAAGGTCTGGAAACACCTTCTGAATGAGGAGATCTAAACCCATCTCTACAACATTTAAAGGTTTTCTTACCTAAAACCGTTCATTTGTTTCCGTTACCAAAGTACGCTTCAGCAGTCACAATGAACCTGATCTGATCAAAACAACCACCAGCTGGTTCTTCTTTACGTTTCTACTCTTCATGTGTTTCCTTCATGAGATGAAACGACTCGAGTCTCACTGACCAAGAACAGAGTTTGGTTCTTGGACCAAACTGAGCCTGGTTCTGACCCGAGTTTAAACTTTCTGAGCCGAGACTCAGAACAGCTGAGATCGGTGAGTTTGTTGCAGATCAGCTTCAGTTAGAAACATTTCTACACTTTAACAGATTCAGCTGAACACGTTTCTCACCTAAAACCGTTAATCTGGTTCCTCCGCCGAAGAAAGCTTCAAGACCACCAAAGGCACAGTGAACCTGATCAGTGCTGAAAACAGCTGAAGATGTTGCTTTTACTTCTGATTTATGTTGATTCTGTAATAAATCCAGTTCTGTTGCTGCTGATTGTTTTCATCTATGATCTAAAAGCTACTAAACTCCTCTTTAGCAGCCTGTTTATGTTTGTCTGAACTCATCCGTTGGTTTCCTGACTTCGTCCTGTCAGAGTTTAGCTTTAACAACAGAAGGCACCAAACTGAAGCAGATTTAGGACGAACAGCTCTTCTCACACAAACACAGAACCTGCTGAGATGAATTTCATCAGTTTTCTGGTTTCTTACCTAAAACAGTTAACCTCGTTCCAGCTCCAAAGTAAGCTTCATTAACACCAGAGTCACAGTGAACCTGATCAGTGCTGAAAACAGCTGAAGATGCTGCTTTTACTTCACTTTTTTACTCTCTGGCTGCTTCCAGCTGATTATTTTACTGACTCTGTTGTTTTTACATTTAACATCATGATATTTTAAAGCTGTACTCACCCAGAACCGTCAGTTTGGTTCCCTGGCCGAAATAAGCTTCATAATTGGCACAGCGCTTCATCTTAATATCAAAAAGCAGCGAGCTGGACTCCAGTTATAAATACTCACAGATGTAATGATTCTTTATCAACCCTTTCAGCTAAAGCTCTGACTTCACTTTATTTAATAGAATCATCTTTCACTCACCTAAAACAGTCACTTTGGTTCCTTCTCCAAAGTAAGCTCCGTTAGCATTGTCTCGGTGCACAAACACTGAGCATGAAGCTCTTTTTCTTTCATTTAGACCGTTAACTAATCTCTACCGATGCTCCTGTCAGGACTGGAGATTAAACCAAAGTTTCCTCCGTCAAAACACACAAGAGAAGTGAAATATTTACCTAAAACTGTCAGTTTGGTTCCTCGGCCAAAGTAAGCAGGTTCGCTGTAGGTCACAGTGTTGTGAGATCAGCTCAATATGTCAGATTTATAAACAGGTCAGAGCATTCCTTCACTTTTATTCTAACCTTTCCTCCAGCTTGAGTTTCACTCAGTAAACTGAACATGTGAGAAGTCCAACTTACCCAGAACTGTGAGTTTGGTTCCTTTTCCAAAGTAAGCTTCAGCTCCAGTGTCACACTGAGAGTCTCCTCCACCAAAAAGTCACAAAACCTTCTAGAATCATCACCTTCTGACAGCTTTTCATGATCCAGATGATGAGGAAGGTTTCAACCTGCAGCCTGAGCCTCATCTTCTCTAACTGTTTAGTTTTACACCAGATAAATAACACATCCTCCAAACGCTCCACACATGAACTCAGAGATCTTTAACTAAAACCTGTTTCTGCTTCAGTTCCTGCATTAATGATGATTCTTCAGAGCCAGAGAGTCCCAGCGTGCTGCACGCCTTCAGATGACAGATGTTTCTGCTCTGACAGGCGTCCTGAGCTGCTGCAGCCCTCTACATCATGGGTGTTAATGGGAGGAGGTTTTTGTACGACGGCTCTATGGGATTGTATCACCGTGGCCCCCTGTCCCCACGGTGGAAATGCATCAGACAAAAACCTGCTGTCTCTTTCTTCCTCCCCCCTCTCCCTCACCCACCCAGCTCCGCCATATCTCAGCCTCCATCTTTGTGTGTTTGTGTGAGAGCAGCTGTGACTGGCGGCTGAACGGGGATCAGCCTGACTGCTGCTATTTCTGTGGCAGCTAAGAAAAGCAGACAGAAGTGAGGGAAGGAAGGAAGCTGCTTTTGTTTTGATCTGCTCACAGGAAGTGACATGTCTGCTGGTCACAACTCTTCATCCAATCAGTCGTCAGAAAACAACATCTTCTCACACCTGTGACGTGTTGTAGGTGTTCCTTTTAATCTGACTATCATCTGATCTGAAATCAGGAGGATTTAAACTTTTGAGTAATTGAGAAAAAATAATCAGTATAAATGAAACATAACAACTCATCCTGCAGATTCAATTCAATTCAAGTTTATTTATGTAGCGCCAAATCACGACAAGAGTCGTCTCAAGGCACTTCACACAGTAAACATTCCAGTACAGGTCAGGTCATTAAGTCAATCAGTGAAAGTTTCCTATATAAGGAACCCAGCAAATTGCATCAAGTCACTGACTTGTGTCAATGTCTTTACAGCAATCCTCATACTAAGCAAGCATTTAGCGACAGTGGAGAGGAAAACTCCCTTTTAACAAGAAGAAACCTCCAGAGAATCCTGGCTCAAAATAAGCATCCATCTGCCATGACTCACTGGGGATCGAGAAGGCAGAGCACACACACACACACACACACACACACACACACACACACACACACACACACACACACACACACACACACACACACACACACACACACACACACACACACACACAACATATATACCAAGTAATGTTTCTATGGTTACATTGTGATTTCTTAGTAAATATTCTATTTGGTGAGAGATAAACTTTATTGTATTTATCTTAGTGAATCTACAATTAAATGGGTAAACTAGTAGTAGCACTAGAGATGAGCGAGTTCACCACTATCTGTATCCGTATCTGTACTCGGAGTGGGCGTGGCCTAACCCGGAAATGGGTGTAGTTTAACCAATACGTTATTTTAAGTCTGATCAGAAGTTGCTATGTGTATTGTTTATTTGAACACTATTTACAGAGCAGCCTCAGAGTTGAGATTAAATGTTTTTGATCACAATAGTAAAGGAACTATTACAGAACAAGTTTTTCAATAAAATCAGAACATTAATACTGACTGACAAGCCGTTTTCAGCTCTGTCTTGTCAAATGCACCACGCACGTTACGAAAAAAATAACTTTAAATAACTTTAAAGTAACTTTAAAAAGAGGCGAACTGAAGAAAACCTAGGGAGTACTGAAGAAACGTGAGCAAAAGTGAAGCAAGCACAGAGAGATCCGTTACTGTCTGTGTGTGTGTGCTTGGATGGACCAGACGCGGACTGAGTTCCCGGTGCAGTTTTGTGTGTTGGGAGGGGCGGGTGCTCTATTTGACTGGCCAATCACAGAGTGTGAAGACAGTCAGTTACCCAATGAGGATTTTCCTTCAGCACGATTACAGATATTTACGAGTTTTACTCGTTTCATGCTCGTACTCGTCAAAAACGCTTTATCCGTACCGGATACTCGTCCGAAACGAGTATCCGGCTCATCCCTAAGTAGCACATTAAATGTCAAGAAAGTAAAATGTTATTATCAGGAGAGGGACAATGAGTAAGTGGTTAGCAACAGTGTTCAAGATGATGGCTCCCTCCATGTGGCTACCACAGCTCAGCAGAACATCATTGTAGCTTCTTCTGGGGAGAAAAACACTTAGAGAAACAATAAAGTTAACAGCTGAAATAGCAGGAAATAATACAGTTAAAAAGCTAATTGTAGAAGAAAGTAGTTGAGTGTGGAAAGTGGTCAGTATGTCCTCCAGCAGTCTAAGCCTATAGCAGCATAACTACAGAGATAACTCTGGATAACCTAGCCTTTTAGATGGAGATGTAGGAGGCAGGGCAAGGGAGAGCCGTCTTTACTGACTGTACACTCCCCCTCCCTCTACTCCCCCACTTGTCCAGATCTAGGCTAACATTAGATTTTAACCATAGACCCTATCAAATAAAATGTTTTAAGCCTAGTCTTGAAAGTAGACAAGGTGTCTGCCTCACGTACTAAAGCTGGGAGTTGGTTCCACAAGAGGGGAGCCTGATAACTAAAAGATCTGATTCCCATTCTGTTTTTAGAAATTCTGGGAACTACCAGTAATCCTGCAGTCTGAGAGTGAAGCGCTCAGTTAGGATCTATTGACTCTTCTTTATTTTTAGTTGTGTTTGTTTTTAAAATGCATTTAATTTAACATGTAGATTTGTTGTTGTTCATTATTAAACTAAAGGCAACTTAAAACAAACAATATTACTTACACAGGAATTAGCTCCATCATGATGCTTCAGAAGAGTTTACCATAATGCCACTATACTCTAAAGCTTACATCAGATTGAAATTATTTGCATCTTTAAATGTTTTAAGTCATTTGTTGCACATCAGGAAAGTAAAACCCATCAATATTGACAGAAGCCTGAATGACTGGAGGGGATTTTAAAGAGCAGATGTCTTTGTTTTGTTCTCATTTTCAGATTTCTGATGTTTTACTAAACGTTTTACTGTTTCCGTCTTTGAGTTGCTTTATCCCATATTTTACCCACATTTCTATGAAAATATTTCTAAAACATTTGGAGCATTTAAAAATTAATATTGATTTTATATCAATTATTTTGTTTCTGTTAACAACAGCAATACAAGCCTTTATTAAATTATTATTAATATTAAAACTAAATGTGATTGCATCTAGGTGTAATCCCACTTGAATCCTTTAGAGGTCAGTGTTGGACGCCTCCTGGAGAAAAAGAAAGGACACAGAATAAAATTCCATAAAAAGGGGAAGACTTGAGCTGTTCCTGGTTCAGATGTGACATCATAACTAAACAAAACTTCTATATGGGATGTAGAAACCTCACCATGCTGACACCTGCTCCTTAATCTGAGCCCATCAGGTTTGTGGTGCTTCATCAAACCCCACAGAGACTCTTGTCTTCTTATATTGGTGTTGTTTAAATCTATTGAAGTATATTTTATAATAATGATGTCATTTGTTTTTTCTTGCGTATCAGATTCCTGATCTGAGACTATTGGGTTTCACAGTTTATGGCATCCTATTTATTTATCCTCTTTCCTGTTTTATGGAGGTTGTGTTGCTGCAGAGGCTCTTTGTTTATGTATTTAGCAGACACTGTTGTCCAAAGCTGATTAGGCTGACTGAAGACCAGATGCGCCGCTGCATTCTGGACCATTTGAAGAGGTCTCACAGTACAGGCGGGAAGACCAGTTAGAAGGGCATAGCAGTAGTCGAGGCAGGAGATAACTGTAAATTGCACCAGAAGCTGTGTGACATGGTGTGTTAGGTACGGTATGTTATACAGCGCAAAGCGGCATGAACAAGCGACAGAGGCAACGTGATCTTTAAAGGTCAGCTGTCAATCACAACACCCAAATGTTTTGAAGGAGCCAGAGATAGGGAATCATTTTGGATTGAGATATTGTGCTGTATGGATGGTTTTGCTGGGATAACAAGTCATTCAGTTTTTGAGAGGTTGAGTTGGAGATGGTGGGATTTCATCCATTTTGATATGTCAGAACAGTCCAAGATTCATGCGAAGACTGTGAGGTCATCATGCAGGAACAACAGATAGAGCTGGGTTTCGTTGGCATAGCAGTGGTAGAAGCCATGTGATCGAATGATCTCACCCAGTGAGGTGGTGTATTTGCCAAAGAGAAGAGGTCCTAGTACAGCATACTGGGGATCTCCTGTGGCAAGATGGTTGTTATATACCCCTCTGGAGTCTAGGAGTTTTCTGAGAGGGATGTCCAAGTTTAGACAGTTTCTGATGATGTTATATGACTAGGTGTCTGCTAATTGCTATGCTTACCAGTTTTACATGGCAAGCTGATGGTATAAGTAGTACTCATTGTGTCACCGGGATAACTATACCACAACCAAATATTTACACAATGTCCATACTGGACTTATCTATCTTTCAAATAACTTAAATTACAACCACAGCGGTGACAAACTAAGAGAGGAAGTTATATTACAAATGTTCAGCTCTGGGTTAACTTAGGAGCATCCAAAAATGGTAAAAGGGTCAGTAATGGAACAAAATTCCATTGAAACAATACTTACCCAAACTCAAATCTAAACTAGACAAAGTTAAAGGCCTTCACTAAAGGTCTTTAACTAAAAGGGCTCTGACCTTAACAAAAGGGCTTAGCTCAAAGTGACTCTTTTCTAAAGAAAGTAAGCAACTATAAGCCACAACAACAAAAGGAAAGAACTCTTCTTAACAGAGCTGAATGGTACTCCATCCATCCATTTTCTGAACCCGCTTTGTCCCAGCGGGGTCGCATGTGTGTGTGTGTGTGTGTGTGTGCGGGGGGGGGGGGGGGGGGGGGGGGGGGGGGGGGGGTAACCCTAACCCCCCTACCCCCCACCCCCTTCCCCCCTCTCTTCCCACCTTTTGTCTTTTCCTTTCTCTTTCACCTCTGTCTCCGTGTCTGGTCGGAATTACAAAGCATTCAAAAAACAATAACAAAGTTTTAGGTATCAGGCGTGACATTAAAAGCAGACGCTTTGATGCTCCACCTGAGAATAAATCTGTAAGGCTTGTTACCAGCATTCAGACACCAATTCTGTTTGCTTCACAGCCAGACAGGACACGGTTAAAAAAAGAAAGAAAAAAAATGAATATCATCAAATTAAATCTGTAGTTAAACAAAAATTTAAGCTCAATAAAATAGAATTAAAAACACCACCAAGGGTATTTGACTTCTATAATCTCAACCCACCCCAAACTACTGTCTAAGGCAGGGGTGTCAAACTCAAACTCACAAGGGGCCAAAATGAAACTCTGGGACGGAGTCGAGGGCCAAACTTAATATTTTTTGAAAAAGTGACGGCAAATTTGCACATTTTCTTTATCAACATATATGCAATTTTGAACCTTTAAATTTGGAAACAAACTTATTTCTGCATTAACACTGAATGTGGAATAACCAAATTACACACGAGCAAGTCAGTTTTAAATAAAAGGCATCAGTGGTATTCATTACTTGTGGTTTAATCAGCATTTTTAAAATCTATTCAGGATTTATGTTTTCTTGTTTATTCATTTTTCTTATTTTTTATTCTCCTTTTTTTCTCCTGTAATAAGTGTCATCGCTGCTGTGACGTCTAGCTTTTCTCACTGAGGAACAATAAAGGGATTTTCTATTCTATTCATCTATCTGCAGCCTTTCCACTTCCTGTTTACTGTAGGTTAAATCTTTTCTCACGGGCCAACAACAAAATAAAAATATCATTTTATCTTAAATGAAAATGCAACATCTCACCTGTTAACTTTCATGTTTTGGAGCAGAAAAAGAGCATAAAACCAACATATTTAAAGCTCAGTTTGCTCCACTGGTTTACTGTGATGCTCACCTGTTCCAGCCAGATACCTGCATCATGGGGTTGATCTGAGCTGAGGAGGAGACTCCTGTTGTTTTGTTCATCTTCATCATAATAATGACAACATTAGATGACAACAGGTGCTCACATAGGTTTGTGCTGATGAACATGTCTGAGCAGCTTGACCGCGTTGTTGTGTGTCGGGGAGGAAACACAACGACAGCAGCCACAGAACCGAGCTGGTTTGAGCGTGTCGCTGCTCGCTGGAGTTATATCTGCTCTGTCTGGACGTTAGTTGGAACACTTTTTCTTTCAGTCGTGAACACATTACTGAGCGGCTAGAATCTCCATTTCTGGGCTTCAACATCAGAAAACAGCTGAGTGAACTCGGCGCTGAGTGAGAGGAGTGTAGTTTGTCCGAGACAGCAGAGCTGCAGAGACCGGCAGCAGGCGCTGAAAAAACACAAAGGAGGGGGCGCTTCGGCTCTGCGCTGATGCCGCAAAGCATCATGGGAGTTGAAGTCTTTGCGGTAAAATCGGCCAGCGGGCCAGTTTTAATATATTTTTGATATTTATCTCGCGGGCCACATAAAAATGCTCCCCGGGCCGCCTTGACTCTGACATATGTGGTCTAAAGTATATAAGACACTGCCCAAAATAGACGATAGAATAGCAATCCCTATTGAAAAATGGGAAGTAGATCCATCAGTCAGCTATGACCAGAACTTCTGGTCCCAAACTTGTTTAAAAACTTTTAAAATGATCAGACACCCCAATTTACAATTAATTCAGTAAGAAATCCTACACAGAGTACACTATACAGGTTATCAGAGGTTCAGGATGGGGTTTGTGTCATCTGACACCTGTACACACTGAACAAACAACATTCGGGTCCTGACATGTATGCTGCCGGGAAGAAGGCGGGAACATACGGCAGTGCCTGGCCTGGGCTCAGGGGCCTCGGGTTGACCTTGGCTCTTCTGCTGTCCATCACGGGGAGGGGGATGTCCAGGAGGGGGAGGACCCAACCTTACCTGGATGTCCTATGTCTTCTATATTCTGGAAGCTGTGCAAATGTAGGGATGGGAGTAGACATTCTGCTGGGGTGGGGCTGTATTGGTTCGCTTGTACTCCGTGGAGCTCTGCAATACTGCTACTTTGGGCCTTGTCAAGATGGGCTGGAGTCTCCATGCCCTGGGTGGCAATTTGGCAATGGAGGTGCCTATTGGGGCCAGTGGGGGAGCTGGCTCCCTGGAGGGCTTAGGTCAACCAGCCATTCCTCCCCATCCCCACACATTTTTCTCCTCCTGCTCCCTCACATCATCACACAGTCATGCACATAGGACTTTGGGGGGTGGACAAGTCAGGGGGTGTCGGTATGGACCCATTTCCGCATTCCATTTCCTTCTCACTAGTTGGGTTAATAAATCTCACATGTCCAATTAACTTTAAAGCAGAGTGGTCCATCTGCTTCTAGCACCATAATATTGTGTCAGATGCAGCAACTGAATGGTTACAGCTGATGGATTCAGGACTCTGAACTCTGTTTAATACTGATGATGGATCCGGATCCAGAGATTCTCTGAGTTGAAAGAGTAAAATAAACAAAAGATCAAGATAAGGAGAGAAAAGAGCAAGTCAGGGAGTGCGGGTATGGACCCCATTTCAGCATTCCTGTGGCAATCTGCCCCCCAGTTTTATCTGCACCTTAAACACTTCCACCAACGACATTCCACGCAAACACACACTTAGAGCCTTGGGAGTGAGCACATACAACAGCATTTGGCAAGGGGATCTTTCAGCCTCATCCCAAGTGTCGGTGCCCACTTCCATTTTTAAACTGCACTAGGACACAGAGGGCTGTGGGGGGAAGAGGGGTGGTGTGGTGGCATCAGCTGGCATAGGCCAGATGATGCCTGCACTGCCCGCTCACCACAGCCATGGAATACACCTCATCAACACACACTAACACTGTACTGGAGCAGGCGGAGGGAGACTAGGGGTTTTAGCACACCTCTGTTGTTGCTTGGCTTCCCGGGGCTGGAGGCTATGAGGGAGATCTGGCCGTCTGGCTGGGGTCTGGGTCGTGGGTCGCTTTGCTCGGCGTTGGGTAGCCTGCTCATCATCACCCCAGCAGAAAGGGTTGAACACTGGGAACTGGTGATGGTTGTACCCTTTGTGCAGCAGTACCGGGACCAGAGTGAATAGGGTGTGTGTGTGTGAGCATGAGGGAGGGAGTGTGTAACTGTGTTTGTGTATGTCAGGTGGGGCCTTTGACTCCTCCCCTCACCTGGGACTTCTTTTGCTGCTATACAACTTCGCCTCCCCTCCCCCTGTCACACTTGGTGTGTGGAGTGTGGTGCCTTGGTCTGCCTGAGTGTTCCGGCTCCCGGGTCAGGGGGTTAAAGATTTTTAGCGTCTGCCTGATAAATCCCGGTGGCTGCCTGGTGGGATCTGGGTCCCTGGGCTCTGTTGGGTCCCCGACGGGGCTGGTCTCCCCTGGGTCCCAGGTCGCTGGGTTCGGGGATTGGCCAGCTTGGGGGTGGGAGGCTGCGGGCGGGCCTGTGGGCTTGCCGCTGATATCCCCCGGGACTCCGCCGGCTGCTGGTTGTGACCCCCCGGGGCAGTCCTCTGCGCCTCTCGAGGGGTGTAGGGGCTTTTCTGGTCACAGTTTCCCTGGGGCCCTGCGCTCTGGGGCAGCTCCTGAATCTCTGAGACTTGGAGCTCCTTCTATCTCCTATGCATCTTTGGGGGGGGGGGGGGGGGGGGGGGG
>SSNQ01034125.1:104894-152656 GCA_006942095.1 Nothobranchius kuhntae | reverse complement strand
AATGAATATCATCAAATTAAATCTGTAGTTAAACAAAAATTTAAGCTCAATAAAATAGAATTAAAAACACCACCAAGGGTATTTGACTTCTATAATCTCAACCCACCCCAAACTACTGTCTAAAGCAGGGGTGTCAAACTCAAACTCACAAGGGGCCAAAATGAAACTCTGGGACGGAGTCGAGGGCCAAACTTAATATTTTTTGAAAAAGTGACGGCAAATTTGCACATTTTCTTTATCAACATGTATGCAATTTTGAACCTTTAAATTTGGAAACAAACTTATTTCTGCATTAACACTGAATGTGGAATAACCAAATGACACACGAGCAAGTCAGTTTTAAATAAGGCATCAGTGGTATTCATTACTTGTGGTATAATCAGCATTTTTAAAATCTATTCAGGATTTATGTTTTCTTGTTTATTCATTTTTCTTATTTTTTATTCTCCTTTTTTTCTCCTGTAATAAGTGTCATCGCTGCTGTGACATCTAGCTTTCCCCACTGAGGAACAATAAAGGGATTTTCTATTCTATTCATCTATCTGCAGCCTTTCCACTTCCTGTTTACTGTAGGTTAAATCTTTTCTCACGGGCCAACAACAAAATAAAAATATCATTTTATCTTAAATGAAAATGCAACATCTCACCTGTTAACTTTCATGTTTTGGAGCAGAAAAAGAGCATAAAACCAACATATTTAAAGCTCAGTTTGCTCCACTGGTTTACTGTGATGCCCACCTGTTCCAGCCAGATACCTGCATCATGGGGTTGATCTGAGCTGAGGAGGAGACTCCTGTTGTTTTGTTCATCTTCATCATAATAATGACAACATTAGATGACAACAGGTGCTCACATAGGTTTGTGCTGATGAACATGTCTGAGCAGCTTGACCGCGTTGTTGTGTGTCGGGGAGGAAACAACCACAGAGTCATGCTGGTTTGAGCGTGTCGCTGCTCGCTGGAGTTATATCAGCTCTGTCTGGACGTTAGTTGGAACACTTTTTCTTTCAGTCGTGAACACATTACTGAGCGGCTAGAATCTCCATTTCTGGGCTTCAACGTCAGAAAACAGCTGAGGGAACTCGGCGCTGAGTGAGAGGAGTGTAGTTTGTCCGAGACAGCAGAGCTGCAGAGACCGGCAGCAGGCGCTGGAAAAACACAAAGGAGGGGGCGCTTCGGCTCCGCGCTGACGCCGCAAAGCATCATGGGAGTTGAAGTCTTTGCGGTAAAATCGGCCAGCGGGCCAGTTTTAATATATTTTTGATATTTATCTCGCGGGCCACATAAAAATGCTCCGCGGGCCGCATCTGGCCCGCGGGCCTTGACTCTGACATATGTGGTCTAAAGTATATAAGACACTGCCCAAAATAGACGATTGAAAAATGGGAAGTGGATCCATCAGTCAGCTATGACCAGAACTTCTGGTCCCAAACTTGTTTAAAAACTTTTAAAATGATCAGACACCCCAATTTACAATTAATTCAGTAAGAAATCCTACACAGAGTACACTATACAGGTCATCAGAGGTTCAGGATGGGGTTTGTGTCATCTGACACCTGTACACACTGAACAAACAACATTCGGGTCCTGACATGTATGCTGCCGGGAAGAAGGCGGGAACATACGGCAGTGCCTGGCCTGGGCTCAGGGGCCTCGGGTAGACCTTGGCTCTTCTGCTGTCCATCACGGGGAGGGGGATGTCCAGGAGGGGGAGGACCCAACCTTACCTGGATGTACTATGTCTTCTATATTCTGGAAGCTGTGCAAATGTAGGGATGGGAGTAGACATTCTGCTGGGGTGGGGCTGTATTGGTTCGCTTGTACTCCGTGGAGCTCTGCAATACTGCTACTTTGGGCCTTGTCAAGATGGGCTGGAGTCTCCATGCCCTGGGTGGCAATTTGGCAATGGAGGTGCCTATTGGGGCCAGTGGGGGAGCTGGCTCCCTGGAGGGCTTAGGTCAACCAGCCATTCCTCCCCATCCCCACACCTTTTTCTCCTCCTGCTCCCTCACATCATCACACATTTCTCTATAGGAACGTCCAATAGAGAGTGTGAGGGGCCACAGATCTATTGGACGTTCCTATAGAGAAACCTTACATATACAAGCACGGGTACGCGCACAGGTGCTCACATGGTGCTCTCATAAGTATGGACTTGGGCACGTTCAACGCATACCTGCTTTGGTTGGCACTAAATGCACTGTGATTTGTTATTGTGTGATTGTTCAGTAAAACAATGTTTTATATTTCCTCATCAGGTTGACACAGTGATAGCTTGCTCCTGTTGTATTGCTGTGTGTCCCTTTTCTTTTTCTCTCTCTCTCCTTCTGCAGGTCTAGAAGCAGACTCTTGTTCATAAATGATTGTTTGTTTTTGTGGCAAAATAAAATAAATAACCTGTTAAATCTTATAACTCACCTGGTAAATATCTGGTTGAACTATAGCTGAAACTACCTTGTATGAGTGTATTGAGAGCTGAGAGCTGCTGTGAGGAAACATCTCAGGAGTTTTCGTAATGAGGTTTCATTAAACCACATCACTGTGTGCTAACAGCACAGAAATACACAGCAGAGTCTGACATGTTGACAGAGCTGATAGTCAGACTTCCTGTTAGGGTGTCTTTTCTCGTAATTGTGAACCGACTTCCAAAGTCCTTCTCCGTAACAGCTTCACTCCCAACGTAGCCGTATCCTATTAGACTCATCTGTTCGGTCTGCTGGTACCAGAGCATCACAACAAGATTACTATCATCATGAATACATTCAATGTTCACGTTGTCCATGATGCTGATTAGTTTGGGCTGAGATGGTTGGAAAGTCACGCTCCTAACTTGATCTGTGGGCGAATCAGACAAAAATAATCATTGTGGCAGAGCAGTGGAACATTATAAATAAAAATCACACATTTATGTTTAAAAACAATTATTTCCTACATGGAGACAATATAAGAAGGAATATGATCATAGATGGTGACATCCTGCAGGTTTGGGCGGCAGCTCCAGTCTGTGAAAAAGAAAAGACAAACTCATGTTGCAGGAAAACAATGAAGGTTTCTAGTGAGGGAGAGATATTAAACCACATCACTGTGTGCTGGCAGCGCAGAAATAAACAGCTGAGTGGGACACGTTGGCTTTCAGTAAAGTCAAAGCTCCTTCGACTGCGCCCTTTCTGGTCAGCTTGAATTGTTTTCCAAATTGACCTTCATAGTTCTGAGAAGTTTCATATCCGTAGCCGATCAGGGTCATTGAGTTTGTGTCCTTTTTCTGCTGATACCAGAACATCTGTGGAAGGGTGCTATAATCATGTCTGCAGGTAATCTGGACCGTTCTGTTCTCAGCCACAATGAGAGGAGAGTTGTGGTGAAATGTAACAGCGCTCACCTGACCTGTGGGACATAAAGAGAACAAAACAGAGTCAGAGCAAGGTTAGAGTTATTGTTTCAATTCCGGATTAAGATCTTACAGGAAAACCAGATGAAGAGAAAACCAAAGGTCTGCACAAGTGAAGACATTGTCAAGCAGTGGTGTGAGAAAAGCCCTGATCAGGCTAGAAGGAGGAGGGTGGGGCGGGTTAATCACTTCCCAATGATGGAAGCAGCTTCCTATGCTCTGTGTCTCCACCTGTTGGTTTGATCTACACACAACAATTTGCACCAACACTTTTCTCAAAGGCAGATTATTTTATTAAAACTCTCAGTTCATCTACAATGTTGGGGAAGGAGGGTGCCACTTTAGAACACAGAGAGATGCTTTCATTCAGGTGACTATACTGCAGATTCAACGCTGCAAGCAGGGATTGTAACATCTAGTCCTTTGAAACAATCTAACGCTCCGAGATTCCACTAATTGCTGTGAAAGGGCAGCAGACAACTAAATAAAGTCCTTGTGATGGTTTGAAAAGACAGCTGACAGGAAGGAATAAACTCCAATGGGGCTTTCATGGGTTAGCTTTATGAGAGCAGGGTTTCAGCGCATAAGGTGCATGTTCAATTCAATTCAATTCAATAATAATTTATTAATCCCAGAGGGAAATTAGAGTTTCAGTACACACAATTCTGAGATCAGACATACATACATACATGACAAGAACTGGTGACTGTGGTCATTTGCAACCTGAGTCGCGCTACCGTAATAGATCAAAAGGGTTTATATGAGGATAGATTTGGGGGGAGAGAAACAAGGCACTTCAGAGTTACCCTCAACAGAAAAGGTAGCTTTGCTATGCAAAAAAAAAAACACCTCAGACAGAAATGCTCACAGACTTCAGACATTACACAACATAAGTGTCCACTAGGTGGGGAGGTAGGGTTGGGACTCTCCTCACTTCAGTGCATGCAGCCGCATGGAGCAGCGCTCATCACCTCCGTTTGGACAGGGGAGGGAGACAATGGGTTGGAGAGCACAGTGACTCCTAGATACGGTTCCACGGCCTTCACCTGTCACAGTCCCGCCCAGGCTGGGATAGGGAGAAGAGTTACCATAGCGACAGCCACATTCCACATTTTGTCGGGGGGGGGGGCTTCAGCCTCACAGGCTCCAAGGGCACCAGGTTCAGATAAGGATTGTTTTGGGACAGACAGAGATACTTCCTCTCTGCCTTAGAGTTCTTTGGTCATCAACCCCTCTAGATCCAATAATGGCGTAATTACTCTGTCCCAATCCGAGCTGATCCATCCACACCTCTATCCTTGATGGAATCCACCTTCTGGGTCAGAGCCTGAATCTCAGCCAAAGCTCCAAGCTTACAACTAATCTCGACAATTTGAGTTTGCGCATTCACAGCACGATGCATTCCATCCCTGAGCTCCGGGATTGAGCCAATATTCCTCAAAAGCTCGTTAATTTTCCGGTAAGCCAGGTAACCGTTCAGGCCAAACTGCAGAAATCCCGACACCAAAACCACGAATATCCAAACATCTTCAGAATCCTCTACAAACAGTTGAGAGAGGCATATCAGGTTCCACTGTTTCCAGGAGTCCATGATATACCCAGCTGGCTCTGTCCCAGAGGGGCATCCAGGAGCCCCTTCTCCCGTTGTCATCATTGAAAAAATTAGTCAATCGTGTTGAGAGACCAACTGACCAGATCCATTTTTAATAATTTCCAGTTCCAGTTTCCAGTTTCCAGAACAAAATGCAGAAAGCGCTGTGCACAAGACAGGACAAAGAGCCTTGGGATAAGAGAGGGAGGGAGAGGAGAAAAAAGCATCTGTACTCTCCAAGAGCCGGAAGAAGAAGGGTTTTCCACCAATTACAGACTACCAATGATTAAGAAGAAATTACCCTTTGGGTCAGAGAGACTGGGGATGGAAGATGACTAAACAATGGATAACATGGTAACAGACTTAAGAACAGAACAGGTAATGAAGAAGAGTTGCATATTGTAGATCACAACACCAGCAGCAGGACAGAAGCTACGGATCCACGTGGATGGGCAAAGGTTACTTCCTCCAAAGGCTTGAGAATACATCTGGGCAAAAAAGGACCTTTAAGAACAGTGACCAAGTGACACAGTTAAGGAAAGATGTAGTTAGTGGCCTGAAAAGTATTAATGAGACTACACTTCCTGGCAAACTGAAAGTCTGGTGTCCACAGTTTGACCTTCTTCAACGTTTCATGTGGCCCATAACTCTGTATGATGTGGCAAAGGTGGAAAAGTTGGAGTGACTGCTCGGCTCCTACGTGAAGAAGTGGCTTGGACTTCTCCAGTGCAGTTGCACTGGCAAAGGTATTCTTGAACAACCTATCTCCAGCCTCACAGAAGAGTACACGTGTGCCGAGGTTATGTTAGAGCTGACAGGGTCAAATAATCCTGCAGTGGCCAAAGTTGTACCAGTACGAGGAAATGGTCGCCAGCTGAAGCAACGGGGCCAACAAATCCCTAAGAACCTTGTGGTCCAGCGAGTGATTTCTGGAGTCCTTTTCACCTGAGATGGTGAATTGATTCCACAACATTGAACTCACACTTAAAACTGTCCCTGCATGCTATTGGACAATGGACAACATGATGTTCTATCTGCTACCGATGTAAGTCAATGGTGTAATCTTCCATACACTGTTGAAGAAGACACAAATACATCCTTTTTCTAAATCAAATTGCTTAAGTACCTGTATCTGCTCTTGACTCAAAGAAAAGCCCAAGTCTTAATAGTCCAAAGTTGATGCCAAGGTCATTTCAAATGAGCAGTTTCCATCTTTGTTTTGTCGCTCAGTCGCAGTAACATCTCGCCTACCAAACTGAAATAGCGCTGTGACTGACAAGACACAAGACTGGTCCGGCCTGCTGAGGTTCCTACACAGCATGGCTAGATAGACATGCTGAGCAAAATCGTTTTGCTTCTGCTACTGTCTATCTAGAACTCTAGGCTCGTGATTTCTAGTATAAATGAATATCTTGTGAGTTTATCTCTGTGGGGTAAAAAGCTCTTGTGCTCTTATGTCGGGAATTTGAATTTAGTCACAGCAGAGGTGAACTTCAGACGGCTAGTTTTGTAGTCTGATATCTTGCCTCTGATTAGCTAGCAGGCATCCGACTTTGACTCTGTTTACTCTGCAACGTTGATGTTTCATCTGCACAAATAACACAGGCCTGAAGAAGTTGTGCTGTGTTGCTAATGCTAACAGTTAGCTTTTTCTAGCCAAGATGTGCTCTGCTTTCTCCTGGATGATGAACCAACAACAGCCTTCATGGTCACAAGCCAAGATTGGTGAGTCGATAAAACTAACTTGACATTAGGGCATGCAATTGTTAGCCTTTTCTAATCTAAGCGTTTCCCCATCTGTGTCCTATCAGAAGCTAATGTAGGAAATAGCCTGAATGCTGTCTTTTCTTCATTATTTAGTTCTCACCAGCGTCTTTTCTAAATCTTCCTATTAGCTTGAAGTTGTACATTTTCATATACATATGTGATCGACGCTTCATGATCATGCGCCATCTTGAAATACTGTAGCTGTTTGGGGACATATAAGATAAAATGCTCTGCATGTCGGGAGCCTCCCTGTTGATGTGAAAATTCTCCTTTTCCCTCTAAACATTGTGCAGGGGATGGTGCAGATTCTCCCTCTAGCAGCCTTGCTGGTTTAGAAAAATTCTACTCCTTCCCCTTGGGTTGCTTGCCTTGTTCTAACTGAATGTGAGTGTTGGACTGAAAGCTGGAAATCGTTGATGACTTTGGCGGTGTGCATACAGTTGCGGGGGAGAGGGAGACGGGTGACATGGCAGCGGTGGAGCAAGAAGACACAGCTGTTGCAAGTGACTAATCAGTTCTGTTCTAGATATATCCACAGGACAAGGAGAGAGTGCTCTCGATTCCCTGAGAGATGCTCACTGCAGGAAGCAGCAGATCAACAGAAACAGTAAATAAACTGTGCAGACATTTGAAAGAAAGTGTGTTGGTTTTCTGTGCATGATCCCGACATAGCTGCTGCAGTGTCCCCCTCTCCCCTGCAGCTGGGCGCGCACTGCCATAATGAAACATTGCCTTTTTGAAATGTTTGAAGGGTTCTTTGAAGAATCAAATGTTTTTACACACTGTACCTCTTTGCAGGAAATGATGTCATCAACTCAGCCAATGGCGACAATGAATGATATGGAGGAAATAAAATGTTTTATAATCTTGAGATTTTTCCTCGAAGCACTGAGGAGAGTGTTTCTCTATCATGATGCAGGTGTACGTTTGATGCGTCACCGTCTTTTTGTAAAAGGATCCAGAGGAAATTAAACGCTGTGCTGACTCGCTGCACAGAAGTACCGTGCTGTATCTGTCAGGTTAATCCTGGAGAGTACCAGCTGTGCTTTGCCTTTGGAGTGGCCCGTCATGTTGAAACGCTTCTCAAAATTCTTCTCCAGATTTGGGTTTTCATAACAAAGAAGTCCGATCAGGTCCATCATCCTTTGGCCTGCCTTTGACTGGTACCAGAGCATGTAGGGATGGCTGTTGTCTCCATGGTAACAATGGAGACGGGCCTCTTTTTCTGGCTGTACCAGGAGATTTTCAGGTGATTGCTGGATCACAAGCGATGATGGTGCAACAACATCTGGAAGAGAAATGAGAAAACTGAAAGAAGACTGACGGGAAGTTCTGATGCAGAAATCAGACGTATTTTAATTCTTACCTGCAAAAATGCAAAAACCGTGTAAAATGTTTAATATTTTAAACATAATTTAAATTAGTGGACATGAAACTTGGACTTGTTTGTGACTTAGATGTACAAATGCAGGTGGATGTGTGAAAAACCAACTGGGGGGGAGGGGGTGTCTTTTATCAGCCTGTATTAAAGGGGGCGGGGCTTGATGCCATCTGTGTGTTCTCAGTGCTCTCTGCTGTTCAGATTCACACAAAGCAGATGGTTTCTGGGTAAAGTCTTTAAAGAAACTGACACAAACAGATTTAATTTATATTATTAGAATAATTATGAACAGTTTCCTCTTTTCCCATAAATGTGTTTATGTGTTTGAGCACATTTAAATGTTTTCTACTGCAGCAGTGCTTGGTTTCAGAGGTTTCCTGCTATCTTATTACTGAGGTTTTTGTATTAGAAAGTCACTTTCTTTATCACCGTGCAGACTTGCTGCTCCAAAATAGTCTCCACTGTCTTCTGAGTGAGTCAGGTTGAGGATGTGAAGATGAGCTTTCTTCTCTCCATCTCCGCTCACTTTGAAGTGGCTTTCAAAGGGAGGCTCAACTTTTGGGATTTTATAATAAATGTAGGCGACGAGCTTTAGGGCCGTGTCTCCTGGTGAGCGCTGGTACCAGAGAACCGTGTCGTAGGACGGGATCTCATGAGCCAGGGTCAGGCTGACTTCATCGCCCGGTTGACCCAAAAGTTCAGCTGGAGACTGAAAGACCTGCTTGTCTTTGCTGAGAGTAACTCCTGCAAAATTATATAAAATACTTAATGAGTGAATTTCTTTAGTTTTTCAGCAGAGTTATGTTGAGAGTCTAGAGATACCTTTAATCCAGCTGACGGTGACGATGCAGAAGAGGAGTTCAGGCTTCATGTTGCATCTCAGGAGGCGACTGGAGTCTCTGGAGGCTGTTTCTGCTCATTAGAAGGTGGAGCAGGAAAAGATGCTGCCTTAAATACCAGAGCTCATGATTACATATTTATCCTGTTCACCCAGAGGGCTTCAGTTAGAAACGTCTCTTTAGATTGTAGAGACGTCGCAGTAGCTTTAATACGATTTCAGTTTTAAATAAACAGAAAAAATCTTTATTTGTCTCATTTATGCAACAGCAAACATTTAGATCTTGTTGTAAAAACTGCTCAATCACCTTAAGTGCCACAAACGGCCCTCGGTGCTGCATCGTGGTTACCCTGGTTTAGATAACGTTGGGTTCGTTCTTAAGTGGAAAACTCAAATAAAAACAGTTATAAGCTCACTCAGTAAAAGGCAAAAGAGACCTGTTAATAATATTAATTAAAGAATGTAAAGATTTACCACCACCCTGCATGCTTTACAAGCTTCCTGCTCCAGAACACCCAAATCAATAGTTTAATCATCTCATCACTTCTGCAGGTTTCTAAATCACTTATTATTTAAATCAGGTGTGTTGGAGGAAGGAAATGGCTCATACGTGTAGGATGGCGGTCCTCGAGGACTGGAGTTGGTGTCTCCTGCTCCAGAGAATGATGCATAAACAGGTGTGAGCAGCGCCTGCAGCCCAAAGTCAGCTGTGTTTAAGTCGAACTCGGAGCTCAGAACAAAACCAAGCAGCCAGTCAGCAGGAAGGTGGTTTTTGTGAGGAGCAGGTGGGTGTTTGGTGTACTGTGCTTTTCTAGCAGCACATAAATATGTTGCTGTGTGTTCCTGTGGGCTCAGATTCTTAATGAAAAGTGAACCGCTTCTGTTTTTGTTTCCACTCAAATCACCGGCTAAGCTGAAGCGACTCTTTCTAAACGTCTCCTCCACGCTGTCATTCCTAAATTCTGAGTATCCGTATCCGATCAGCTTCAGAGCCAGGTCTCCAGCCAGCCACTGGTACCACAGCATCACTCTGTAGTCGATGTGTCTGTGACTGCACACCAGCTGCACGTCTTCTCCCACTTTTCTGATGAGAGCAGAAGGAGTTTGGTGGATCTGAACCTCTAATGAAAATCCTCCTGTCAGGGGCACAGATGAGTTAGTACAGGACATCAGTTCAGCACGTTGTTATTCCCAAAAGCATTTAATACCTGTGAGGAAACAGCAGAGGAGAAATCTAATCATTATGAAGAGAAAAGACAAGTTAGAGCAACATCTGCTGCAGGAACTGAGTCTCAGCTGGTAGTGGTCCTCTGTGATGAAGGCTGAGGAGGGGAGTGGCTTCCTGTTGGAAACTAGACCTTTGGTTTGTCTTTTGAGTCTCCTCTAATTTTATTTAAGTATTTTAGTATAAATTAGGTTTCATTTCAGTTAAGTTTAAATTCAGTCGGCTTTAAGGACTAAAGTGTCCTGCAGGAAGTGGTTGAGCTGGTGTTTAGAGGGATAAAACTGAAGGACGAAATCTGATTTCTGTAAACATAAAGTTATCATCTTAAATATGGAACTGAGTTTTAGATGGAAGTCTCCGCAAAACTAACACCTGGTCTGCAGAGAAATCCAAAAACTTAAAATATATGAAGGAAGTGCATTAGGAAGCAGAATTTGTGATATAGTGAATAGTTTTTTCTTGAAGGCAGAAAATGACACAAAATATCAACTACCAACTAGAAAAACAGCTGGACATTTAAATAAAACTCTAAAGCTTTAGGTTGGAGCTGCTTTACATATTTTATTATTTTAGTATTATCTGTATTTTTCCTGTTAAAGAATAAAAAAATGTACATTTTTCTGACAGCGAACCAAAACAACCACACAAACAGGTGTTTGACATCAGTTTAGTTTCTTTATGGATTGAAAACCACAGATTGTGATAAATTGTCTTTGGTTTTTGTAAAGATCAAAGAGGAGTTTTCTCGTTGTGCTTCTCGTGCTGCACAGTAATAAACTGCACTGTGTTTTTGTTCTGCAGCATTAATTATCAGAGAGGCGTTCTTTGCTGTGTTCCCACTCAGATCTCCAGAAATGTTGAAATCAGTTTTATATTCCAAGGTCACAGCTTTGTTGTATATATATCCAACCAGGTTCATGGCTGTGTCTCCAGGTGACCTCTGGTACCAGAGCATTATCCAGAAGTCCGTTTTATCATGAGAGCAGAAAATCTCCACCTTTTTTCCAGGTTTGGTGATGAGATCAGAGTGAGACTGACGAACCTCAAGACACAGACTAATACCTGGAACATAAAGGGAAGAGAACATCAGATTACACTGATACATTAGAATGCAATGATGCCTTTAACGATTATTCACCTGGCAGGTAAAAGAGGAGGAGATAATGAAACATGTTGTCTTTTCTCTGTATTTATTTAAATCTTCAGCCTGAATTAAAACGCAGAAGTTTGCTGCTCATTGAAGATCAGTGTTTCAGAATGAGAATCAAATGATCATCAAACGAAACCCTCAAGGTGCAGCAGGAAGTGTAGACGACTGGGAGGGAGGAGTTGCTGGTGAAAAGAGGAGCGACTTTGCTGGTTTTACACCAATAAAATGTTAATGCATGTTGTAACGTCCAGCAATGGTCAGTTTTCACCTACATATTGACCTACATGCCACCGCTCATCTGCAGACATAAATTCCATTCTCTAAGGTGGATTTTACATTCTATCTTTCAACAAGCCCAGAAGATTCTGCAGCTCTGAACACATGATAACATGTTGTCAACAAACTGTTCCCATTTCAAGGCCTAAGCTTCCCTCATCACTTCTACGGGATTCCTCATGCCTCTGAATAAAGTGAACATTTTCAGCTCATATGAGTTAATTAATCATGAAATGAAATGAACAATATGGTAACATGAAATGTTTTGATTAATCTGTGCCTAAGTTAACAAGGTTGAAATGAATTTTAATTTTTAATATTACAATGAAACATTTTGATGTTATGATCAGTAATGTTTGGTTTAACAAGTGAATCATTATCTACGCTCAGACACAAGGTTCATTAGAGATAAATTAAAGTTAACGTCACTGCACATAGATATGTTCTTACCCACAAATCAGAGCATCCTGTATCTGAGAAGGCATGATGATCTGAGGTTTGTCAACACCTCTTAACATGGCACGTCCCAATTGGCCAAGTAAATCATAATATGAGAATATTAAAACAGGATCACTTACGGAGTGATTCGAGCATTCTGTTAGTTTGAGTAGAACTCCGGACTGGCCACCGGAGGAAACTCTGTAACCACAGCATCTCCTGACAAGCTTTTGACAAGCTAAAAGCTGCCTACAGCTGACACAGCAAAACGGTTCCTTCAGCTATTCAGTAACAGCTGCTCTAGACGCAAACTAGTCCCAACCTGTGTGCCTGGTGACATCTCTGGAACGGAGAAGTCGGTGCTGCGGTTAATCTACTGAACCTCGGTGCCCAGAGGTCATCCGACCTCCCTGACCTCCGGATCCGCAAAGAGTGTCTCCAAAGAAAGGGTGATTGCGTCTGATGCTGTTTTGATGAGAACCAACTTCATAGTTTAATGTAAACCAAATTCTTTTCACACCCAGAACTCATTTTTTCTGTACAAGGTTCTGATAAACACACACCATCCAATCACCATACATCACATCCCATCCACTTAGATTCATCCGTCACAGTAGTCTTAGTTAACTTGTCATGTTTTTAATTGTTTAGAAAATAAATTCTTACTTTTTATAAACCTGACTCTGTCTGAATTGAGACGAAGTGTGTTGATCCCTGAAAACGCAAAAAATCCTAGACTCTTCTGATTAAACAATGTTTTTGTTTTATTTCCTGAGAATTTCATTATATCAACTGGGAATCCTGGGAAAAGTCACTCAGATAACCCTGCACAACCATCTCCTGTCCTGGAGGGGGTCACCCAATAGGACAGCAGGAGGGCTTAAGGATTCAAAACCTGGATAGAGGGCAGGTTGGACCTAGTGATCATCTCTGCAATGTTTCTTTGACCGTTGAGCCAAACCAGCCTGGAGCAGACTGAGAAGACAGACTGGATTATGGTAACGTTAACGTTTACCTGCAGCAGGTTAACCCTCTCAGGCTCAAATTAAACTTTGATAAAAGGACAAACAACTAAGTCCTTCAGGGTACTTCTGAGTTAAAAAATTCTCATGAAGTACGTATGTGGAGCAACCAGGTAGGTAGGTTTCAACGTTACAAATCTACAACGCCTGCCCCCAGAGGGTTAAACTTCTTGAGATGCTGCTGGAAGAACATCCTCAGCTGGACATATATGTTGGCCTAAATGAGTCCACCGTATAAATTATGTGGATGGTGATGGGGTCAAAGGTCAGAGGACTCATGCTGATGTCCACAGTGATCTCTAGAGTTTTAATTGGGTTGAGCTCAAGTATGTTCTGACCAGTGGACCAGCTGTTCCTCCTCTCATCTGTTTGCAGACTCTTTAATCCCAGATGAGACGATAACTGGGTGCAGTTTCAAATACAAAGAGAGAACAGCAGAGGGGATATCACACGTCCCTGAGGGACACCAGTGTTGATGGTCAAGGTCCATGTCTTGGATGTTGTTCTGCCTGATGCTTCCTTTCTGTAAGAAGCTCTGTGACCCACTGACAGGTGGAGGCTGGAACGGTTTTGACAGGAGGATGATGGAGTTAAATGGTGACATGAAGTCTTTAAGTAGGATCCTGGCAAATGTCCCTGAAAGGTTAAGATGTTTTAGGATGTAACACAGCTCTAAGTTGACTCCATCCTTCATTCATTTGGTGTTTCTGTATGTAAACTGGTCCAGCAGGCATCCTGAGATGATCACTGGCTGACCTCAGTGCTGTTGTGGAAGGCGATGGGGTCAAAGGTGAGGTGGCTCCACAACTGAGTACAGCAGATGAAAACTGTTAGTTAACTCATTTTAGATGTGCAAGAGAAAGAAAAAGACACAAGCAGGTGCTCAAGAGCCAGATTGAAAACCACAATTATTAAAATAATGTTTGAGTTCTTGTAACGATCAGAAGGAGCTTCTGTCATTGTGCTTTGCTTGCTGCACAGAAGTAAACAGCAGTTTGTACAGATCTGGCTGTGTTAATATGCAGAGATCCATTCTTTGTTGCATCTCCAGTAAGGTCAAATCCATCCTTATACTGGTCCTCCATTGTGACAGCTTTGTAGAGCAGATATCCGATGAGCTTCATAGCTGTGTCTCCAGGTGTCCTCTGGTACCAGAGCATCAGTGTGCGGTCGGTTTTATCGTGTGTGCAGAAAATCTGAACATTTTTTCCAGGGATGGTGATGACATCTGAATGGGACTGGCGGACCTCAAGACCCAGACTAATACCTGGAACAAGACAGGAAGAGAACTTTGAGCAAGGCAAATATGACTTCAGAAGAGTTTACATCCATACTAATAATCACCTGGCAGGTAGCAGAAAATGAAAAGCAACATAATTTTGTCTTTTATAGCATATGTTTAAATCTTCAGCTTAAATAAATACATGAAGTTTGTAGATCAGTGTCATCACCCAGAAAGAGAATCGACCGCTGGGTCAGGGGTTATGAAACAGAACAGGAAGTGATGAAAAAACTCATGTGGCAGGAAGGGTAGGTTCCTGGGAGGAGGTGTTGATGGAAAATGAAGTGATTACTTGTTTTTTTTACTTGTTCTATCACCAGTTAACCAAGCTTGCATGTTTTTGTTTATTACCTGTGTGTGAAAGCCTGCAGCATACAGGAATGAAGAAAACCATGAAAACAAGAAAACTCCACACAGAAAATTACTATTATGTTAACAGTACTAACCACTACCCAATCCAGATCAAAGCTGTACATTCATCAGTAATATAAATGCACATGAAAAACCCACAGCAGCAGGTGTCTGAACCACAGAATATCAGAAAATGGTTTTGGTAACGATCAGAAGGAGTTTCTGTCATTGTGCTCTGCTTGCTGCACAGAAGTAAACAGCACTTTGTCCAGGTTTTACATTTTTAATGAGCAGAGATCCATTCTTTGTCGTATCTCCACCTAAATCCCCACTAAGGTCAAACCCATCCTTATACTGGTCCTCCATTGAGACAGCTTTGTAGTACAGATATCCGATGAGCTTCATAGCTGTGTCTCCAGGTGACCTCTGGTACCAGAGCATCACTCTGAAGTCGGTTTTATCGTGTGTGCAGAAAATCTGAACTTTGCCATCAGGATTAGTGAAGAGATCAGAGGGAGACTGGCGGACCTCAAGACCCAGACTAATACCTGGAACAAGAAAGGCAAACTGTGACAGAAATCCGTCTAAAAGGTTAAACTGTACTAGTTAACTGGAGCCAGGTTACCTGAGACAAAACACAAAAGCAGCAAAGTGATCATGTTGACTTTACTCCCATTACCTTTACTAACACTAGTGAAAATCCAACCGTGTCATGAGCTGCTGCTAAGCTGACTGAGCTTTGGGAAGACAGTGGATGCTGAGTGAGATGATGGGCGGGGCTTATTCTAGCTCTGATTTAAAACCACTGACAGAATCTGATCCTGGGTTTTTGTATGANTACTGATCTGATTAATGATAAGCTGGCGCCGGTAACTGAGAGGCTGGCGCTGCTAACTGAGAAGTAGCACCTTTACCGGCGTCACTACTAGATATGCTAGGGACTAGCTGCCCTTGGCTGGTCATTGACTGGATCTCACACTCCCTCTGCTGTCTATTAGCATGGATAGGCTAGCGTTAGCCTGGACGGGCTGGTGTTAGCATTGGAGAGGCTGACCATTAGCATGGATAGGCTGGCGTTAGCATCGGAGAGGCTGGCCACTAGCTGGATTTCCTACCTCCTCGACGGACCATTAGCATGGATAGGCTGGCGTTAGCATCGGAGAGGCTGGCCACTAGCATGTCTCGGAGAGTCACTTACTCTATAAGATGCTGGGTTTTTTTTGTTTTGTTTTAACTTTTATTAAACGTATGACATACGGCGAGACCTGCAATCACAGTTGCTTCTTTGACAGAACACACTGTTATACAGATTAACTTTAAGCATATTGTAAAGCTGACAGCCTGTTAGCATTGATCAGGTGCTGCGTTAACTCCATTCTATTAATTGATGGCGTTTTCTTTTTAAATAGTTTGGTTTTCTTGCACATATCAGAGAAAAAGCCAGAGCTAACTAATATGTACTTTTCATCTCTGGATTTTAAATCCTTTGTATTGAATTACAGGTTAGTAATTATTAAAATTGTGATGTTATCTTTATTAAAACTATATATGTAAAATGTGTCTGATAATCATTTCCCTTAGGGGAACAATAGTTTTGTTGCACTAAACTTACTGTTGTCTCTGCTGAAGGTTATGGGATGTGAAGTTTTCTCCTCAGATGATCTTGTCAAAAGAAAAATAGAGTATGGCTGAATTTATACTTTATACCACACACAGCAAGTCAAACTTTACTACAACAAACAGCTGGAGTTTGACCTGAATTGCTAACAGGCTGTCAGCTTTACAATATGCTTAAAGTTAATCTGTATAACAGTGTGTTCTGTCAAAGAAGCAACTGTGATTGCAGGTCTCGCCGTATGTCATACGTTTAATAAAAGTTAAAACAAAACAAAAAAAACCCAGCATCTTATAGAGTAAGTGACTCTCCGAGACATGCTAGTGGCCAGCCTCTCCAATGCTAACGCCAGCCTATCCATGCTAATGGTCCGTCGAGGAGGTAGGAAATCCAGCTAGTGGCCAGCCTCTCCGATGCTAACGCCAGCCTATCCATGCTAATGGTCAGCCTCTCCAATGCTAACACCAGCCCGTCCAGGCTAACGCTAGCCTATCCATGCTAATAGACAGCAGAGGGAGTGTGAGATCCAGTCAATGACCAGCCAAGGGCAGCTAGTCCCTAGCATATCTAGTAGTGACGCCGGTAAAGGTGCTACTTCTCAGTTAGCAGCGCCAGCCTCTCAGTTACCGGCGCCAGCTTATCATTAATCAGATCAGTAGTTTGCTTCGGAACTTCTATAGCCTCCTGCTGCTGGGCAGTAGTCTGAATTTTGGCCCCCATACCGCGCCATACCTTCTAGGGTCCTGGAACCCCTCAAGGCGCTTTACAACACAATCAGTCATTCACCCATTCACACACTAGTGGGGATGAGCTACGATGTAGTCACAGCTGCCCTGGGGCGCACTGACAGAGGCGAGGCTGCCGAGCACTGGTGCCACCGGTCCCTCCAACCACCACTAGTAGGCAATGTGGGTTAAGTGTCTTGCCCAAGGACACAGCGACAGACTGAGCAGGGCTCGAACCTGCAACCTTCTGATTACGGGGCGAGCACTTAACTCCTGTGCCACCGTCACCCCACACAAGCAGGTGCTCAAGAGCCAGATTGAAAACCACAATTATTAAAAAAATGTTCGAGTTCTTGTAACGATCAGAAGGAGCTTCTGTCATTGTGCTTTGCTTGCTGCACAGAAGTAAACAGCAGTTTGTACAGATCTGGCTGTGTTAATATGCAGAGATCCATTCTTTGTTGCATCTCCAGTAAGGTCAAATCCATCCTTATACTGGTCCTCCATTGTGACAGCTTTGTAGAGCAGATATCCGATGAGCTTCATAGCTGTGTCTCCAGGTGTCCTCTGGTACCAGAGCATCAGTGTGCGGTCGGTTTTATCGTGTGTGCAGAAAATCTGAACATTTTTTCCAGGGATGGTGATGACATCTGAATGGGACTGGTGGACATCAAGACCCAGACTAATACCTGGAACAAGACAGGAAGAGATCTATGAGCAAGGCAATTGTGACTTCAGAAGAGTTTACATCCATACTAATAATCACCTGGCAGGTAGCAGAAGATGAAAAGCAACATAATTTTGTCTTTTATAGCATATGTTTAAATCTTCAGCTTAAATAAATACATGAAGTTTGTAGATCAGTGTCATCACCCAGAAAGAGAATCGACCGCTGGGTCAGGGGTTATGAAACAGAACAGGAAGTGATGAAAAAACTCATGTGGCAGGAAGTGTAGGTTCCTGGGAGGAGGTGTTGATGGAAAATGAAGTGATTACTTGTTTTTTTTACTTGTTCTATCACCAGTTAACCAAGCTTGCATGTTTTTGTTTATTACCTGTGTTACAGCTGTTGCTGTTTTGTCCCAGAAAGCTGACTCTGCAGGACAATCAGCAGCAACCTCCTCCTACCTGCACAGCTGCACTCAGGCTGATCACCTCCGGAGCAGCATAAAAGGGAGAGCTGCCTGGAGAAAGGAGAGACTGGATCTGTGCCAGTTCTCTCATGTGTGCCTATTGTTTGTGTTTTAATGGCTCTTAAATGTGTTTTAGATGTTTAAGCTTGGTGAAGCTTAACAACTTTTAGAGGTTTTTAACAGACGAGGGACCAGAGTGCTGGATTCCTCTTGGCTCCCAAACTTGTGTTTGAGTCAGTGTACTTTGTTTAGTGAAGGTTTGGGAGCATTCGGATGTCTGTTTTAAATGAAAACCCTTGGCCGTTTTAACAGTATGATTTAAGTACTTTTAGATTTGGAGCTTTTTGTCATTTTAAAATCCTTTTTAATAAAATCATTGTTTACTATTTTAACACCTGAAACACATGCCTCTGTGTTACTCCCTGTCCTTCTCCTTATCCATCATTAGAGGACGTAACAACCTGTGTGTGAAAGCCTGCAGCGTACAGGAATGAAGAAAACGAGCAAACTCCACACAGAAAATTACTATTATGTTAACAGTACTAACCACTACCCAATCCAGATTAAAGCTGTACATTCATCAATAATATAAATGCACATGAAAAACCCACAGCAGCAGGTGTCTGAACCACAGAATATCAGAAAATGGTTTTGGTAACGATCAGAAGGAGTTTCTGTCATTGTGCTCTGCTTGCTGCACAGAAGTAAACAGCACTTTGTCCAGGTTTTACATNGTGTTACAGCTGTTGCTGTTTTGTCCCAGAAAGCTGACTCTGCAGGACAATCAGCAGCAACCTCCTCCTACCTGCACAGCTGCACTCACTTAGGCTGATCACCTCCGGAGCAGAATAAAAGGGAGAGCTGCCAGGAGAAAGGAGAGACTGGATCTGTGCCAGTTCTCTCATGTGCTCCAATTGTTTGTGTTTTAATGGTTCTTAAATGTGTTTTAGATGTTTAAGCTTGGTGAAGCTTAACAACTTTTAGAGGTTTTTAACAGACGAGGGACCAGAGTGCTGGATTCCTCTTGGCTCCCAAACTTGTGTTTGAGTCAGTGTACTTTGTTTAGTGAAGGTTTGGGAGCATTCGCATGTCTGTTTTAAACGAAAACCCTTGGCCATTTTAACAGTATGATTTAAGTACTTTTAGATTTAGAGCTTTTTGTCATTTTAAAATCCTTTTTAATAAAATCATTGTTTACTATTTTAACACCTGAAACACATGCCTCTGTGTTACTCCCTGTCCTTCTCCTTATCCATCATTAGAGGACGTAACAACCTGTGTGTGAAAGCCTGCAGCGTACAGGAATGAAGAAAAACGAGCAAACTCCACACAGAAAATTACTATTATGTTAACAGTACTAACCACTACCCAATCCAGATTAAAGCTGTACATTCATCAATAATATAAATGCACATGAAAAACCCACAGCAGCAGGTGTCTGAACCACAGAATATCAGAAAATGGTTTTGGTAACGATCAGAAGGAGTTTCTGTCATTGTGCTCTGCTTGCTGCACAGAAGTAAACAGCACTTTGTCCAGGTTTTACATTTTTAATGAGCAGAGATCCATTCTTTGTCGTATCTCCGCCTAAATCCCCAGTAAGGTCAAACCCATCCTTATACTGGTCCTCCATTGTGACAGCTTTGTAGTACAGATATCCGATGAGCTTCATAGCTGTGTCTCCAGGTGACCTCTGGTACCAGAGCATCACTCTGAAGTCGGTTTTATCGTGTGTGCAGAAAATCTGAACTTTGCCATCAGGATTAGTGAAGAGATCAGAGGGAGACTGGCGGACCTCAAGACCCAGACTAATACCTGGAACAAGAAAGGCAAACTGTGACAGAAATCTGTCTAAAAGGTTAAACTGTACTAGTTAACTGGAGCCAGGTTACCTGAGACAAAACACAAAAGCAGCAAAGTGATCATGTTGACTTTACTCCCATTACCTTTACTAACACTAGTGAAAATCCAACCGTGTCATGAGCTGCTGCTAAGCTGACTGAGCTTTGGAAAGACAGTGGATGCTGAGTGAGATGATGGGCGGGGCTTATTCTAGCTCTGATTTAAAACCACTGACAGAATCTGATCCTGGGTTTTTGTATGAAGAACGCAACTCTGCTGTCGATGTGCATCGCTCGCTGCACAGTAGTACACCGCTGAGTGTTCAGCCTTCAGGTCGCTGATGAACAGAGACACATTCTTTGCTGTCTCTCCACTCAAATCTCCAGAGAAACTGAAATGTTGCTCAAAGCCCTTTTCATGTTCTGCACGGCTGTAGGACTCATGTCCGATCTGCTTCAGAGCTCTGCCTCCAGCAGATCACTGGTACCACTGCATTAAGGTGTAGTCAATCCTCCCATGGCTGCAGATCAGCTGGACTTTGTCTCCGAGTTTTCTCAGAGCTGCTGGAGGTGTTTGATGGACCTCCACGTCCAGACCAACACCTAGAGAGATGGAAAAACATTTAGAATTATCAAGAATTGTAAAAAATAAAGCTCTTAGCTGTGGAAATAGGTTACCGATGAACCAAAAGAAAAAGTGTCAGCATGGTGACATGGGCTGCATGGTGGCGCAGTTGTTAGCACTGTTGCCTCGCAGCACGAAGGTTGCAGGTTCAAACTCGGCTGCAGCCTTTCTGCGTGGAGTTGCGTGTTCTCCCCATGCATGCGTGGGTTTCCTCCGGGTACTCCGGTTTCACCCACAGATCACAACATGCCCTATAGGTTATAAATTGTAAGTCGCCTTGGATAAAAGCATCTGCCGAACAAATAAACATAAACCTGCTGACTTAGTGAACACGTTAACATGTGTGGGTCTAACGTTCTACAGAAATCCCTTTTATTATGTAACACCCCTCTCATCACCTTTTAACCCTTTCATGGAGCTTCAGCACCATCTACTGGAAAATCTACGATGATTTTTGATGCTTCCCACAGAGAAAGTGGCAGTTAGTTGTTTTCACAAAGAAACAGAGGGCATCCCTCCGCCCACCCCCACCAGGCTGTAGGGTTAACAGCGCTCCAGTCTCAATGCTGTCCTGTACAAGTAAACATTTAGTGAAAAGGGTCTCATCCTGGTCCAGCAGACCACTAAACACTGTGTACACTTTAGAATCAATGAATGCATGAATTAATGACATTCTTTAATGTCACTATACTCTGTTAAGGTGCGCACACACAGCACAACACAAATGTAAGTTGACATCAACCAAACAAATATGGGACATAAGTGCAAACATGAACTCAGTATTCAAGCATTGGGGATATCAAGGTGTTTGATGCATACCCCATACCCAGTTTCAGGACCTCATCACGGTAGTCATCAACAAATACTACAACGATGTTCTGCGCAATTGCAGTCTGACATGTAAGGGAGTAGAGCAGTGGGCCCGTCACACAGCCCTGAGGAGAGCCCAGGCTGAGATCAAGAGGAGGAGGGTTTTCACCTGCTGGAGTCGGCTGACCAGGAGCAGGTCAGTGGTGGGAGCCACAGTTTGGCTAGCCTGGGGATCAGAATCTATGGTAATAAGCTGAACTGATGTCATGATAAAGCATCCTGACGTAGCTCCCCTGCTGTTCCAGATGACTCAGAGCTGAATGGAGAGTGATGGCTATAGAGTCCCCTGGTGTCAGAACACAGTTTCTGTAGTTGGTGATGGTCTGTAAACTCTGCCACCCCTACCGGGGGTTGTTGAGATGTTTATCCTCCTCTTGTGTTCTGTTGAGTACTGAGGAATTTATTTAATGAAGATGAAGATCTCCCCTAGAATCGGTCCATATCAGACAGATTAGTTCATCCATCCTCACAGTCCTCACTCTCTTCAAACACAAACCTTGTTAAAGACAACATATTCATGAGTGGATGTTCCCAGCACTCTGTCTCCATGGTCACCCATCTTCTCAGTGTGTTGAACTCCAGTGGTGCATGTTTACTGTTGCTATAATTACAGCCTGTCATCTACACCCAGATTAGGCTTTGGTTGAAGTGAGATGGCACATTCCTTTTCCTTAGGAATGAGTTTTATCCTTTATCTCAGGTTCATTTTACAAATAAAATAAATGGTTACAATGTCTGTTGGTAATGGAAACAGCTTGTGGTAGTTGAGACTTTTCCTGATTTTAGGCTTTATTCCATCTCTTCTTCCTCTTTTTCAGCAGTCTGCTGGTCAACTAAAAACACCAGTTCCCCGTGGCCCTAGTTAGGATAAAAACCAGTAGCGGTTGTGGAAATTCCCATTTTCCTGTTCAGTGATCAAGATTCCTCAAGTATTCACAAAAATATTTTCAGAGGGAGAAAGAATGATTTTCTGGATGTATTTAACCTTAAAGGGACAATGTGTAGTTTTAACCACTCATTTCTGGAAACATCCATCAAAATGTTGTTGAAAATGAATGAAATGATGCCCAGTTGTTGAAAAACATTGGTGGCTTTGTGACATATAATCATAAATATCAGGGCTAAAATACATGGGAGCAGGTCTAAGTCTCTGGGCGACACCATATTAGATGCCATGTTTCCTTCTACGAGAGCCCATGAAGACAAAATGCATTTAATGATTTGTTAAAAAAAAAACGGTTTCAAAACTTTTGTCATTCTTAAATGTTGTTTTGCACATCTACCTCTTCACTTGTTGCCACTGATGAAAGGGAGTCTGATGTTCTTGTTATTTTGCTAAAGTTTGCACTTCCCAGGGGTTTTTGACCCTAATGGGCATCCGTTGGTACAGTCTTTCTCCAACACAAAAATACTGCTTGCTTGCAACGATTTAGGCATCCACTGCCCCCTATCGCAAGGAAAACTACACACTGTCACTTTAACCTCAGATTGCAGCTCAGTATGACACGAGGACTAGCAGATCTCAGTAGTGCTGTCTACTCAAATGTAGATAAATGGGCTCCAGCGCCCTCTACTGGAATAAAATCAGCCAGTTTAATATTAAAAGCATCAGACAGATAAATTAGAAGTCAGGTTTTTGTTCAGTTGTTCCCTCTTCTCACATCACTGTGTTTACTGACAGCACAGAAGTACAGCCCTCTGTCATCAGGCTGCACGTTCTTCACAGTCAGAGCGCCGGTCTCTATGCTGTCTTTGACTGCTGAGTATTTGCTCTGAGAGCTCTGGCCGTAGTCGGGCTTCCCACTTTAGTAGGAGTAAACATAAGTAAACATCTTAAGTTTAACATGATTTATCTGCTTGCAGGTAAAGTTACCTCTGCCGTAGGCAATGTGTCATCTTCATGTTAGCTCCACAGGAAGAGAAAGACTCATAACAGTCTAAACTGAAACATTTATCATATAATCATAAGAAAAACACGTTCTCCATAAGCTCTTCTACCTTTAAGCCATAAAGACAGGAGCACACATGTGAGGAGGATCAGGGCCATCATATGGTGGTGCTGAAATGCTGCTGGTGAAGCTCGCTGCCATCTAAAAACAAAGGAAGGAGGGTTGAAGCCATCGCTACATGAGAACCTCCCATTCTGATCCTTGATTAAATAAGATGAAAAGCCAATGTAGCGTCATGAATGTCCTGTTTTTGATCTAAAGGTCATGATCTGCTGCGTCAGCTCGAGCAGACATGAAGTCTCTGACAGGCCTAATCTACATGAGATAGTGGCCAAGGTCTTTCATGCACTCTGCTCATCTGAACTGCTTCACCTCTGTAACAGCTCAAGACGAAGACGAGGAACTCTCTTTTGATAAATACATGATCAAACAACTTTGTTATTACCAATAATAATGTGAGCCCAATGTTCAATCTATCTGTGAAATGACAATGTTATTACTTGATGTTATAATCCTGTGATCAGTAGTATTTTACAAGTAATTATAATCCTGGACATTTGCACTAGACACTAATGACACGTAATGCTAAAGTCACACAACACATTTCCTTTTGTCTGATTCAATCAGAACCTTCGTTTCTGGCTAGGCGTGGTTTTCTGTGGTGTTTGTAGAAACCCTCTTTTGCATGTCAAATTCTGATTCGCCAGTAAACCAAAATATGACAATTATAAAAACTATTCCACGCCACCTTTTCTTTAGTTCAAAGTGTTCTAGAGAAATCTCAGACGGGCCATCCGGACTTCCTCTTCAGCCAAAAGAACCTCGACAAGCTGGATAAAATCTGTTGAAAGTTACACCTGACTGCAACGGTTCCTTCAGAATAAAAGCTGAACCTCACAACCCCTTCAGGGTCTCAGAGACGCCAGTGATACCCTGTCGTGACCTGGAAGCATTCCCAGACTAGTTTGGTCGGCACCGCTGCTTTTCTACCGGCTTTAGTTCCAAGGAGGGTCCAAGAGGACCTCAACATTCTGGATCTAACGGAGGCTTCCCCTGTGGTACGTAGACCGACAGATGGCGTTTCATGTGTGTTATAAATCTCCTACTAAAATTTAGATTGAATCATTCACTCCCACTCAGAACTAACTGCTTCTCCGGATCCGCTGGTTCTGATAATAACATTACACACACACACACCATCAATCATCTCACGTCTCACTCCACCTTAGTTCCATCAGTACACAGAGTGTTAAAGTTAGTCTTGTTTAAATTGTGTAGAAATAAATTTCTTAACTATTTTAAACCTGACTCTCTCTCTCTTTCCTTGGAGTTAAAACGAAGTGTCACGTAATCCCTGCAATAAAAAGTTCAGATCTTCTGGTTAAAATATTCAAAGATCCATCAGATTGATATTTCATATTTCTATGGAATCTCACATTTTATGGTTCATAAGTAAGATGTAGACCACCCATCCTTTACATCAGCATTGGTTAGCATGCAGGAGCACTGTGTTAACTAGCTGCACAGAAGTAAACTCCACTGCTGTTCAGGCTGAGTTCTTTGATTGTTAACGTGCACTTTTCTCCTTTATTTGCACCTCCATTAATCTTCACATTCACTCCTGTCTCTAGATTTTCAGAGCCTGCTAACATGTATCCCAGGAGCTGCATGTTTGACTGTTTGTACCAGAGGATTGTGTTGTAGCTACCACTGTTGTGAAAACACTAAATTTCGGCTTCGCTGTTTAATGTGTTGAACATTTCTGGTGGAGACTGATGCACTTGGTCGTTGGGAGAAGAGTCTGCAGGAAAAGGAATTCAAATCATCTTAAAGTTAGGAAATTCAACAACAGTTTGTATCAGACTGTAAAGCAGATTTGACATATTTAAAATGTTCTAATTATTCGGAGGACATTACCTGAAACCAGCATGGTGGTAAAAGTAATGCTGAAGAAGAAGATGAGCATCATGGGATCTCCTGATATTTAGTCAGAAAGCTAGAAAACAGAATAATATTTAGTTGTCTCCCTTCATGCACGTGCAGCACATTTACCACTGTGTTTCTGAATCAACTACAGAATCAGCAAACGTGGTGATTGGATGGGCGGTGTCGTAGTCCATCCTCCTCCTGGTTCTGTTGTAGTCTTCACCACAGAAGTGGTTTCGAGTAAAGGTCTGACTGGAGACACACTGCCACCTAACGAGTGTTCATAAAACAGCTGAATGTTTGTGATAGAAGAAGAAAAATTGAGGTTTTTGCACTAAGAATCAGTGACATGTAGAGCTGTGGTAACTGGCAGCACAGAAGTACACAGCGCTGCTTTTCAAGCTCAGTGCTTCAGTTGTTAACAAGCATGTTTGATTTTTATCTGCATTTCCTTCCATGGTCACCTTCACTCCTTTCTCTGGATTCTCAAAGTTTTTATACATGTATCCCAGTAGCTCTAAATGTCCATTCTTTAACTGTTTGTACCAGAGGATTGTGTCATAGTTTGTAATTGTGTGTGAACACTGGATTTGAGCTTTTTCTCCAGGAATTTTGACAATGACAGCTGGATTCTGGTGGACTTTGTCGCTGAGAGAACCTGTAGAAAAAGGGTTGATTAAATCATGAGATAAATCAAGATGTAGGCTACTAAAAGTAAAAATCTAACTAAACAAAAAGAACTAAAATGAAGGGGAAAACAAATGAGCATTTAAACTTTTTTAAAGATATATTATATTTAAAAAATGAAATTACCTGAAACCAGAAAAGAGTTAAAACAAATTGAAATTAAAACGATGATCATTTTGTTGCAGTTGAATAAAGATCATTTCTAACTTTCCTTTTGATTAAATGGACACTTTGTGTTGTGGGAGGTGTCTTTCACACACCTTCCTCCTCTTCCTGCTCTATTGTTTCAGCTCACTGGTGCACATTACTGCTTCAACGCCTTTTAGATCTAAGATCAATCCTTTCAAATTGAAGTTTTACAGTCCATACAAACATAATCAAAACTGATCGGCTAGGCGGAGCACCACAAGGCTCTGCTTTGGGCCCACTCCTGTTTTTACTACAAATGTACCCCATCTTAAATTTCATGATATCTCTTTATGCAGACGACTTTCAGCTGTTTTACTCTAAGATGCTGAGCTCTTTTGTCACAATGGTTCCTGTGCAGAACATTATAGATTAAACAACTGAGTTTAATTAAACTCCAGAAAGATTTATTGTCTGATTGTAGTTCAGGAGAATGTCATTCCTCTGATCAAGATACAAAGTCAATTTAAATTAAATCAAGTCAGACTTGAGGGATTTAGGTGCTGATTTGTGATCAGTGCTTTTCTCTTGGTGGGGGGGTCAGGTTGGGCTTAGTGTTACATCCCTCCATTGTCCCTGAGGGGGGTGGGGGACCCTCAGGGGTCCTGTCATGATCCAGCCTGCCTGCTCCCATCTCCATGACAACGGCAGGCTGATCTCATCACCTGCCACACCTGCGTCCAGTAATAAAGCTCATGTTGCTCACCTGTTCACCAGCCACTAACTCCTTGCCAGATCATAGAATGCTTGTGTTGAGTACATGTTCAGTGTTCTGTTCATGGGTGATTCCTTATTCCTAACCACACTTGGATATCTCACCGGCCTCTGTTGTGTTGAAAAAGATCCAGATCGGTTTGCTGACTCCATTCTAGCTACTCCCTAATGAATTATTCTGCTTGTTGTTTCCCTGGTTCTGACCCAAGCCCGTCCGCTGACACCACTCCTTCACTTTGTCTTTGATTACCAAGTGTTTGGGGAGATCTTTGAGCAATCTGCTTAGAGTTCCTACCTCAGCTTCAGGAATAAGCTTTTAATAAAACTTTTAAACGTCATTCTGGGTGGTTGTCTGCTCGGGTCCTCACAAGTCAGTCACTACAGGTCCACTGCCTTTTCGGCGTGAGATATTGGAGGTGTGGTGTGAGATCATGTGAAGACAGTGAAACGCATGTGTCTCACTTGTTTGTTTTCACCAATCAAGAAAATGATGTCACAGAGGGTCAGTTTACAATGACAGCACAATGAAGGACTGAACCACTAACGAGCAATGACATACACAAAATGCTCTTCAAATTAGAAATAAGTCTTCATTGAAAACTTTGCATCATGAAGCAAAACTCTAATAGAAATCTGTTTAGCATCCAGTGCAGGAGAAGGTCATCTTGTGGAAGATTCACAAACAGCAGCAGAGTAGGAGAGATGAGAGCTGCAGGTGGGGGACCTTCTCTCCGTGTTACTGTGTTTTCTGCTATCTTACATCTCTCTGGGCTACATGAGGTAAAAGGGTAAAAAGGTGCTGACAGCACAGAAGTTTCTGTTCAGGATTTGAGTGAGATTGTACCACCGTGTAGCTTTGGGACTAGCAACAGCGCAGTAGTACAGGCCGTCATCTCCCAGCACCAGTTTCTTCACCGTTACATTCCCTTTGAAATGATCCAACTTCATGATTGAGAATCTTCCATCATTAAAATCTGGTTCAAAGAGAGGTTTGTTAAATGCAACGTTGTACACAACTTGTCTGATTGGTCCTCCTGGCAGCTTTTTGAACCAGAACATCATAACATGGTATTCTCCCTTGGATTGTGTGCACTCCATTATTGCCTCTTTACCCTGGTGTTTCACCACCATGGGGGTCTGGATGATGTCCAGGGGCACAGATAGGATTTTCAAACTGGTGGGACAAAGTTCCAATGTACCCTCCCCCAAACAGACACACGCACACGCACGCACGAACACATACACAAACTATTGCAAGAGCCTTAACTAGAGCTCAGTCAGTTTGTGTAATTTCATCCAATGGTTTACGAAAAAACTAACACGTTTATATACGTGTTTGAAGCCATTGTGCAGTGGAACATTTTTATCTGGAATGTTTTTCTGGAACAGTCGCCATCATGAACCTGCAGATGAAGAAGAAACAAGAATTAAAGGAAACTCAGCTCCAGGTTTAAGATGGGTCTACTCTTTGTGTCCAGGGGTTCAGCACAGAGAAAGTGTGTCTAGGAAGGCGTCAGATCCTCCAGGTTATCTTTACAAAACATGCAACAGTTTTTTGTAAAAATGTGTTTCTGGGATGTGGAGATCTTTGTTTTAGCTGTGATTTGTCTCCCCCTGTTGGTGGTAAGTAATCAGTGTGTGTTAGTATTTTTGAGCTGACGCCATTCTCTATATATTTGATAAAACTGTCAAAGAAAAACCTCATTATAGCTTTAATTAATTTGTTGTTATTAGTAAGAGTAATTAGAAAGTATTCAGTACACAAGTTATAATCATTCTATGGTCTACAAAGCATGTTCGTGAAGGTCTTTGTACAAAATCAGTCTCAAACAAAGTCACGTCAGCAGCTCCATTTCTGACTATTCTTCCATAGTTAGCCATTTCATGAGCCTTTCACTTTTTAATGCAAACAAGCCCAAATCATCACCCTCCACCTCTGTGCTTGGCAGTTGGTAAGGTAACAGATCAAATGCATTCCTGTTTTGCCTATAAAACAGGTAAATATGATGACTTTGATCTCAATGGACTGAAAATGACTTGATCTGAGTTGTTTTGATGTAGTTTGGCAAATTAAAAAAACTGCTTTAATCTTTTAGAAAGAAGTTGTTTCCTCCAGGCAATCCTTGAAACTAATTCAAATTTTTATTTTCATGTTTTAGCTGTAAAGGCATAAAAGTAGATTTGGAGTTTGTGTTTCATACATCTACGTTTTTGTTGGATTAATGTTGACTAAATGACTGTAAGGGGCTCTGTGTTTATCTGAAGTTCATCCCCATCAGGTGTTAAGGATTAGACAAATGTTCTAATAAACCATCAAATATCAGCATCCTGCAGCTGTGGGTGTGAAGGACGAGGTGTAGAGAACGTGTGTGAGCTACATGAGGTCCCTGCAGAAGCTTTGATGTGATTATCTCACATCCAGGTTTTTGTGAAGCATTTTCCTCAGCCTGCATCACCGTGCTTACTGACTGCACAGAAATACAAGCCTTCATCTTTCAGCTCCAGATTCTTCACAGTAAACGTCCCACTCTGAGCAACGGTCTTGGTGGCTGAGAATTTCTCTTTACTGAAATCTCCAAAGTCGTGCTGACTTATGCCCGTGCTTGTGAAGACGATAAGTCTCATGGTTTCTCCTGGCAGTTGCCAGTACCAGTACATCTGGAAGTATAGATCGCCTTTAGTGTGGCTGCAGTCCATCGTTGCGTCTTCACCTTCCTGCTTCCACACAAATGGGCTCTGGGTGACATCACTCGCTTCAGAAAAACCTGCACTTATAACAGTAAAAGATAACTGAAAGGAGGAAATTACAAATGTGTTTCTAACCCTCTTGAAAGTTGATTGTTACCTGAATTCCACCATAATGAGACCAATAATTGCAGCAGACCCTGTTTTATGATGATTAAACCCATGTCCTGCTATTCCACCACAGTCTGAGCTTGTTGCAGAGGTACGATGAGCTGCAGGAGAGGAAGGGTGAGGGTAGGGGCGGGGCATTTATTCAGCTTTTTTCTCTTTTTGGTGACGCCACTACGACTCCTGTAATCTAAGCTCCAAAATGCAATGAGAACAGGAACAGCTGACTCAGTCATTCGTTAGTAGAACCAGAAAACAGTGTTTCTGTCTCGTGACCTGCCAGCGCTGGCTTTGGTCAGTCGTGATCCATGTCTTGAGCCCCCCTGGTTCATATGATGACTACTTATTGTAACTGATGTTCCCCATTTCTACTTCATGAGGAATATTAGTAATGAGCATTTCTTCAGTAACTGAATTGCTTCATTGTAATAAATAAATCAGATTCATTTGTGAACAAGACAGATTCTGAATGTTTTAAAAGAGAATTCTTTCATTTCTACCTAAAATTAACTCAGGGGGGAACTTCTCCTTGATCATGCTTTTACCTGTGTGTGTGTGTGTGTGTGTGCGTGCGTGCGTGCGTGTGTGCGCGTGCGTGCGTGCGTGTGTGTGTGTGTGTGCGTGCGTGCATGCGCGTGCGTAGCTTGACCCTTTGTATTTATTTATTTACAGGTTGAGGGAATGGCTCATGAAAACAACTAGTCTGAAAAGAAAAAAATCTCTACAACAATAGTGTTGCTTAAAATTATGCAAATATTCCTAAATATGATCAAACTGTTATTGTTTCAAGTAAAAAGATCCGCCAGTGGGCTAAAATTCTAAACTCAGACTAAGAATTCTAGCCAAACAGCTTTTGCTTGCCCCACTGGCAGAAGGTAATCCTCAATCCAGCTGATCAGCCTTAAAAACACAAAAATGACACTGTCGCAGTCTGTGTGAGTCTCTGTCTACCGTTTTCCTCTGAGTACTCTCATTGCAGGTAAGCGTGGCTGAGAGCGGTTCCAGCTGATGCAGATTTCACCATCACAGTCCAGGCTATGCAAGGAGCAGTGTGACACAACACCACACTGATTACTCACAGCTCTATCCAAACGAAGGTCTTGTTAAAGACCACTAGTAGCTTCTAGTCTTGTGAATGCTATTTGTGANCCTGAAGGAGCCATCTCACAGCTATGTGACTGCTTCTCCTCAACTATTTGGGACTTGTTCTACAGCCAAAATCTACAGGAGCACGCTGATACCGTACTCTCCTACATTAGGAACTGTGTGGAAAAGGTCACCATTAACAAACGGATCAGAGTGTTCCCAAACCAAAAACCCTGGTTGACTAGCAAGGTGAATTCTCTCCTAAGAAGCCGGGACACTGCCTTTAAGTTGGGTGATCAGGCAGCGTATAAGGCAGCGAAGGCAGAACTAAAGAAAGGCATCAGAGAAGCAAAAGCAGCCTGCAAGAGGAAAATTAAGGATCGCTTTGCAAACAACGATCCCAGGGCAATGTGGCAGGGAATAAGCCACCTCACTAATTACAGAGGCAGGAAACAGGAAACATCAAAGGATGACAGACTGCTGGCCGAGGACTTAAACCATTTTTTTGCCCGTTTTGAAACAACCAGGCCTGCGGTGGCCATACCACCCCCACCCGCCCCAAACAACGGCACACTGACTCTGCAGGAGGACCAAGTGAGACGCGTTTTAATCCCAGGAAGGCGGTTGGCCCGGATGGAATCCAAGGGAAAGTTCTCAGCGCTTGTGCAGACCAACTGGCGAGGGTTTTTACTAACATCTTCAATAGGTCCTTGTCACTATGCATCGTTCCTCCCTGCCTCAAAACCTCCACTATCATTCCCATTGCTAAGAAGACAGCAGTGGACACTCTGAACGACTACAGGCCGATCGCACTCACTCCTATTGTGATGAAGTGCTTTGAAAAACTGGTCTGCCAGCACATCAGGGGTAGTTTGCCACCTACCCTAGATCCACATCAGTTCACCTACAGGGCTAATCGATCTACAGATGATGCTATCACCATAGCACTTCACACTGCGCTGGACCATCTGGAGCACCAGGGAAGCTATGTGAGAATGCTTTTCTTAGACTTCAGCTCAGCATTTAACCACATCATTGTGGAGTTCCTGGTCCAAAAATTGGATTATTTGGGATTTTCCAACAGTATCTGCCGCTGGATCAAGGATTTTCTCACAGACCGCAGTCCGTCAGACTTGGCCCTCATCAGTCCAGCAACATCACCCTCAGTACTGGTTCTCCTCAGGGATGTGTACTGAGTCCTCTCCTGTTCACACTTTATACATGGGACTGTGCTCTGATCCATCTCTCTAACACCTTCATAAAGTTTGCGGACGACACCACCGTGGTTGGGCTCATCTCTGGAGGGGATGAGTCAAACTGCAGAGATGAAGTCAACAGACTGACTACCTGGTGTTCAGTAAATAACCTCCTTTTGAACACCAAGAAAACCAAAAAGCTCATCTTGGATTTCAGAAGGAACAAAGCTGATCCAGACCCTGTCTACATCCAGGGGGAGTGTGTGGAAAGAGTTCACTCCATGAGGTTTCTGGGTGTCGTGGTCTCTGATGACCTCTCCTGGTCTGCTAACACCACGGCAGTATCAAAAAAGGCTCAGCAGCGTCTCCACTTTCTGAGGGTGCTCAGGAGGAATAACCTGGAGGAGAGACTGCTGGTGACATTCTACAGAGCCACTATTGAGAGCATCCTAGCATACGGGATAACTATTTGGCATGCAGGGTGCACTGCTGCAGACAGGAGAGTGCTTCAGAGGGTTACACATTCAGCCCAGAGGATCACTGGCTGCTCTCTGCCTAGCCTGGAGGACTTAGCATACCCCGCTATCCCAGCAGGGCTTCCAACATCATTAAGGACAAGTTCCATCCTGGGAACCACTTGTTTCAGCTGTTGCCATCAGGTCGCCGGTACAGATCCCAGAGGACCAGGACAAACTGCTTCAGAGACAGTTTTTCCCCCAGGGCTATCACGGCTGTTAACAACAAAAAGAACGTGCTATTTTGAAAGCACATGTTCTTATCTTGTCTAATGTTTGCAGGTGTAGCCCTGATGGAACTACACAAGCTGCATGGTTCTAATTTTATATAGTTTATGAAGGAAGGATTTGTCCAGACTGAATTTTAATTATTGTAGTGTTATGTATTTCTTTTAGGGAAGTATTTGTCCTGATTGAATTTTAATTGCTAAGTGTTATGTATTTCTTTCAACTTGCACCCGGGAATGGCTTCCAAATTTCGTTGTACGAGTGTGTACAGTGACAATAAAAGATATTCTATTCTATTCTATTTTATTCTATTCTATTCTAATTGGCCATTTTCCATAACCAGAGGTGCCCTTTTCAATGTTGTCTTTGACTGAGTATTTTCTCTCAGAGCTCTGGCTTTGTTAGGCCTCCCATCAAACATCGTGTACAGATTCAGGATAATGGTTCTCCCTGGACCCTGCACCAGTACAATGGTTGTAGATTTTATCTCTGTTGTGGCTGCAAATCTATGGAACTAAGATTGCGTCAATATTACATGTAAATTGTACCACGCTTTGTAACCTGTAACATGTTTTGTAACTGTAACTTTCATTTTGTAACATGCAGAAAACAATCAATGTACAAGTTTCAAATCACAACTCTAAACACACATCTCAGTCTACATTTACAAAACTCACGTCTACAAGTACAAAACATTTTCTCCCAATTCTAGCTTCCTTCCCAAAGAACCAATGACAGGCTTTGTCTGACGAGCCAATCATGAGTCTTGGATTCCTGTCGAAGACAGTTTCTGTTAGAAGCAAGCTAGAATTGGGACACTTGTAGACGTGAGTTTTGTAAATGTAGACTGAGATTTGTGTTTTGAAAGTTGTGATTTGAAACTTGCACATTTATTTTGTAACTTGCAGAAATAATCAAAGTTACATTTTGCAAAATGAGAATTGCATGCTACAAGACGAGAACGCTGTTAAAAATGCTGAAATACCATGTTGTAAACAGTGATTTCTACTTCTACTATAGTGTAGTGTTGGGTATGGCGTAGAGCTCCATGCTGCCCCGTTCAGTTTGGGAGAATATTGGCTCACCGCAGAGACGAGCCGCACAAACCATAAACGCTGCGAGTTGTGAAGCGTGTTCCAGCCGCGAGCCGCATCACCGCGCGGAAAGTGAATGCGTCAAGCATAAACCAAGCTTAAGTCCTTCAGGGGTACTTCTGAGTTAAAAAATGCTCATGAAGTGTGTATGTGGAGTAACCCGGTAGGTAGGTTTTAATGTCGCAAATCTGCAACACCTTCCTCCAGAGGGTTAAGGATGATTAATTTTGGAGGGTTTTAGAAGAAGTTACCTCTGCTGTAGTTAATACATCATCATTATGTTTCACGGTTAGCAAAAGGCTCCTAAAAGTCAAGGTTTAGGTGTTTATCATAGGGTGAAATGCTGCTGGTGCTGCCATCTAAAAACAAAGGAAGGAGGGTTGAAGCCATCGCTACATAAGAACCTCCCATTCTGATCCTTGATTAAATCAGATGAAAAGCCAACATTGGTTAGCATGCAGGTGCAGCAGTGGCTGAGAGCTGTCATACAAAGTGAAAACAGTTTAATCAGGAGGTTTTTGTATTGAGAAGCTGTGTTGTGGAGCACTGTGTAAACTAGCAGCACAGAAGTAAACTCCACTGCTGTTCAGGCTGAGTTCTCTGATCGTTAACGTGCACTTTTCTCCTTTATTTGTGCTCCCTCCAGTCTTCACATTCACGCCATTCTCTAAAAATTCAGAGTCCATTATCCGGTATCCCAGGAGCTGCATGACTCTGTTTGACTGTTTGTACCAGAGGATTGTGTTAAAGCTATCAACAAAGTGTCGACATGTAATTTGGGGAGTTTCGTCAGGTGGTGTGATGACTTCAGGTGGTTCCTGAATGACTCTGTCACTGGAAACAGAACCTGCAACAAAACAAATGTGTTAATGGTATTATCAGCATAAGCTCTAATACTGGTGAATCAAGAAACATTAAAAGGTTGTTTTTTCATACTATTAATGCAGCTAATACATTTTATAAAATCAATTTGAAAAAAATGTACCTGAAGCCAGCATGGTTTTAAATGTAAAAGTCAGAAAAAACAGAAGCATTTTGTTTTCTTCAAACAAAAATTATGTAGAAAAGAATAAAGTAACAGTTGAAAATAGTGTTGATATTCTGTTGTTGCTCTGTAGGAAGCAGCAGTAAAATGGTCTTTTGCATCCTCGTTTCTGAGTCAAATCCAGAATCAGCAAGTGTGTCGTCACGAGATGGGAGGTGTTGTAGTTGGTCTGCCTCCTGCTTGATGAAATTCTGTCGTCAAATTAATTTTGGCTTCACTGATCGATGCGTAGCACATTTCTGGTGGTCGTTGGGAGATGAGTCTGCAGGAGAAGGAAATCAAATCATCCTAAAAATGAGAAATTCAGAAAGAAGAACAGTTGATGTCATTCAGCAATACAGAATTAATTTAATAATTAAACAGTTTAGACTTTAAAATGTTCTAATTAATCTGAGGAAACCAGCATGGCGGTAAAAGTTATGCAGAAGAAGAAGAAACGATTTTTATATAGCGCCTCTCAAGATAAAAGTCACGAGGTGCTTCATAAGAACGAAATGAAATAAATAAATAAAATAATATCTTAAAAATATTTTCTAAATAATTTACAAGTATTACAAAAATGAGATAAATATTGTGATTAAAGAAATGAGGAAAGGGAATGAGAAAATGAAAAAGAAAGAGGTGAGAAGATCACCAACATATGACGGTGCTTGTGCATGTTAAGCCCTGAAGGAGAAGTGGGGTGCTGTGGATGAACTTTGATGATTTGGACAGAGTACATCCACAACCCCATTTCTCCTCCAGCTTTACCGAGCATCATGGGCTCTCCTTTAGTTACAAAACTAGAAAACAGAACTGTATTTAGTTGTCTCTCTTCACCAGCAGCACATTGATCGTTTACCACCTTGTTTCTGAATCAACTACAGAACCAGCAAACATCATGATTAGATGGGCGGTGTCGTAGTCGATCCTCCTCCTGGTTCTGCTGTAGTCCTCACCACAGAGGTGGTTTGGAGTCAAGATCTGACTGGGGACACAGCGCCACCTAACGAGTGTTCATAAAACAGCTGAATGAAGCTTTGAGATTTGATGGAAGAATGTATTGATTTTTTTGCGCTGAGTATCAGTGGTGGACTTGTAGAGAGCCTGTAGAAAAGGGTTTAGTAAATTTCCTGATCCTCATGCAGAATCAGTCAAGCTGACAAAGGGATAAGATAACTAAGTTCATTTACAAAATAAATAATCAGGGTTCCTGATTCAGAGGAGAATCTGAAAGCAGAACGAAGTTAGTGGTGGATTTAATGAGTTTAGAGGGGTGGGGAGTCCTAGCACCAGGGTTTATCCAGCGGGAGAAAAGATTTTATAAGGGTGAGAGGCACAAGAGGGGGACTGCAGGTGGACAGGCGGGCGACTGAGAGCAGACGGCCAATTTGAGACTGAGAAGCAGGACGTAGAGGTTTGAGTTTTCAGACAAGGAGTGAGAGAGTACCTGTGAGAGACACACGGGAGAAGTTATCATTCTTGGTTTTTAAGGGGAAAATCATAAGATTAATTGGACCCTTTAGGCCCTAGGCCTTTTTCTTTGTCCCCTGGCACCTCCCAATTGGGGGCCTTTGGAGTTTCATGTCCCAAGTGTCAGTGATTGTTTGCATTCCCCGAGCACAGCTACAATCAAAACAGTTTAGATTGTAAACAAAGAAATTTTTGGATTTTGATACATTAGGATAAAATAATACTTGAACTTTGTTTTAGAAGAGCTGCCCTGTGTGAAAGTGCTGACAGGATGGAGGTTGTGAGTTCAAATTCCATTTAGGAAATTTAGTCTATTGTTTTATTTATTCCAGGGATCCTCAACAAAATTTGTTCAAGGTTTTTTTTTCCCAGCAGACACCAGTGAAGGTCAGATGCTCTTCTAAAATAAAGCTCAAATATCATTGTATCTTAATTTATTACTATTTAAAATGGCCTTGTTTCCCATCTGGGCTGTTTGACTGTGGTTTTAGTTGTGTTTGGAGAACGTGGGCAGTTGTAAATATTTGGGACATGAAACTGTAGAGGCCCCCAATTGGGGGGTGTTAGGGTTAAACAGGTTAAGCATAAGAGGACTTGGTTAGAAGCGATTGTGGACTTTGTCTCTGAATTTTCTAAAAAGGTGTTTCAGGACTCAAACAGCTTCAAAAAAGGATTTTAAATGAGTGGAATATGTCAGATTTCTGAATTCATAATATGAATTACTAATAACAAAATGTGCATATATGCAGGCATAGTGAACACATAAAAGCATCTACAACTCCACCAAACCACCTTGCCAAACACGACAAAAGTCCTTCTGGAGCTCCAGCGCCCTCTGCTGGAATAAAATCAGCCAGTTTAATATTAAAAGCATCAGACAGATAAAGTAGAAGTCAGGTTTTTGTTCAGCTGTTCCCTCTTCTCACATCACTGTGTTTACTGACAGCACAGAAGTACAGCCCTCTGTCATCAGGCTGCACGTTCTTCACAGTCAGAGCGCCGGTCTCTATGCTGTCTTTGACTGCTGAGTATTTGCTCTGAGAGCTCTGGCCGTAGTCGGGCTTCCCACCAAACACCGTGAACACGATCAGGGTCATGGTCTCCCCTGGACGCTGTCTGTACCAGTACATTTGGTTGAAGCCTTTATCTCTGTTGTGGCTGCAGTTCATCTCAGCAGACTTGGTAACATCAGTCCAGCTGACTTCAGGGAACTGAATCACATCTTGGCAATGACCTGTTAGAGGAAAACACAAAGTTTAACATGATTTATCTGCTTGCAGGTAAAGTTACCACTGCGGTAGGCAATGTGTCATCTTCATGTTAGCTCCACAGGAAGAGAAAGACTCATAACAGTCTAAACTGAAACATTTATCATATAATCATAAGAAAAACACGTTCTCCATAAGCTCTTCTACCTCGAAGCCACAAAGACAGGAGCACACATGTGAGGAGGATCAGGGCCATCATATGGTGGTGCTCAAATGCTGCTGGTGAAGCTCGCTGCCATCTAAAAACAAAGGAAGGAGGGTTGAAGCCATCGCTACATGAGAACCTCCCATTCGGATCCTTGATTAAATCAGATGAAAAGCCAACATTGGTTAGCATGCAGGTGCAGCAGTGGCTGAGAGCTGTCATACAAAGTGAAAACAGTTTAATCAGGAGGTTTTTGTATTGAGAAGCTGTGTTGTGGAGCACTGTGTAAACTAGCAGCACAGAAGTAAACTCCACTGCTGTTCAGGCTGAGTTCTTTGATTAACAACGTGCACTTTTCTCCTTTATTTGTGCTTCCTCCAATCTTCACATTCACTCCTTTCTCTAGATTTATAGAGCTTACATACATGTGTCCCAGGAGCTGCACGTCTCTGTTTGACTGTTTGTACCAGAGGATTGTGTTGTAGCTACTGTTGTGAAAACACTGAATTTCGGCTTCACTGTTTAATGTGTTGAACATTTCTGGTGGAGACTGATGCACTTGGTCGTTGGGAGAAGAGTCTGCAGGAAAAGGAATTCAAATCATCTTAAAGTTAGGAAATTCAACAACAGTTTGTATCAGACTGTAAAGCAGATTTAACATATTTAAAATGCTCTAATTATTCGGAGGACATTACCTGAAACCAGCATGGTGGTAAAAGTAATGCTGAAGAAGAAGATGAGCATCATGGGATCTCCTGATATTTAGTCAGAAAGCTAGAAAACAGAATAATATTTAGTTGTCTCCCTTCATGCACGTGCAGCACATTTACCACCGTGTTTCTGAATCAACTACAGAATCAGCAAACGTCGTGATTAGATGGGCGGTGTCGTAGTCCATCCTCCTCCTGGTTCTGTTGTAGTCTTCACCACAGAAGTGGTTTAGAGTAAAGGTCTGACTGGAGACACACTGCCACCTAACGAGTGTTCATAAAACAGCTGAATGTTTGTGATAGAAGAAGAAATTGTTGAGGTCTTTGCAAAAATAAAGATCTCAGCTTTCAAAAACTTTAAATCCTAAAACTTAAATTACTCATATAAGAACATGAGCAACCATGAGAAACAATACCCAACATGAGAAGAAGGTTAGAAGCACGGAGAGAAGTGAGCCAACTGTCAGCGATCCAGAAAGGTACGATGAGAAAACCAGGACCCAAGAGCCACAGCCAGAGACTCATACCTGAAGCACTGGGAACTGCCTTGGCCAGCCACCTAAAGTGATGCATAAGAGAAAGAGCAGCCAGGTGAATAAAGCAGCTCCTCTCGACTCAACCAGCTAAAGTGTACCTTTGGTGGCAGGGTAATAACAGCAGAGCAGACCCATCAAGGCTGGAGACTGAACAGTACTGGGAAAAGAGGCATCACACATCAGTGATGCTGAGTGGCTATCCTTTCTGAGAGAAGACCACAGAGCAGAACCCAGCGTCCATCACTGTGGCAGACATTCAAGAAAAAGTGAAAAGCTTGACAGTGATAAAAGATGGGGGTCACCCGAATAGCTAACTGAAGGGTTCACAACCCTGATCCTAAAGGACCCTAAAAGGGTACAGTCCCATCCAACTATCAATTACCTATCTTCCCACAACATAGGAGCTCATGTCAGGCATCATAGTGACTAAGTTAAGTGTGCACATGCAACATGAACACAGCACAGGGCTTCACAGAGACATCAGATGAAACAAACACTAGCTGCAGATGGACAGAAAGTCGCTCAAGACTGCAAAACCCCACACTTGTGTTTTTGTATTCAGCCCCCTCTACTCTGATACCCCCAAATATAACCAGTGCGATCAATTGCCTCGAGAAGTCACCTGATCACAAAATTAAGTTCCCTTGTCTGTGATTTAGTCTCATTATAAATACATCTGTTAACTGTATAGGTTAGAAATGACAAGTCTTTATTGAAAAAGCAAAACAAACAGAAATATGTTTAGCATCCAGTGCAGGAGAAGGTCATCTTGTGGAAGATTCACAAACAGCAGCAGAGTAGGAGAGATGAGAGCTGCAGGTGGGGGACCTTCTCTCCGTGTTACTGTGTTTTCTGCTATCTTACATCTCTCTGGGCTACATGAGGTAACACATGCACAGAGGTTCTGTTCAGGATTTGAGTGAGATTGTACCACCGTGTAGCTTTGGGACTAGCAACAGCGCAGTAGTACAGGCGGTCATCTCCCAGCACCAGTTTCTTCACCGTTACATTCCCTTTGAAATAATCCAACTTCATGATTGAGAATCTTCCATCATTAAAATCTGGTTCAAAGAGAGGTTTGTTAAATGCAACGTTGTACACAACTTGTCTGATTGGTCCTCCTGGCAGCTTTTTGAACCAGAACATCATAACATGGTATTCTCCCTTGGATTGTGTGCACTCCATTATTGCCTCTTCACCCTGGTGTTTCACCACCATGGGGGTCTGGATGATGTCATCAGTTAGACCTGCAGAGGAGTAAAAGTTCATATGGAAACTCATTTATATCAGCTCCTCACTGACATTCAGCTGAGATTCTCTAAAGCAGTTTAATGATAAGATGAATTTACAAAGATCTGATTAAAATGTTAAATTAACCGAGACCCACAGATGAAAGCAAAGCAGTGTGAGGATTGTTTGCTTGATAACAGCCATGTTCACTTTGGCAGAAGCTGCTGGAGTCAGGTGTCTGCAGGTGGGCGTGTCACTAGGATCTGTGATGGGTCAGAGCTAAACGAGTCTAGAGTGAGGTTACCTGGAGGCCTTGCTGCATGTGTTCAGACTGTTGCATTGACTCACAGGGATTCTGCTGCACTGTGGACCAGGAACACAAAAGCAAACTCCACCATCAGTAGATGAATCAGACGCTGTGAGGTTTGAATGATTACTGCTGTTTCCAACAAATCTGATCCTCTCATCCATGTTGTCCACTGAGCAAGAATGAATCTGATTTAGATAGCCCAGATACTTTGGTGCTCCTTGTTTTTGTTTGAACCAAAGGATGAAGTTGGTCGTTTTAGAGGCATCATGGGAACAATGGATCTCACTGACAGATTCTCCAGGTTTCTTGAAAGGACCGGATGTGTTTGGAAGATGCTGTAAAGTTCAGCAGCTCCTATAGGAGAAATAAATACATCCACAGTTTTAGCTGAAAAGAACGTTTTTATCTGGAATGTTTTTCTGGAACAGTCGCCATCATGAACCTGCAGATGAAGAAGAAACAAGAATTAAAGGAAACTCAGCTCCAGGCTTAAGATGGGTCTACTCTTTGTGTCCAGGGGTTCAGCACAGAGAAAGTGTGTCTAGGAAGGCGTCAGATCCTCCAGGTTATCTTTACAAAACATGCAACCGTTTTTTGTAAAAATGTGTTTCTGGGACATGGAGATCTTTGTTTTCAGCTGTGATTTGTCTCCCCCTGTTGGTGGTAAGTAATCAGTGTGTGTTAGTATTTTTGAGCTGACTCCATTCTCTTTATATACAGTGGGGCAAAAAAATATTTAGTCAGCCACCGATTGTGCAAGTTCTCCCACTTAAAATGATGACAGAGGTCAGTAATTTACATCATAGGTACACTTCAACTGTGAGAGACAGAATGTGAGAAAAAAATCCATGAATTCACATGGCAGGATTTAAATTCTTTAAAAATCCTGCCATGTGAATTCATGAACTTTTTAGTACTCTTTCCACCTCTGTCAACTTCATAGCTCAACGCAAACCAAATTCTTTTACATCCAGAACTCAGCTCTCCTAGATACGGAAGTTCTGACTAATCGCATTCACACATAGGTTTCATACATCACATCTAGTTCCATCCATCACAGTAAATGTTTAGTTAACTTGTCATGTTTTAATTGTTGGTAAAATAAATTCTTACTTTATAAACTGGACTCTTTTCTGAAGCAAAACGAAGTGTGTACAATCCCCTAATAAATAATCCTAGAATCTTCTGATTAAAGCAGAATAAAGACCAGGCAGAGTGATATTCAGATAGAGTATCACAGCTTATTGGTCATAAGTAGAAGTAATATCTATTGAGCTCTTAAAGCACTCAATTTACCAAACCCTACACATTCAGATGGTTATTTTTTCCTAATTCACATGATTAAAAAGTACAAAATATGTTTTTTTTCTCACGTGTTCCACATTAATACATTACACACACTTGATCGCAGATGTTTGTGCCTCTGCCATTTCATATTTGACTACATTGAACTAAATATTTATTCAGTGCTGTTGGTTTTCAGGCATTTTACAGCAACTCAGATGTGGCATTTCACAAATCCAGGAAAACTTGCAATACCGTGTCATGGTTCAGCTGGAAACCCACTGAGCTAAAACATGGTGGGCGGGCAAAACGTATGTGGAAACCGATTACCTCATAAGTTTTCAGTTAACTATATTCTCTTTTTGGTTAACGGGTGCTCTAAATTGTTAGTCTTAACTCTAAAGATTAAGATGTACTACTTTATTTTAGTAAGTAAACTTTATATGTAAATATACTTTAAGAGGATGGCACATGAGGATTGTCCTAAAGTTAAAGAACTCTCATGAACCACACAGGACGTGAGATGTGGTTCAGCATTAGGACGTTTTTATAAAATGAGTTTCATTTACTTAATTACAACACGTTTGGGAATCATTGGCTTAAATAACTAGGTTGGGGGTGGCATACGCAGTTCATGCTCATGCTTGTGTGTGGTGTGGGGGGGGGGGGGGGGGGGGGGGAGCTATCGTGATAGTAGCTCATCGGGCACAAGTTTGTAATGAGTTCTCGTGCCACCACACACACACACACACACACACACACACACAAGTGTATGTGCTCATTTATTTGAATAAATAAATTATGAGCAGACTTGAATGACTATGCATCGATTCATTGAATTAGACAGATATCAAACATTAACCAAAAACTAATTGTCTTCAGTTAAAAAACCATCCTCAGAGCACAGAGGGAGAAAAAGAAACTTACAGATTACACACACACACAGACACACACACACACACACACACACACACATATATATATATATATATATATATATATATATATATATATATATATATATATATATATATATATATATATATATATATATATGTATTAGAGGTGGGAAAAATGATCGATTCTAAGATGCATCGCGATTCAGCCGTGCACGATTCCGCATCGATGCAGCAACGTGACATAATGAGATTCTCTCCCTATGTCTATGTCGGGGGTCGGCAACCGCGGCTCTGGAGCCGCACGCGGCTCTTCCATCCATCTGATGCGGCTCTCTGTGCTTATAAAATAATGAATGGATATTTAAATAAAATGCTTTATATTTTACTGCATAAATTTTACATCTGTAAGCTAATTCTAAACGTAAAGATTGTCTGCGTAAACCTGAACAGCTCCAACCCGGTCTTAATGTGAGACCGGGTTGACGCGTCACGCTTGTGCGTAATCATAAAGGCGCATTCTGAGCTGACGAGGACGTGAGATTCTGGGATTCTCCTCAGACAGCTCCTGGATGTGTCGCCACATTGGAGACAGGAACAAGTGCTATTCAGCCAAAGTTTCCTAATCAGGGAACATTTTCTAAGTGACAAGTCTCGCTTCAGTCGGAGGAATCTTCCTGCGCTTTGGTTCTGCGACGTGCTCCAAGCCCCTCTCCACAACTTCAGCTCGCTGTGCGCCGTACGTACGCGCTGACAGCAAGCTGCGCTGAGCTCAGTGTCCAGCTCAGATGGGAATCATTTCTTAAGTGATTTAGCTACATCTGCACAAAACGAATAAAATGTCAGTTCGTCTGCATGCGTCGGGGTAGTTCTTTCTATTCTTTCTCCGTCAAAATAAACGGTTAAATACGGGAACTGTCCGGTCAACACAACACAAGCCCTGCTTTTAACTGTTCTGTTTTCTTGTGAAAATTGTTGCAAAGAGATAAAATTAAACTTGATTTACACCAGAGCCAGGCGCACTGCACCGTTATCTCCGTCACTGTAAATGAGGGGAAAACAAATTGATCGGATCCTTACTGACCTTCCCCACCTACAAAGTTTAATTACAACAATCAAACGTGACAGAGCCTGGATTTGTATTCTGAACAGTCTAAACATGTTTTAAAAAGAAACGTATGACAAAAGTGGCACCTGCTCAGTAAAACCACCAACAGGGTGAAAAATATCAAAGTATTGTCGGCAGAGACGGGCTACAACTTCTGGATCCATTTTATATAAATCGTTTTATTGATTATCGTCTTATGAAAGATAACTTTGACGTACACGAGCGACCGACCGGTACTGGCTGCTGTCACCTGTTGTGAGCCAACACATTAGCGTTCTGCTGTCTGAGGGTAGGCCCCGCCCACAACGCCGCGGCTGCTGCGGTGTTTTCTTTACTGTGGGAAACGGGTAATAATGGCTCTTTGATGGGAACAGGTTGCCGACTCCTGGTCTATGTCTATGCAGGACAATAAAGTTTTGAGGTTTTACAACTAATTCTGGGGGCAGAGTTGCAATGACATGCGCACTGCGTTGCCCTAGCGCCAATTTAAAACAGAAATGGCGGACAGGGATACAGGGCCAACATTACCAGTAATCAAAGATGTACCCGTTACATTTAAATCGGATGTCTGGGCTAATTTCGGTTTTGGGATCCTGGATGTGAAAGAATCACTTAACACAGTATTTGTTTACTATTTTTAAGTTCAGTAATATTCTATCTTAAAGCTGCTCTACCGAAAACATTATTTCTTATATTATTTAAGTAATTATAGGCAGCACATGTTAAACATTATTGCTCACTATAGTGAATAGATGAATGTTCTGTTTTTCAGGGATTTCTAAATCAAAAAGAAATTGAAAAGTATTCTACTGCTTTTATTAAGTAATGAAAATGTTTGTGTGAAGAATCGTGATGCATTTCAGACTCAAATCGAATCGTTAGGCAGATAATCGGAATCGGATCGAATCGTGAGGCAGGTAGAGATGCACACCACTAATATATATATATATATATATATATATATATATATATATATATATATATATATATATATATATATATATATATATATATATATATATATATATATCGTCGTCGTCTTCCTCCGCTTATCCGGGTCGCGGGGGCAGCATCCCAACTAGGGAGCTCCAGACTGTCCTCTCCCCGGCCTTCTTCACCAGCTCCTCCGGCAGGACCCCAAGGCGTTCCCGGACCAGATTGGAGATGTAACCTCTCCAACGTGTCCTCCCCCCCCAGGGAGGCATCCAGGAGGCATTCTGACCAGATGCCCAAACCACCTCAACTGACTCCTTTCGATCTGGAGGAGCAGCGGTTCTACTCCGAGTACCTCCCGAATGTCCGAGATCCTCACCCTTACTCTAAGGCTGAGCCCGGCCACCCTACGGAGGAAACTCATTTCGGCCGCTTGTATCCGCGATCTCGTTCTTTCGGTCATTACCCAAAGCTCATGACCATAGGTGAGGATTGGGACGTAGATCGACCGGTAAATCGAGAGCCTGGCTTTCTGGCTCAGCTCCCTCTTCACCACGACAGATCGGCTCAGCGTCCGCATCACTGCAGACGCTGAACCAATCCGCTTGTCAATCTCCCGATCCCTCCTACGGGGGTTGCCACCACGACTGGCACCGGCTACCTTGCGACCACAGCTAGCAACAGCCACCTCAACAATCGCAGAGTGGAACAAGGCCCACTCGGACTCAATGTCCCCCACTGCTCTCGGGACGTGGTCAAAGCTCTGCCAAAGGTGGGAGTTGAAGATGGTCTTGACAGGTTCTTCTGCCAGGCATTCCCAGCAGACCCTCACTATGCGTTTGGGTCTGCCAGGTCTACGCGGAGTCTTCCCCTGCCATCTGATCCAACTCACCACCAGTTGACAGCTCCGCTCCTCTCTTCACTCGGGTGTCCAAAACATATGGCCGCAGGTCAGATGATATGACTTCAAAGTCTATCATCGACCTGCGACCTAGGCTGCCCTGGTACCAAGTGTACCGATGGGCATCCTTATGTTCGAACATGGCGTTCGTTATGGCCAAACTGCGGCTTGCACAGAAGTCCAATAACGAAACACCACTCGAGTTCAGATCAGTCACACCCCTCCAGGTCACGCTGTCATTGCTGAGATCATTGAAGTGCCCCAGCAGGACAACGGAGTCCCCTGATGGAGCACTATCTAGCACTCGTCCCAGGGACTCCAAAAAGGGTGGGTACTCTGAACTGATATTTGGCCCATAAGCACAATAATATATATATATAATGCACCTTGATGGCTGCTCTTGTGATCTGCCTGCATCCGTTTTGTTCTACATGTTTGTGTGTGTAACTTTGGTCAGGCTGTACCGCAGAGACAACTTTCTATGCTTCAGGACGCAGGGGCACTGACAAAGTTTATTCTGACACTGAACTGTTCCACTTTGATCAGTACCCACACAGTCTTGCATATAGTAACCATTGCTCTATTATTCCTCTCTATATGTTACTTTATCAAGCTTTTTTCTTGCTTTTGCTAATCTTTTATTTTTTTGACGAAAAGTACCGCAGCAATTTCCTAATGTTGCGATTTCTCACACATGGCAATAAAATCCTTCTGATTCTGATTTAAAAATTTTAAAGCTTTATTAAGAATGAAAAATGTTCTCTTCTAAACTATAAGTGTAGTACCAGCATTCAGACACTGGAGGGCAGCAGCTGCATCTTTTCATTTCTAAGTGTTTTAAACCAGTGTTCAGTTTTTTCCAGCTGGTGGCGCAAAGTTCCCATTTTTTGTTGGCAACAAAGTTAGTGTTTGGAATATTTTAAGGGAAGTTTTTCTACCAAGGAACTATATTTTAACTTTATAAATCCAAATCTGCATTCTCCTACTTCTTTACAGTATATTAATGTTTCCAAGAGGACAAAATAAAGATTAAGATTTTTTTAAAGCTTCAATAAGGAAGAAAATATCTTCTAAACAGCTATAAACAAATGTGTAGTACTAACTTTAGGACCATGGAGGGCAGCAACACACATTCTCCAGTTTTCTGTATTCATGTGTACCAGAGTGTTGTTCTGTTTCTTGCCAGCGGAGGCGCAAATTCTCCATTCTTCCAAGGCAACAAAATTCAGTTTTTGAATGAAGTTTGGGGAAGTTTTTCTGCTAAGGAACTCTGTTCCTTCTCCTATTCCTCGTTTCATTGCAATAAAACTACTTAGAGCAGTTAAGGAATCAGTGCTTAATCTGCAATTCTGAGTCATATAAAATTAAAAGTTCTAATCTAGTTCAGAAAACAGAAACAGTGAAAGTGGTTTTGAACTTTGAAAGATTTTAATTAATCTTCATGAGTCAGGTTAACTGTTGGGGTTAACAGTTCAATCAGTACTTTCTTGATTTTTTTTTTTAATTTCAGGAAAATGTAGCGTTTTGGTGAAATTTCCTTTTATAATCTGAATCAGGTTTATAATTCAGTGTTATGAAGGTGGCCAGGTCCAAAAGGATTCACTTTAATTACTTTTAAAACTACACGCTCTGTAACTTGCAACAAGCACACCCCTCCCGTTAGTGCACTTCCAGATGTTTTTTCTCTTGATTGCATTTCCTGTTTTCAGATTTAAACAATAGGCTCTTCAGTTGAAAGTGTTGAATCCAGTGCTGTTGTGCAAAGGGATTCCCTCTGCTCCTCTGAACTCCTCTGTGATGTCATCAAATGTCCGTCCTTTAGTCTCTGGGAGGAGTAGCCACGTCAGGGTGAAGGCAAGCAGAGCCACGGCCATAAAGAGGAGGTAGACATAAGCACCACAGCTTTTCTGAGATTCAAACAGAAAGAGAAACTGTATTTAAGTCCTTTTGAACCAAATACAGGTATTCCTGAAAACAGAGGTAGCCACTTTTT
>SSNQ01034125.1:85988-104884 GCA_006942095.1 Nothobranchius kuhntae | reverse complement strand
CCCCCCCCAGCAACAAACATACCAGTAATGGAGGAAAGAGGAGCGCCAGGACAAACTTCCCTCCCCAGTTGAGCATGCTGGTGAAGCTCATGGCGATGGGTCTGCCCGGCTGGTCGAACAGCTCAGCAGCAATGAACCAGGAGATGGGACCGGGACCCAGCTCGTAGGCTGAGATCACACTGAAAACCAGCAGCACCTGAAGACTCAGCAGATCTGGGACCAGGTACTGCAGAGGAGATGCAAAGGATACCTTTTGATGTGTTGCAGGTTTTCCCAGATCTGATCAGTATGATAACCGTCACACACTAGTGGTCATACCAGGACAGAATCCACTGTGGTCAGAAGTAAGTTGCTCACTGCGATGGACAAAAAACCCGTCAGCAGCAGCTTCCTCCTCCCCGCCCTTTCCATCAGGAAGAACTGGACAGTCGTAATATTATTTAGCATCAGGTAGGCACACGTACGACTCCATCATGATTTTGTACTTACTGCCACTAAAGTGAAGGTAACATTAACGACTCCCACTCCCAGAGTCAGATATTTGGCTCTATGAAACTTGGCCTGGAACATTCTGGTGGAATAGTTTATTATCTGGAATCAAAATGGCGGAGCTTAATGTGGGAGGCGTGGGCAATTTTGTTTCAGTTGAAATAAATAAATAAATAAATAGCTTTCAGCCAAAGAAATAAATGCTGATGTTGACTCACAAAATAAATAAAAGTGTTACAACTTCTTACATTTGATTAATAATTTAAACTACTTAAAAAAATAAATAAATAAAATGAGTAGTGTTTTCTTACTATGACTGACCGCATTAAAGCCAGACAGCTGGCTTCCCAAAGTGATGGCAAAAATAATGATGATTGGCTGTCGGTAACTCCTTTTGTTGAAGAAGTCGAAGACGGTGAGGCCGCCCTGAGTGTGTGTTGCTTCCTCTTCCATCTCCTTCAGCTCACGAGACACCCAGTCTGCACTACATCTCAGCCTCAGGAGGGCTGTGAGTTACAAACACACTCACTTAAAAGATAATTACGTTTAATGTAAGATAGTGCTGACCATTAAAATACATCATTGCATCAACCTTGCATTAAATTATGAGTTAGAATGCACATAAAATAATTTTGTCTTAAGGTAAGTTAGTATGGAACTAGGATTGGGACAATATCACATGTAAGTTGTACCAAGCTTTGTAACCTGTAACATGTTTTGTAACCTTTAACTTGCATTTTGTAACTTGTAATTCTTGATTTGTAACTTGCAGAAAACAAATTTCAAATCACACATCTCAGTCTGCAAGTACAAAACATTTTCTCCCAATTCTAACTTCCTTCCCAAGGAACCAATGACGGTCTTTGTCTGACCAGCCAATCAAGACTCCTGAATTCCTGTCGAAGACAATTCCTTTTGGAAGCAAGATAGAGTTGGGACAAAATGTTTTGTATTTTTAGACTTGAGTTTTGTAACTGTAGACTGAGATTTGTGTTTTGCAACTTGTGATTTGAAACTTGCACATTGATTTTTTTCTGCAAGTTACAAAATAAAAAGTTTCATGTTATGTACCAAAATGACGTGTTACAAAATGAGATTTACGTGTTACAAAACTAAAGTGTTACACAACACAGTACAAGTTAAATGCAGTATTGTCCCAATCCTACTTCCATAAAAGTTAGCAAGTTTAAATGTGTCAACAAGCAAATTAAAATTTGTTTTTATTCCAGACGTATTTTAATCATCCATTGCCTAACGTTGAGTTTACAGGTAATTTACTTTTGGACTTCAGCAAATTCCTGATAATCAACTTCAGCAAACAGAAACCACTGCAAGATTTTTATTGACCTATTATCGTTAGTCGTTGAGGGTTATTCACAACAGATACTGAGCACAAACCGGTGACAAGAAATTTCTTGACAGATCTTGTACATTTAAGCAGCCAACAGCTGCTTTGGATAGTACAACTTTGACTTGTTTTGTTCACGTTTCTGTAGAGTTTATTCCACTGAGTGGGCTCTTCTGGTCATCTGTAATGCAGTGATCCAGGTGAATGTTGTGACCTTATGCTGGAACTGACCCCAGCTCTCAATGTAAAGAAAAACGTACTAATGACCCCCCACTCACTACAGCTCCTCCCACTTGTCCCGAGCAGCTGGAAAGATGGAAAGATGTCACGCTGAAGTTGCATTCATGCGCAGTGGGCATTATTTTACTCCAATGACCGAGTGTACATGGGCATCAGTCGGAATGATCAGACAAAACCACCTCTCTCAAGGAGTAGAATTTCAATCCGACCGGCCGTGTCGGATCAGAATATTCCGATTGACATGAAGTTTTGATCTGATGGCGCGTTCATTCCGATTACGTGTGCCCATGTAAACGTAGCTAATGCTCCCAAAACTGCAAGGAGAAAAGATTAAACTTTACATCTTCTGCCCCGATAAAGCTCCTTTGTTACACGATAATGGATTCAGTCGGATAGCAGATGAAGGTTTTCTTTAAACAAGTAGTGCATCGGAATATTTGTTTGTGCAGCAGATGAAACAAAATCAGAGAAAAGGGGCCTTTTAGTAGTTTAGCACAATCCTAAATCAGGGACCTTGGGGTTATCTTTTGTTACGGTTGTGCGTGTAAAGTATCTGATTAGCTCCTGCTGTCATTGTTTTAGAAATACTGCTAAGTTGAGCACCACTGTCAGGTCCTGAGCTGAAAATCCAACATGCTTTAGTTCTTTGGTCTCTGCAATGCATTTTTCACAAGTTTGAGGGAAAAAAAACCTTTCTAGAGCAGTTTCAGGTTAACCAAGTTACTTAAGTTCCACACCAGCTCCTGGTTAGATGCAGAGAGCATTTTATCATTCTAGTTCTGACAGAACCCTTCATGGGCAGCAACCAGGTTACATTACAAAGAAAACATGTTCAGACATGCACTGGACTGAGACCCACCAGCTTGTGCTTTGCTCGCCTCTCCCCGGTTTAGGAGCAGATACCGAGGACTTTCGGGGCAGAAAGGCAGGACCAGATACTGTATAACAGCTGGGATCAGAGACAAGGACAACATCATCGCCCAGTAATTCTCTGTGCCCAGCACCGTCTCCAGACCAACCACCTGCACCAAACAAGCAATTTCAAGGGAAATGGTTTAAGAGAAGTGTCCAAGGTCCACATCTTTCTCTAAATCTGCAGCAAACGTCAAAGAGCTGCACACATCTTTGTTCTCACCATCCCAACCAGGGTGCCAGAGGCAAAAGACACCTGGTTCAGTGTGGCAAAGGCCCCTCTCAGACTGGTAGGGGATACTTCCTGGATGTATAGAGGGTTGAGGCTCATCACCAAACCACAGAACAGACCAAAAATGAACCGTCCCAGGATGAGAACCTCAAACGACTCGCTGGCTTTGGAGGCAAACATTGAGCACGCTCCGGCCACAGACAGACTGTTGACAATCAAGATAGAGTTACGCCTGCAGAAGAGAAATAAAGTTTAAATAAGCAGATTGTAATTTGATCCAAAAATATAGTTCTTTTTCATCCTTGCCTGCCATAAGAATCTGCCAGGTATTTGACCCCCAGTGACCCCAGCAGAGCTCCAAAGTCCTTAAAGCTGACAGAAAGAGACCACAGCAGAGTCAGGCTGTGATCAGGCATCGATTGGTTGTGTCTGGTTGTCCAGGTTTTGTTGAAAAACTCTTCAATGATCTACACAAGAATAAAAAGGTAACACATGCTTTCAGAGTCTACAGTTTAATGTCTCACATGTTTATATTTCTGTTGCTACACCAGTCACCGTGACCATCTGATGCTTGGAAAACATGGCTCAGTTTGAAGGGTCAGTAAAGTTTGTCTGGGAAACTAAAGCTGCCAGCTAAAGCAGACAGCCTGGAGCTGAGTCAGACACGTAGAGGGTTGTTAGCTTTATTCAGCGTTTTATCAGGGCTGTGTGATATTTGTCTAAATGTCAGCTTGCTGTCCAGCGTTTTCCCTGCAGGGATGATGAATGCAAGCATAAAGTCTGATGGCTCACGAAAACCCACATTTAAAATCTCAGAATATTGTGGAAAGGCTCAATTATCTGGACTCAAAGTGCTGAACTCTTCAGCTAATGAATGCAGAACACATGCAAAGGCTTCCTGAGCCTTTACATGGTCTCTCAGTCTGAGATGAATAATTGAAATAATGGACTTTTGCACCATTTGATTCTGATCTAAAAACTGTCTCCCTGAACTGTGATTCTCTTCAATAACTCACACTGGCTGCAGCGATTTCATTCATTTTAAAAGTATCCAAGGTCTTTAGTCTGCAAGATGGGCCTTTTACTAGAACAAGTGCTTGATTTATAAACAGGAAGAAGCTCACCTTGGCTGGAGCGTTGACGTTCCCAGTGTGGTAGCCAATCTGCAGAGAGCCCAGGACTGTAGCCAGGACGGAGGCCAGGAGTGTTGCAGTCAGATGGTTCTAAAACCATGTATTGATTATTGATTTATGAAATCTGTACATTTGTTCTCTCACACACTCACACACTCTGGAATAGGTCAATCCAACCCGGCGATTCCATAGTAATACAACATTAATGTTTTATTTATACAACTAGAATAAAAATTGGGTAAAGCTATTAAAAACATTTAGCATTTAAAACGTTTGCTTTTAGCCGTGCAGGGATGCACCTCAGACCAGCGAGTCAGAGGTCTGTACACAAACACCATGTTCACTTGTTGCAAACAAACACTAAACTCAGCAGGAAAAGTGTTGAATTAATTAGTTGTTGAAAAAAATCGAAGTCAACAAACCTCCTGGAACATTGTTTGTTACGATGAGACGTGGTGGCTATCCCTCGTGGTGTGGGTTCATTTATTACCCCGTCTAGTTTTCTGTAACAAACTTAAATCATCACAAACCTAACAGAACAGCAGGGCTGGCTTGTAACGCTCACATTTAGCATCAAAATTCAGACTCAACCTTTAGACGCTCCAATACTGTTGTATTCCAATACTGTTATTTCATCTGCATCACAGAAAAACTGATACCAAACGTACTTCCTGGGAAGTAAATCAGTACATTTGCTGCTTACATGATTCAGTCTCTTTAACCAACTCACCTAGGGGGGAAAAAAATGAACCAGGACAGGTTTTCTTGGTTTTTCCAGAAGAGTTTTTCCAGCTGTTAATAATTCCTCACTTTAGTCCACGAGTGTTGCACATGGATCCCTTCTTGGTGCCTGAGCTCCAGCCGCGTACATCATGTAACGCTGTACATCCAACCAGAGTCCAGCTAACACGGTCGCACTCTGTAGGGGAATTTAAGGCAGACGTGACAAAGCTGTAGCCTCCTCAGGGTTCCAGCTGACCACAGGTCTGTTTTCCTTCTGCGTCCAAACCACAAAACTGTAACCGGAAAGAACTAAACTGATCTCGAGTCAAATCTGGATGCTTTAAAATAACCAGAATCATTACCAATCTTCCACTAGTTCTGCTGTAAATAACTTGAGTTCTGTGTAATGGTGTGTGACCAGTTCACGACAGTGGGAAGGTTTGAGAAATATTGTTGGTATAAATCACCTTAAAACTGCGAGAGGTTTTGTTAAAGACCAAGTTCACTGAGAAACATCTTTTTACTTGTTATTCTTTAAATATGATCAGTCAGAGTTTCACATGCAAGCTGAACGTGAAGATAGTCTTCTACCCCGTCCTGCATTATCACTCATTATCACTCATGAAGTCACCCAGCTTGGCGCGCGATGGAGAGCGCTGTTGATCTAGCATACAGGAGAGCAGAGCACGTCTTGGCTAGTAGATGCTAACCGTTAGGATTAGCAACTTCACAACACGGCTTGTGTTATTTGTGGAGATAAAGCATCGACATTGCAGAGCTAACAGTGGTAGGGTTGTGTTGCTGTTAGCCAATCAGAGGCAAGATGTTGGGGAATAAGACTCCAAATCCTGCGGTGTTCTGCTCACTTCTACTTCCTGAAACAGGTGCGCCTGAGCTTTTTTCCCTCAGAAACTGACTCTCAAGCATAAAACCACTTCAAATTGATTGAAAAATGAATGAACTTGGTTTTTACTAAGCAGCAATCCACTTTGAAATTGTACCAACACTAATGTATTTCTCTAGACTGAGGCTTAACTATTACTCCAACATTTAATTAATTCTAAACATGATTTTAGGAACAGAGGGATTTGTAGGAAGTAAACATGGTACCAGGAAATCCTAAAAAATAAGATGAAAAAGAACATCTTATGGCTCTAGTCTACTGGTGGGAAAAACACGATCAACATCTCCTCCTGCGTCTGTGAACTCAGTAAGTTCAGGGCATGTTAGTGAGTTAGGACAAGCTTCTAGTTTGACTCGCGCTAACCTTTTGGACAAACAAGCTAATCAAACGATGACGTCGCCTGTAGCCTTTTGTTTTAGTTCTGTATTATTTTCTCGTCTCACCTACATTTGAGGACAGTTGATCTCAGCAAACACTGGACAGGCTTTAGTGAGCAAATCCATCAGCCTAGCACAGAGCTCGCTGTGTGGTCCACCTTAAGATTTAGAGATATTTAGCTTTGGTCTCTTTTCTCGCTGCCCTGTCACACTTGAGCCTCAGGCGTGACCATCACACCTGCATCCAATTAGTCATTAATTGGGTTCCTCAACGTTTCGATCCTTCCTTTTTGTCGATAATTACTGATAAATGTTTGAGTTAGTAAATGCAAATGAGTTAAAGCCTCGACATCACATGTATGATAGATCTATTTTAAGGCATCCACTGACTTCATAGGATTGGTTCTTTTCCCGTTACTTTGTTGAAGTAGTGAGACACACAACGCTATGGTCTGTCTACACAAGCACTCTGCAGCAAGACCACAGAGGGTGACAGAAACAAGCCCAAATTTTCTTTTTTTTCTGTAAAGCAATCAGAATTGATGTCTGAGTGCCAAAGAGCAGCTTAAGAGTTTTACTCTGACAGGTGGAGCAGTATACAGCTTCACTTATGTTGATATTGCCTGATACCAAAACTGTAAATATTTCCAGTTGTTTAAAATCCCAACATACACAGGATTCCTTACATCAGGAACATGTAATAAAAAGTAAAAAAAAAAAAAAAAAAATTGTGTTCATTGAGTTTGTTTTGAAAGAACTAAATGTGCAGTAAAAATACACATTTTTGGTTTTATGATGAATAAAATGAATTAGCACAAAGGCAAACTTGATTTTATTTTTTCTCACATTTAAAATCATAAATGACTGTAATAAATGTGATTGTCACAGAGATAAAATGATTATGGTTGTCAAAGTAAATGACCAGTGATGAATCTACTACAGCACAACTGTGGTGGTGTTGGGAAATAAGGTCACTTTAAACCACAACAGAAGAAGCACAGGAGGAGCTGAGGTGCTCTTCTGTTCTGTTCTTTACTCAAAATCACTAAATGATCCAGCGGTGAACTCTCGTGTGTCTTTTGATCTTTGGATTTAGTTAAAAATGTGTAAAATTGAGTCATTTTTTTATGTTTTTGCATTTATTATTTATGCCATTGCATGAGAGCCCACCGACTGATTAAAAACACAACATAGCTGACAAAAATCGTACGTATAATGTTTAATCACACGTTTGGCATGTTTGTTTGTAGTGTTGCATCAGCATTTTTTTATTTATGTGAAGTTATTCATGTTTCAACATTTCAGTTCATTCAGATCATTTCAGGTTGCATAATTATGACGTCTTATACTCTGCTTTTCTGTTTATTAAATACCAGTTTTGTATTCTGTGGGTAAGATAAAATTTAAATTTTTATAAATATATTTTTTATGTGATTGTAAACCAAAATCCTTATATTGAATAATTAAAATTTCTCTGCTACTAAATGGCCACCAGGTGGGGACAAATACCTGTGATCAGTAATTAATGATCAATAAAATACAAGAACGTTTTGAGGGTTTATGTTGGGACTTCGTCATCACAAGTAAAATGTTTTTGTTCGATTAAATGATGGTATTATGTTACAAACATTTATTTTATTATTATGTTATTATTTTTATTATTAATAATCATAATAATAATAATAATAATAATAATAATACATCCAACTTATATAGCGCTTTTTAGGACACTCAAAGATGCTTTCATGCACTCTCACATTCACACACTACTCATCACATGATGTTTGATAAGCACAGTTGCATTTTTCCCCAGCTTGCTTGTTGTAGGGTCATTAAATTGCCACAAGAGGGCGACAGAAGGCAAAGATGGAAAAGTCACAAGAGAAATAAATGATTGCTACCACCAGATGTAGTTTTTCTACAAATACCTACTATTCCAACTACCTTTAAAATAACATTATCTGTAAATTACAGTGTTTTAATGTGTTTTATATTGTGAAGGATCCATTGATGCTCCGACATTTCATCTGCAGCATTTATCATTTTGATGTGAAAGACATTGTTTATATTATTGTGCTTGTTTTTATCCATCCATCCAAAACGCCTTGTACTTCTAGCCAATTAAAATCAATATGATGTATTTAGTTTTAATGATTTATTTAAATGCTGACTGAACGTTTTTACACACCTAAATAAGCCTTTGTGTAAAGTTCCAACATAGGTAAGCAGTGTTGGAGTGTGTGAAGCATTGGGCACCTGTGAGCTGTGCTGCTGTTGCAGCTGAGTTCTTAATCAGGGTGTGGATATGCCTGTCTGGAATGTGACCTTTGACCCCTCAGTCTTGACCTCCTGGCAGGCGACCCCCTGACCTGAGGTGCAGGTGCTGCAGCCGGCGAGGAGGGCATCAGACACAAATGGTGAACAGCGTGCACCATCACCCCTCCCACCTCCACTTATGTTCAGCTATCACACCAGTGACGGCTAATGGTGCTCCCTAAATTACCTGTAATAGGGGGTTTGATCTGAATCTAAGTGCTTCAGTGCGCTGGGGAGGAGGAGGTGGAGGAGGAGAGGGGGTGACTGTGTTTTCTTACTTATCAGAAGGGCATTGTGCTGAACTGAACAGATGATCCTAAATGCATCCTGTTTGTTGGCTTTATACTCCCGTCCTCAGTTTGTGATATTTGCTCATTTAACGATGAGAGCAGCAAAGCATCGTTGTCGAGTATCTTTGGATGATGAGGTTGGGCTCATTTTCATCTTTAAGATGCGATTCATCACCTCCTAAAATGCCATGCAGCACCTGCACTGCCCACACATCAGATCTTAAACTCAAATTCCACCTTTCACCTATACAAACCCCCTCCAGCAACACACACACACACACACACACACACACACACACACACCACCTATCCACCCCCATCACTTGTAACCTCAGCACAATCCTCCCATCATGCACAGAAAGCATCCGCACCTTTGAAGTCTCATCACTAAATCAGACGTTCACACCATCAGGATTGAGCGGTGATGCTCCTTTGCTCCATCATCATCTTCTTCATAAGAAATCATTTATTCCATTTGATTCGTTAAACAACCATTTATGCTTCATTCTTAGGTGGATTGTAAGAGTGAGGAATATTTTATAGAAAATCATGAATATTTTAATAAAGACTCATTTTACTCCTAGGATGTGAATAATAAAGTTTTCTTGATAAATGAAGACTATAGTTTCTGTTGCTAAGCAGTTCTCTTTCCAACGCAAACACATTTATATTATCTTGGGACAATTCCATCATGTTCACAAACCAAAAACATCATTTTGAGCCCTTAAAGGTGCCAAAGTTTGACGAGAGCTCTGGTTTAAAGTTCTCAACAATGTCAGGACCACTTGTGATGTTTTTCTTTCTGATTGTGTGAAACTGAGAATATTCAGGTTTTAAAGGTGCAGTATGTTATCACTGATGGTTTTATTTATTTATTTTTGTATTTATTTATTTATTTATTTATGTATTTATTTATTTTTGTATTACAGTTATTTAAAAGCACATCTCCACTTAGGATAAAAACAACAAAATTAGGCTTTTTTAAACTAATTTAAACCCTGAAATGTTGAAAATCAAAGAATTATATGATGGGCACAATTTGTAGATTTGGTTTTTGTATTCTTCATTAATCGCTGCTGCTGTGATGTCCCTTTTGGTAAATAGCAGCGCTGCTGAACATATTCTTGTTCTTTTATGATTATTTTATTCATTAGTCATAGCTCTGAGGATTGTTTTATCTCCACATGTACAGTACGGTGCAAAAGTCACGTCATCTCCAGTCAGCCAGACTTTACATATAATCTGACATTTATAAACTGGAATAGACCAGAAAACGAGAACAGCAGCTACTACTGCCGTCCTTCATCACCATCTTCAGAGCTTGTTGGCTTGTTTTAGATCTCACATGTGACCTGCAGCTCTGCAGCGTCTGGAAGCAGCACAGCAGACACACTCGAGCTTTGTCTTCTAAAAGCTGGATCAGAGGAGAGCGGCTGCAGAGGACCAGAGGAAGCGAGGCTTTTCTCAACGCCTGCACTTGTAATTATGAAGCACCAGATGCTGTGGATGTTCTTGGAGGCTTTAATCGATGGAGATGGAGAGTTTAAAGCTTAAAGAGTAAAGCAAGCAGAGCACAGGTCAGGTAGCTTTCAGATGGCTCTGTGCATGTGTGGTGTTTGACCTCAGATAAACAAAGGGAAATCTGTGAACTTTAAAATGCCACAAGAACATTTAGTAAACCATTGAGGATTACAGCGGAGTCCTTTTTCTGTCTCGTCATTTTTGGGCAAGACGATGTCAGAACAAACATTCAGGACAGTGAAAACACGTTCCTCCTTTTCCAACTCAATTATTCCCAAATGCTCTCTGGAACTTGGCTGTTATCCAAGAATGAAGGCTGTTGATGCAGAGAGACGCTTGAACATTAGTTTATGCTAAGATAAGGCCTGACCAAAAAAACTACATAACTTAAAGGTTCAAAAAATAATTCTACAGTTCACAAAACAGTTTAACATCTCAATCATACTGAACGGAAAGTTACACTGAAACAGATTTCCTTCTCAGCTGGCTGGAGGGTCGTCAGTTTTTCTCCTTGTTTCCAATCTGTCCCGTCTCTATACTTCCTGGTCCCAGAGCCAATCATATGCGAGCCTGCAGGGTTGCCAAGTCAGCATTGGCCTTTGTAATTCAAAACTGGCCGTCAAAAAGCAGCAGCTTTGTGGAAATAACAATAACCAGTAAACAGGAGTGACCCAGAAGTCATTTTTGTACCCCTAAGAAGCCACATCCTTGTTTTGCTTTACTTTGATATCAGGTTAAGAAGACTAGAGGCTAATGTTGAGCTAACAATGCTAAATACAAAATAGTTGGCTCTAAAAAGATCTCTAGCTACTTTTTCCAATCATCAACAACTCTATATTACAGTGAAATGTATTCATCTACTTATCAGCTGAGTGTGTTTGACTCGTCTTTACTCGTCTTCTCTGAACCGCAGCTGGCAGCTCTTGCTCAGAGCAGACTTGTTTGTTTTGATATTTGGACTGCTGTACCCAATTTTAATCACGTCATTCTTACTTCATCTACCTTAAACCCTTCAACCTACAGGCCGACTACTCGGTTTAACGCATTTTAGTATAAACTGGGAAAATCTAAAATAAACATATCATTAAAATTTTTTGGAATAATGCTAAAGATTAATATTGTTATTTTTACCTTACACTATGTTACTTCTGATCACAAGTTCAATTTTTTTTCAATTATTATTTCTCAGTTTGGAAGTTGGGAGTTAAATTTATTTTCAATGGAAAAGGTTTATTACAAAATAAATATCTTATAGCTTTTATTTTCACGGTAAATAGAAACACAAACATTCACAGACTAAAACATTGTCACATAGGAAGTTTTTTTAGCATGAATTGCCTGTTAAAGATTAAAGGTCAGATGATCTTCTTCAGGATCTTCTGTTAGAGGACAGAATTCCTGGTTCCATTAGTTAAAAGGGACAGAAAAGGAAAAAAAATCACCAATTCCATAATTTTGTGCTGCCATGTGGGTCTGTGTCTATAAACACTCCAAATGTGAAAGAACCCACTCGTACATTTTCTGTCAGTGTTTGGTTTTAGGAATTGACTAAAATAAGTTGTTACAAAAATTCCCCATTTGTGATGTCACAAACAGGGAACTTTGCATATAACTACCTGGTTTTCTTGCAAGATGGCGCCCATGAGTGGCTGTGCGTCTGCTAGGCTCCTGGTCTGTTTTGGTTATTTGTTGTTTTTTATTGTTTTTCGTCTATCTGGTGCGGAGTCCCTGCTAACATATGCTCGAGACTTACTGTTGTCGATCAGGTCCGTGATGATCAACCTCCAGAACTCCGATATCGGACCCGCTTTCCCACCGCCTCTGGAACCTGACGTTAACCCAGATCTTGGCCCTCTGTTACCTGTCGGCCTGCCGCTGCCCAGGAGGCCATGGAAGAGGAAACGGGGGAAGAGAGCCGGCTTCTTCGTTCAGCTTCGAAAGATCCTGAGAGGCGAAGCTCTGCCTGACCGCTGCTCCGCGGCTGTGTTGTGGCGGATCCAACAGAAACTTAACGGAGTTGGGCTGATCTCGCTGCTAAATGGAGCCCCTGATGCGGGACGCTACCTGAAGGCGTGGGAGACAAAGAACCACCGCGGGCGTAGCCTGGAGTCGCTACGTAGCTTAGCCCGCCAGCCGTCCGCCATTATCGAGCCCGCGGCACACACATCGCCAGATTCCTCTGCGAAAATGATGTTGATTAACGCGCGCTCCATCGCCAACAAGTCTCACATCCTCAACGATCTGTTCCGGACCAAAAAATTAAACTTTTTGTGGATTTCCGAGTCGTGGCAGCGCGAAAATGACGTCACTCATCTCCGTGAGCTCTGTCTGACTGCTCTTTCTTCTCTGCTCCACGGACCACAGGCCGCGGTGGAGGAACAGCTGTTATCTTTAAGAAACACTTTTCGTGCCAAATTATAACCTCAAACTCCTACAGCTCATTCGAGATGATCATGATTAAAATTGGTCGAGTTCAACCAGTTTATGGAATTCTGGTCTATCGCCCACCTGGATCTACTTCATCCTTCCTGTCTGACTTTCAGGATCTCCTATCTTCAACTATTAAACTAGACAGGATAATCATTGTTGGAGATTTCAACATCCACGCTGAGGATCTATCTAACAGCTCCACTAGGGAGTTCCTAAACATGATGAATTCTTTTAATTTCTCTCAACACGTGTCTGGTCCCACTCACAGAGCAGGCCACATCCTGGATCTGGTCTTTTCCTACAGACTTCTTGTTGATGAGCTGCAGATACATGATGTTGTGTTCAGTGACCATAAGTCAGTTTCTTTTCATATTAACCTAAATTCTGAATCTCTTTTACCAGACTCTGCTAAGCAAAGACGTATTATCAACAGTTCAACCATTTTAAATTTCTCCTCCCTCTTTGACTTTGTACCTACTTCCTCTGATGACATAGAGCTCCTTACCAACTCATTTAATGATCACTGCCTCAAAATTCTAGATCAGGTCGCCCCTTACAAAACCAGCTGCAGTTCCAGTGCCTCCAGTTCACCCTGGCTGAACAACCAGATTCTTGATCGTAGACGCTCCTATAGAAAAGCGGAACGACGGTGGAAGAGGACAGGTCTGGTTGTTCATCGTGAATATTTTAAAGAACTTCTCGAGTCATACAACGAAGCTGTAGAAAATGCCAGGTCTTCTTTCTTCAGCAACCTCATATGTCAAAATAAGAACAATCCTAAGGTTTTGTTTGATACCATCTCCAGCATTGTGCCTTCCTCCACAGCAGGCTCAGCTATCTTCAGCTGATGACTGTAACAGATTTCTCCACTTTTTTGCCAACAAGGTGCTGAATCTGAGATCCAGCATTCCACCAGCCCTCCCCCCCTCAGGAGGGGATGCCCCCCAGTGCTCAGAGTCTTTCACCTCCTTCTCCCCAATTACACTAAATGACTTAACCTCAATAATCAGTCAGATGAAACTCTCATCATGCTCTTCAGATATCTTAACTCCCTCTGTCTTAGTCGGGTCCCTTGCCTCCATCAGTCCATCTCTGTTGACTATAATCAACAGCTCACTGAGCCAAGGCTGTGTTCCATCTTACTTTAAAAATGCAGTAGTGACTCCTCTCTTAAAGAAACCCAACCTTGACGCCAGCTCCATCAGTAACTTTAGGCCCATTTCTAAGCTACCTTTCATCAGCACAGTACTTGAGAAGGTTGTTGAAACCCAACTCAGATCCTGGTTTTCTAAGTCAAAGATCTCTGACCCCTTCCAATCTGGCTTTCTGAAGCAGCACTCAACTGAGACTGCTCTAGTAAGGGTGCATAATGACCTCCTGATGGCTGCTGATGCAGGGAAATGCTCTGTCATGGTCCTGCTCGACCTCAGTGCAGCTTTTGACACTGTAGACCACAACGTTCTACTAAACAGGTTAAAGGCCCTGGCTGGGAATTCAGGTTCTGCTCTAGACTGGCTCTCTTCTTATCCCACTAACAGAACATTCACAGTGAAGTCAGAAACCTTCTCCTCAGACACTGCCTCTCTAACATGCGGGGTCCCACAAGGTTCAGTTCTAGGGCCTCTACTATTCACATTCTATATTCTTCCCCTAGCTGGCATCATTCAGTCTTTCCCAGACACCTCCTACCACATCTACGCTGATGATATTCAGCTCTATATGTCCTTTATGCCACACCAGTTGGACAGGCTGGCCACACTTGTACTCTGCCTGACCCAGATCAGTAACTGGCTGTCCAGCAACTTTCTTGTCCTAAATGCTAACAAGACAGAGACCCTGATCGCTGCATCCCCGGAATTTCAGCCAAAAATTGAGCAAGAAATTGCCTCTTTTTGCCCATCAGCCAAGGCCAACATTAGAAACCTAGGAGTTATTTTTGATCCAGCTTTAAGTTTAGATTCACACGTCAAAACCATCTCCCGCTCTTGTTTCTTTCAGCTGAGAAACATTTCAAAAGTCCGTAAACTGGTTTCTACTGCAGATCTGGAAAAAATCATCCATGCCTTTGTGTCGTCACGCTTAGACTACTGTAACGCTCTTTTTACTGGTCTCAGCAAAACCTCCCTCTCACGCCTTCAAGCCATCCAAAATGCAGCAGCCAGACTCCTAACCAAATCCAGCAGACGAGCTCACATCACCCCAGTTTTACAGTCCCTCCACTGGCTCCCGGTAGAATATAGAATTCAGTTTAAAGTTTTAGTCCTGAACTATAGAGCTCTTAACAACCAGGCTCCAAGCTACCTATCTGAGCTTTTATCCCCACACACCACCTCTCGGAACCTTAGATCCACATCTGAAAACCTCCTGGCTGTTCCTCGAACCAGACTGAAAACCAAAGGGGACAGGGCCTTTCAGACTATTGCACCCAGACTTTGGAACAGTCTACCTTCAAATCTCCGTCTCTCTAACACTGTAGAGATCTTTAAAAATCATCTAAAAACTCACCTTTTCATCCAGGCGTTCCCTCCCTAAATGTTCAAAAAGATGGCTTTGTTCTTGTTCACACCTTCACTTTGTTTATACTCATGATTTTATTTTCTACTTTATCACTGCTATTGTTTTTCTGATGTTTTTATTGGTTAGAGGTATTTGCCCTGATCTTCATTATGTTGTACAGCACTTTGTGATTTATATCTGTGAAAGGCGCTATATAAATAAACTTTTACTTACTTACTTACTTACTTACCTCTACCATGCAAGAAAAAGCTGCTAAAGGAGAATCAGCTATTCTACTCCAAGCTCCTCCTGGATATTGGACCTTTTCGTCCATAGCAGCCTATCAGGGGGATGGGTGAGCATAGTTAGCTCCAGCTAGTTTTTCTTAACATTGCTAAGCTGAGTCCTATTCTGTCTCGCTCTGAACTTGAGACAGTTCTCCACACCTTCATCTCCTCACGCTTAGACTACTGTAACTCTCTTTTCACGTGTCTGAGCAGAACCTCCCTGAACCGTCTACAGGTGGTTCAGAATGCCTGTGCTTGGCTTCTGACCAAGTCCTCCAAACACACCCACATCACCCCGCTTCTCCTCCAGCTTCACTGGCTGCCAGTCAACTTCAGGGTTCATTTCAAGATCCTGGTTCTGGTCTATAGGGCCTTGCATGGACAAGCACCATCTTACATTGGCGATCTTCTACGCCCTACGCCCCCAGCAGGTCCCTGAGGTCCAGTGATCAAAGCCTACTGGTTGTGCAGCACCAGGCTAAAGACCAAAGGTGACAGATCATTTGCTGCTGTGGCCCCCAGACTCTGGATCTCTCTCCCCCTGAGCCTGAGATCAGTGGACTCAGTGGTCTCCTTTAAAAAGCAGCTGAAGACTCACTTGTTCAAGCTGGCTTTTGTATGACCTTCTTCGCCCTCTCCTTATTCTGCTCTCCCCACCTATTCCACCTTCCTCAGGATCCACTGATTTCCCTCTTTCCTATTCACTCTCTCTCTTTCTTAACATTTTTTAATCACAATTGTCTATTTTTTGCTCATTTTAAATATATTTTTAACCATTTTCTAAATTATTTTTATATTTTTACATTTTTGTTTTTGTGAAGCGCCTCGTGATTTTTATCTTGAGAGGCGCTATAGAAATATTTTCTTCTTCTTCTTCTTTTTTCTTTTTCTTAAAGTGACAGAGCCCTGAAAGGACTCATTCTGGAAGGTACTGAAATTGTTAAGAATAAAACTGCTGAAATTACTTTATGTGAGAGAAGTTTAGAGCAAAGGACTTCATGTTTGTATCGACCATAGAGCTATTATAACTTAAAGAGCAAGTCATCCCTAACCCCCTAAGACTCTGGTAGGGGGTGACTTGCTCTTTGAGAAATAGAGTCATAATATGCCTCCTTTAAATGAAGTGGTCCAGTTCCTGAAGAAGCAAAGCCAGACACACATGATCACACTACCAAATCCAGGTTTTTCTAGTTGTGGACATTAGAAGGTTGTTGAATCATGACCTTTGACCTTAAACAGGTGGTGCTGATAGACGTTCTGTGCTCTCTTCTTTTTAAATGTCTTTAGAACGGGACAGGATGTGTTGCTTTCGCCTCCATGTTGTCAAAGAGGTTCTGTTGAAGTGATGTTTTAATCCAAATGTTCTGTTAATCTGGTCTGGTTGTAGCTGGTGGAGATAAACTATAAATAAAGTTCATCACGGTTAACTCGTGATTTAACAAGGGAGCCAATTACTCATTCACCCTCTCTTGTAAGATGTAATCAATAGTTTGTATTTACTACTGACTCTGACATTAATTTGCTGATCTGAAAAAGTGACACAGAAAAGCATAGGATATCTTTGTGGGGGTTTAAAAAATCTTTACAGTACCGGATATATGAATGGTTCTAATGCGGAAAGGAACGAGGCTCAAAAAGTACTTTTGTAATTTTATTTATTACAGATTGATGCTTTTTCTTCTTATTTCATAATGTTCCTTTTTGCCTTGAAAATGTCATCAGCATTAAAGTTTTTACTTGCATTTTGACAAGATGAAACTTTTTTTCAGTGAAAAAAACATCTTCCATGTTCTTTTAGGTTGTACAAAAAGTACTTGAAGGTGTGAGTCACGTATCGATAACAGAAACAGCTGCTTCCTAAAGCAAAACATCAGTACACAAGAATGCTCAATGCAGACGTAAAAGGGCTCTCATGCAGCTTTTTGTTTAGTTCTGACCAATTAGACTCCACATCGCATGAATTCAGCCACAATTGCATTTTGACACTTTCTGTGTTTCTTGAGTAAAACTTGGACTTTAGCTACAGTATATCTAACAGGAGGCATACATCTTTAGTATGACCGTCCGTTCCTGTTACATGAAGTCAAATCAAAACAGCAGACAGAACAAACAGGGACATGTGGTTACGTACAAATACATGCTCCTCCAGTGGTGAGCCGGTCACATCTTCGCAAATATAATCTCAATCTTACCGTGACACGCACACATTCACACACACACACACACACACACACACACACACACACACACACACACACACACACACACACACACACACACGTAAAAACATGTAAAATGTTGAACATAGGGAAGAGAAAGTGCAAATATTTTGGCGCTGCTTTGTTTTCTTGTTTTGCTTTTTTTTTTGTTCATTTTTTAAAATAAAGATTCTTAATATCTCTGCTCCTCTCTTGTTTTCCTTTTCTTTGTCAGGATGGGTACAGATGCGTTTCCTCCATGCCCCTCTGTTTTTGTCTCAGCCTCTTGATCCTCCGCTTCTTACGCCAGGCGACCTACTGGGACAGACGCAGGGACAGGGGGAGACGAAGGATGTATCAGTCTCCAGCAAACACACAACTTTTGCATAAAAAACAAGACAGGTGCAGACCTTCTTGCTTAAATCAGAACACAGACGACAAAAGGAACAGCTAATAGATACAATTTCTACAAACCCCACCAACTTCATTCAGCATCATTTAGTCAGTTTAACAGCATAAAATCAAAATGAAGTTCTCAAATTGTGTTATAACAAAAATACTCATTCAAATAGTCCTGTTTAGTGTTGTAGTCCACAACATGAGATAGTGTTCTGATCATTCAGCAGTCCGGTGACGGGGGGGTGGGGGGTGGTTAGAAAAGAAGAAGAGAAGAGACGGAGAGCCCCGAGAGAAAAAAGAGATGAGCTTAGATTGCTTACAGATGGTTGTCAAAGTGAGGTATGGTCCTCCTGAGTGCTGATAGTGTGCGTGTGTGTTTGTGCGTGCGTGTGTGTGGCTATGGGACATGACTTCACATGCATGTGTTTGTGTTTGATATGTGTTTAACAGTAATTACCTTTTATAAAAGGGTCCTTTCCTAACGGTCGGGCTTTATGTACAGAAATTATACATGTTATAGGATTGTGTGTGTGTGTGTGTGTGTGTGTGTGTGTGTGTGTGTGTGTGTGTGTGTGTGTGTGTGTGTGTGTGTGTGTGTGGG
>SSNQ01034125.1:65425-85871 GCA_006942095.1 Nothobranchius kuhntae | reverse complement strand
ACGCACACACACACGCACACACACACACGCACACACGCACACACGCACACACACACGCACACACACACGCACGCTGTGTGTGTGTGTGTGTGGGAGGAGGTTGTGGGGGTGTGCAGGTGTGCTCCTTGCCCATGCTGGTCGTGTTAGTCGTGAATTAAAAACCCAGCTGACTTCACTCTACAGACGTCTGCAGACTCATGAAGTATTTACTGCCCAGTTTTCCCATTCAAACCTAAATGCATCACAACCCGTCCTCTGCTCAATAAATCAGCGGTTAACTTCCATGGGCCCTGTGGTGCAAGTTTGTATGTTTCAACAGTAAGAAATAAATCAGCGTGGGCACCTGTTTTAGGCTTATTTCTTTCCAGGGGACAACAATCCCTTTTACTAAAACGTTGGCACACTTAGCTCTTTTTGTCCAGATTTTATTTACAATGTAAAACACGTGACAAAAGACAGGAATTACATAACCTTAGTAGGTTAAAGGCTATGAATGGTGCCTTGGATGGACACCTGGGAAGGTCTCAAGGGAAGGTGAGTTTGTTACCTGGGCAAAGATTTCCAATGTATAGTCTGGGAGATCAGTTGTGATGTGGAATCTACGGTTGTCTTTCAAACTGTCTCCGCACGTAATTGGTCAGCACTATCAGCACTAGGACCTTTCAGAACAGCGTCGTAGTCATCACTCCAGATATCAGTCAACAGGGCAGTCCACCATGCACCATCAAAGATAATGAAGAAGCAGCAAATACATCCCTTTTCTAAATATGGACTTAAGAACCTCTATCTACTCATGTCTCAAAGACAAGCCCAGGTCAAAATCATCCAAAGCTGATGCCAAAGCTGTTTTAAATGAACGCCGTTCTACATCGCAGCTCTGGTGTTGAGCCCACACTTCTCCCTACAAACGTAGAGCGCTGTGATTGGCCAGACCCAAAACTGTTCAGGCCAATAGTGGACCTGCTGAGGCTACAATGGAGCGTGACAAAACTGATCAAATCTTTTGCTACTGCTGTGGTTTATCCAGATTCCCAGGCTACTGGACTGGTGCTAGTAATACAGACCGGAGAGAGGGTGTTCCTCAACGGTCAAAGAAAGCGATCAAATGGAACAGACTTAGCTCACATAACCGCGGTGGTCACGTCACGTCACATCATGTGACACGTGAGATAAAGTTATATTTTATGTGTATACATTTCAATATAAACGTATAACAAACCTTTTACTTTTTTTAGTTGTTTATATATTTGTTTGATTAAATATGTAAGCGAGTTACTACCTGCTAGCCACCAAAGCTGCAACTACTAAGCAACTAACTAATGTAAAAAACATTATATATATCAGCCTGATAGCTACAATTAGTTGACTTACATTTAAACTGGAAATTTGACCAGAGAAGGCAACAAGGCACCTCCCATGTATCCTTGGTCAGCTGGCTAAACGGCTAACAAACACCTCGGTAGAACTGTAACATTGAAACACGCCTTGGCGGTTCCTGATGACGTATCTCCTTGGCAACTGGGGCGGGACCAAAACATCAGGGCGAGGTTCCATGACATTGAGAAACACCCAGGGTGTTCTATCCTCCTTAGGAAAGTTTGTTCACCAGTGTTAGGAAACAATGTGGGACCATGGTGTGGTAAGAACTAACGTGAGAATTGAGTGCGTCTTTTTCAGCCCGTTAGATGTCCTAGGATGGTGTTTAGTTTAGGAACAAGAGTCTCGTCACTGATTTGTGCAGATGTGCATCTTAAAACATTTTCCATGGGTATGTCATGCACAAGCACCTCAATTTCAGTTTTGGTTGCCATGGTTACATGTAAAAGCCACTGATACGCCATCTTATTTATGCAGGGTATTCATATAGTGCTTTGCACTGACCATTTATGGCAGAAGGTGGGTGTGTAAGAAGTGGTACATGATCCAGAAACACTTGAGCACATGAATGTCACGATACGAGGTTGGTAGGACCCGAAATGCAGTACCCCAGGATGACATGAGGCAGGTGATGATATAAAGAAAAAATCCTTTATTTTGAAGGACAAAACAAAAGAATAAATCCAAGGCAGGGAGCCAAAATCCAAAGATGTCCAAAATACAAAAAACTAGAGACCAAAACACTGAGACACGAGAAGCACAAGTAATACTAGAGATCATGAGCGAAGACTGACAGAATTACCACAATGGACCGACTCCAAACAGAGACAAGACAGGGCTTAAATACACAGGGAGAGCAATTAAGGAAACAGGAAGCAGGTGTGTGGAGTGAGGGCTGGAGGGAAGGCAGGTGACACAAATTATCTAAATGGGGAAACAGAACCAGTGGATGGCAGATAAACCTAAAACATAAAACTAAACCTAAGACTGAGGGAAGGACTCACACACACACATACTGACACACACATACACTGAACTGGGGAATGGACACACACACAAACACCAACTGGGGCAGGACACGCACACACACACACAAACACTGAGCAGGGGATGGCCACACACACACACCGAGCTGGGGACAAAGAGGCTGGAGCTACAGAACGTGAAGGAAGACCTGGAGGGCTGGGGATGAATGAATGACACAGGACCTGGGAGGAATAGACTTTAAAGGGCTACAAACATAAGACACATAATTGAGACGCAGACAAAGGACACATGAGGGCGCTATGAGACACAGAAGGGACTCTAGAGAGGATGGAGAAACATCAGGAGACACGAAGGAAGGGGCAGACGCAGACCATGACAGGAAGGCGCAGACCATGACAATGAAAAGTGTGATTCATAAAACAGGAATTGCGAGCCTGGGCTCCTGAGACGCTGTCGCCCTGTCGATTCACTAATCAGTGTTCTCAATCAATTACTCACATTTTATTTAGAAAGTGCTTTTGCTACATAATATGCAGCTCAAAGTGCTTTACTTTATGACCCTACATAACCCTCATTCCTATGCCCTCCACACCAATCTAAAAGCATCGGCACTGATGGTTCTCTCTATAGAACTACGCCATAATCTTCTTGCTTTGGCATTGTGAATTCATCATACACTTAAATACGCAGTAAAATATTTCCTAACATACTCTTCCATTGAAGAAATTCCCAGGCTCCAGAGCAGCTAAAGGATCAGTCACTCTTCTCTTCCTAGTCACTGAGCAGACTGTCTCTGGCATTAACACAAAGCTCCCAAGGCTTCTCGCTGGACACCTTAGCCCCTCTTGTGATAAAGAGCTGAAAGCAGATCTGGACTAAAAGTGAGTTGGCACGCCTCACATGGGACTGCACAATAAGTGGCAGCCAGACCAAACAAGAGGAACGCTGGGAAGTAAAGAAGCTGAGAAGAAGAGAACTCAGTTTGTCAAACGAAAGAAAAAACAAAACACAAGAAAACATTCAGCTCCAGCTGACCAGGAAACATTTGGGCACATAAACTCAAACATGAATGTCTCTGTCAAAATGCTAAATGAACACTAAGACTATATTGTCATGTGTTAAAAAAACATAAATTACTGAACTTCAATAACTTAATGAAACTTAAAAGAGTCTGTTTAATATATAAAGTCTTACACTCCCTTGCTCCACCACCACTAAAGCAGTTCATTAGGCATAAAGAAAGCTCAAACAGGACTACACGAGCTACAATTCGAGGAGAAATGTTTATACCACATAGACGGACAGCATTTGGGCAGAACATCCTCTCTGTCAAGGGTGGCCATCTGTGGAACAGTCTTCCTCAACCCATTAGAGAATGCTCGGCTTTCAATTTGTTTAAGGCAAAGGTTAAAAACTGGTTATGGACAAATCAAGTGTGTGATCATGTATGAGTTGTATAGTTTTAATGTTTTATTTGTGAATAGAATGGTGTGTGTGTAAGTTTGGTGATGGAGTTTTTATTATGAATGAATGATGAATTTTTATGAATTATTATGTCTTTTTATGTCTAAGGACAGCAGATGGAAATTACCCTTTGGCTATAATCTGGCATGTTTACATTTATATAAGCTGCTTTTACATTTATGTTCATTAACATGCACTGTCCTAAATAAATAAAATAAAATAAATATTCTAAAGTAGATTTTAATTGTAGAAAAACATAAAAAGGTTTTCCTTTAAAGTGACAGTGTGTATTTTTCCTAGCAATGGGGGGGCAGTAGATACCTAAATCGTTGCAAGCACACAGTGTTTTTGTGTTGGAGTAAGACCTTACCAACGGATGCCCATTAGGGTCAAAAAGCATTAGCAGAATAACAAGCACATCAGACTCCCTTTCATCACTGGCAACAAGTGAAGAGGTAAATGTGTAAAACAACAACATTTAAGAATGGCGAAACTTTTGAAATCGTTTGTTACAAATCAGTAAATTAATTTTGTCCTCAAGGGCTCCTGTAGAAGGAAACATGGCATCTAATATGGCGTCGCCCAGAGACTTAGACCCGCTCCCATGTATTTTAGACCTGATTTTTATGGTTATATGTTACGAAGCCTCCAATATTTTTCAACAACATTCTGATGGATATTTCCAGAAATTAATGGTAGAAACTAAACATTGTCTCTTTAACAGATTTCTGAGATATGCATTATACATTATATATCTCATTTGAAGCTACATTGTTTGGTAATTCGGGATAGAATAAGGGTTAGTGGCTGTGAATTTAATCTCCTCCAATTACAATGTAACATACCAAAAGGGTCAATTTTCACCTATATTTGACCAACATAGTGACCTTTCATCTACAGTGTAAATCCACTTTCTATGTGGCCTTCACCCCCAGCAGGTCCCTGAGGTCCAGTGACCAAAGCCTACTGGTTGTGCAGCACCAGGCTAAAGACCAAAGGTGACAGATCATCTGCTGCTGTGGCCCCCAGACTCTGGAACTCTCTCCCCCTGAGCCTGAGATCAGTGGACTCAGTGGTCTCCTTTAAAAAGCAGCTGAGAACTCACTTGTTCAAGCTTGCCTTTGTATGACCTTCATCACCCTCTCCTTGATCTGCTCTCCCCACTTATTCCACCTTCCTCAGGATCCACTGATTTCCCTCTTTCCTATTCACTATCTCTCTCTCTCTTTACATGTTTAATCACAATTATATATATTCTGCTCATTTTAAATATATTTTTAATAATTTTCTAAATTCTTTTTAATATTTTTACATTTTTTGTTTTTGTGAAGCGCCTCGTGATTTTTATCTTGAGAGGCGCTAGAAAAGATCTTTCCTTCTTCTTCTTCTTCTAAATCCAGAAGGTTCTGCTCTGCACGTGTCGACATTCCATGAAGACAAAACATTCATACAGCTTTCTCTCCCAAGGTTCCTGCACTCTCCATGTAAGCCAGACGTCAACATTCTTCACTCTGAATAAGTGAAGACTCCACGATGTTATAGTTATAAGTTAAATAATCATATGTGATGAATGAACAAGATGTTTGAATGAAATGTTTGAATAATCTGTTTAAATCAATGAATTTGAAATGAATTTTGTTCTTACAATGATCCATTTATTTCACAAATCCGTATGTGTTTGATTTAACAAGTTAATCATTGTTTACACTCACACACATTACAATAAGATACATGCACACCATACACACCATTCATACATACATCCATACATACACACACACACACACACACACACACACACACACACACACACACACACACACACACACACACACACACACACACACACACACACACACACACACACACACACACACACACACACATCCACACACACATACATACGGTTAAAAACATTTTTGTATCTGATGGAAGGCGTGGCTTTCTGAGGGATGTTGGTAAATACTCAGAAACGTATCAAATTCTGATTGGCCAAACTTGGCCAGATATCATAACAAAGGAGTTTAATAAAGCAAGAATTACTTCCCGAGTAATTCAGTTTACAGCTGACCCCCAATTCGGCCAAATTGGGAAAGAAGCATCTTTTGAAACAAACTCCTTTGACCTTAAGTCAAAACCCTTTCTGCAACCAAGGGCGTCAGTTTGTTTTCAGAATAGCTGGGGACAATAACCATACACTTGAGTGGGGTTTAAAAATTGCTGGGGACAATAAAGTAGGCTAGCACAGGGGTCGGCACCCCGCGGCTCTGGAGCCGCATGCGGCTCTTCCATCCATCTGATGCGGCTCTCTGCTTGTAAAATAATGAATGGATATTTAAATAAAATGCTTTATATTTTACTGCATTAATTTTACATCTGTATGCCAATTCTAAATGTAAAGATTGTCTGCGTAAACCTGAACAGGTCCAACCCGGTCTTACTGTGAGACCGGGTTGGCGCGTCACGCTTGTGCGTAATCATATAGGCGCTTTCTGAGCTGGAGGATGTCAGATTCTGGGATTCTCCTCAGACGGCTCCTGGATGTGTCGCCACATTGGAGACAGGAACAAGCGCTATTCAGCCAAAGTTTCATAATCAGGGAACATTTTCTAAGTGACAAGTCTCTGAGAGACAGGGTTTGGAAAACACTCGCTTCAGTGGGAGGAACCTTCCACATGCGCTCTGGTTCTCTGGGTGGCTCTGGGGTTAATCAAGTTTAATTGTTTCTCGTTGCAACAATCTTCACAGGAAGGCAAAACAGTTAAACGGCAGGTTACAGATATTTCCATTTGACTTTTTATTTTGACAGATGAACTCAAGGATGTTGCTTGGTTTGAAAGAATTACCCCGATGCACACTGATGCGCATGGATGAGCTGACATTTTAATCGTTAATGCACATCGCGGAGGTAAAATATTCCCATCAGAACATCAGAGCTTTATACTGGACTGTTCAGTGCGGCTCAGAGCGCACGGTGGACAGTGAGCTGAAGATCTGGGGTTCGCAGCGCAGTGCAGAACGGCGCATGCGATAAGATTTCCTCCCACTGAAACAGTCTGGAAACCCGGTCTCTCTGAGGGATGTGTCACTTGGAAAAATGTTCTTTTTATGAAATTATGAAACTTTGGCTGAACAGCGCTTGTTTCCGTCTCTAATATGGAGACGCATGACGCGTAGAGACATTTGATCACGCACAAAGTTTATGTGGAGCAGAAGCGGTCGGGCCACGGCAGGTGAAATGTTCCTAGCCTACATGAAGTGTAACTGTTTAATTGTAACATTAATGTGTTACTGGACACGCTGGTCTGGTTGGTTAGACCAGTGTTTGAAGTGGAAAACACACACACACACACACACACACACACACACACACACCAATTAAAATAATGCTGACAGCGTGGACTAGAAGACAGGTGGTGGTTTATGTATTTAAATGATGATCAGGCTGCTGTAAAATGTAATCTCCATCCACATCCAGACACAATTATCCTCTATTCTTTCTCTATTTGCTCTGCTCTTGTCTGGGCCGATCAGCTGACAGTGCGCGCGACGCGCCTAACTAGCGGCTGATGCACATTTTACGCATTTGGAGAGGTGGGCTGGATGCTTTGCGTTTACTGGAAGATGGTCCTCTTAACGCACGGGTGTAGACTACATATTAATGACAAATGAATGTAAATTAAATTGTGAGTTTTTACTTCATATTTTATAAATAAAAATGACGGGGGAACACATTTATGACGTCTTTTTAAACGAAATTTTCTAGCGCGACCTGCCTGCTTCACTTAAGTCACTGCTTATTAAGGTCCGTCCAAAATTACTGTGGGAAACGGGTAATAATGGCTCTTTGATGGGAACAGGTTGCCGACCCCTGGTATAAGATCTGTGCTGGTAAAACAAAAATCCTCATCAGCAGGCTTTTTTGAAAGTGGGGGGGACACAGCTGCCAATCACAAATTTTGCCGGGGACATGTCCCCGGCGTCCCCGGTTAAAATGACGCCTATGTCTGCAACGCTGCAAGTGTTTACAGACACAACAGCTCTTTTCAGAGCTACTTCAACTCAGACATCAAACGTGGACACCTACTCTGCAGACCCCGGGTTGCATCTCATGGCCGGGGAAGCGGAACTCAGAGGAAGCTACTAATCTCTGAGTATCATGGTTTCGACGTCTGGTAACCTCACCACTCTGACCGCAACCGTCCAGACCGCTGGGAGCAACTCATACCAGGGTGTTGTACGCCTGCATACTGGTGTCTGATGAGTTTATTCAATAAACAACTATCTAGTTATAACAAACAACTAATTCTTTTACAACAAAGATTTCACTATTTCTCTCAGATACAAAGAACGGTTGCTACAACATCCAGCTTCCATCACAACACCTCACATCCACCACACCACATTATTCATATCTTGTCATATATCATTAGTTTAGGAAAAAATATTAAATGAATTTTACAAACTATATACTGACTGTCTGAATTAATAGGAAGTGTGGTTATGGTTCCTGAATAAGCAAAGAACCCTAGAATCTTCTGATTAAACATTCAAAGAACAATCAGATTGGTGTTTCATATTTGTATGGAATATCACATCTTATTGGTCATAATTAATATGTATTAATTGCTACAGACAATAAGTATAAATTTTTGTTATGTTTTTGTAGGAAGAGTGTACTTCCCTTATATTCTTCTTCTGCCATTCCTGTAGCTCTTTTTTAGTTATGCAATCTGTTTGTTGAAATGAAACCGCTAAGGAAAAGTAAATGTCCCTCAATCCTACAAGAAACTAGACTAAAGAATAAATAAAAATGCTGAAAGAAATTTAAACGTCTGAGCAAGACTTTGGCCTTTAAATGTATTATTGATAGATGGCCTGTATTTATATAGCTCCCCAAGGTGCTTTACAACACAATAATCATTCACACACCAGTGGTGATGTGGTTCACTGCAGTCACACCTGCCCTGGAGCACACCATCAGAAGGTTGCACCACCAGGACACAACGCCTACGACCGCCAGAGCAGGACACAAACCAGCAACCGGTTGGTTACGGGGAGGAATTCTACTCTTCTGCTAGTTAATATATGTTAAAGGTCAACTTTACTCATATTTTTAAAACATTTGCAGTGGTCTCTAGTAAGAATGAATGCCTTGTAAGTCCTTCTCTGGGGGGAAAAAAGCTCTGGTGGCTCTGGTGTCCTGTTTGAGGACATAGAAGTCAGCTGGAGGCTGGATTTGGAGTCTTATATCCTGATATTTGGACATCTTGCCTGTGATTGGCTAACTGCAATGCAACGCTGGAAATGACTCAGTTTGCTCTGGATGCTTAACCAACATCTTTCCCTGTCACAAGTGAAAATGGGTGAGTCCATGAATGTCAAGCGACGGTTTGATGTAGGTCAGGCTTTTCTGAACCGAGCATTTTTCTGTTTATCAGAAGCTAATGCAGAAAGTAGGGGTAGACGTCTATTTTCACGTTCAGCCTGCATGACAAACTCAGACTGACTCATGTTTCAGCAAACACACCTCACAATTTCAAAAGGGAAGTCTTATTTGTAAACGTGTAAAAGGTGGAGGAGATTTTGACAGATGTTCTTCGCGCTGTCTTAAATGACCATAAAAATATCAGCTCAAAGCTATTACTGTAAATACGTGTTCTCTAGTGAGTTGTGACGGGACACAATAAGATTTAAGGCAGCTTGGCTTAAAGAGATCCAGACCATTAAAGAGCAGCAGAGCATACCTGAACTCACTGGCTGTCTATCTTAGTCAGAGGAGAGTGGATCCATATGTTCTCCTGCTCCTTTCATGCTCTTTCCCTTTTTTTATGTCTTTTCTCTACACCCTCACTAGCCCAGTGTATCCGAGTGGCACCACTAAGAGAAATATAAAGCTGTCAGGTCTTTTACCTCCAGCTCTTAAACATGAAGGTGCTAAATACAGAGAGCAATGCAAAACACGCTCCTCCTCTGCTCCTCCAAAGCGGCGTCTGTTTATCCTGGCAGACGTTTGTTCCCGTATGCTCCGACATTACTCCTGCTCAGAACCGCCGTTCTCTTGGCACGGTGCTACACAGCCAGAGTAAACATATGACCTCAGCGCTTTGTGGCACTGAACCGGCCCGGTAGCCAGAATCAGCAGCGCCACTGGAACATAAATACACACATGGACACACAAATAAAATGCTAGCAAAGTGAGTTTTTGATGTTAATTAGGTAAAGAAAAAAAATCCTGAAAACAAAAAATTTCTTGTACAATCCAATATGATATCTGATGTCTGACACTTTTTACCCTGTTTGTGTTTAAACCTGGATAAAACAGATTAAGTTGGATTACAGTGCCAATAGTCTTAAATTAGTGAGTATTTAATGGTTTGCCTTACTGAATAAATGTGACCCTGGCAATGCCCCTAGGTTGCCACTTGACACTGAGCTACCTGCAGAAGGGGAAAAAACAATAATTAATAAAATTAGATTTGAATATCTTAATTTTATTTACTTTTATTTACTTTGATAATAGGTAAGACCTATTTTGTGGTCATTTTACTCACTACCTCAACTCAATCCACTACTCTGGCCTAAAGAAATATAACTAAAGATTTTAGTGTTGTTCTAAAGAATTAATTCATTCTACTTTCAAAGTTGGATGATGAGCTGGGTTTGGGAGCTCAGAGAAAGTATAAGTCTTTATTTTTAGAAACAGAGTTGAAACCTCCCAACTTCTGCCCTTCTCTCTTACCCTCTTTGCTAACGCCGAGGCAGCCCTTCAGCTCCTGCAGGGAAATTGCCCTGTCCTTATTCAGGTCACAGTAGTCGGTAAACTTGCGGGCACATTTCTTAGGTTTGGCTTTCTTCTTCAGGTACCTCTTGAAAGGTTTTAATTCTTTCTTGTTGATGTCGTGGCTGCTGTTGTTGTCCAGCTGGGCAAAGTACCAGTGCACCACTCGTTCCTCCAGAGTGTGACTGGGGTCAGGTTCAACAAACCTGGGAAGATACGTCAATACATCAGTTAGTGTTTCTGTGAAAAAAGGCTAACTACCATCTTTACCAATAGATAGCTTCCTGAAGGGCCTCAATGTGGAAAAATAGAGTTTACACCTGATGAGACTGATGAGCTAACAGCTAGGCTGACTTCAACCAAGATCAAAATATATTGATGCTGTCTTAAAACCTCTGTAGTCTAAATTTGCCCACAGTTCCTTTAAAGTTGTTTTGTAAAACATTTCTCTGTCACCAATTTTGTAATGTGGTAATTTTGGCTAAACCACATGTACTCAGGGGCGTCGGACTGGGGGGGAAAAGGGTACCGTTTACCCAGGGCCCACTGCAGGGAGGGGCCCTGAGACAGCTTTGAATAAAAATGTTTTATTGTTGTTGTTTTTTCCCCCCAACTTACTTAATGTCTTAATAAACTTCCCTTTACCTGGATAAAGAGGTTAAGAAACAGAATTTTGCCTTAATATATCAATATATATCAGTATTAGCAAAGCTTAACATCATGAACCGTGACAGACATGACTGAAGAGCAGATGAAGATATCATGCCAGGCACTGATGAGAAAATATTACAAGGATCTCACAGCTGAATTTGAGAATGAGATGCTACACCTGAGAACAATATATGGTGCCACATTTCCACACATTCGGTCTCCTCTTGAGCTGCTTAATGCCATCTACAGGATGCAATTACAGAGCATTTTTGGAGAAGTTTGTATTGGACTGAGGATATTTTGCACGCTACCTGTGACTGTTGCTGGGGGTGAACGGGCTTTTAGCAAACTGAAACTGGTGAAAAATTATTTGAGATCAACAATGTCCCAGGATAGACTGAACAGCCTAGCTCTTCTTTCTATTGAAAGCCAGTTAGCCAAAGGATTGGACTTTAAAGATCTCATAAGTGATTTTGCTAACATGAAGACCCGTCAGTGGGCATTTACTGGAAAATAAATTCCAGGATTTTTGTTTGAACACTTTTTGGCAAATAAAAATAATTATATGTGAAGTCTGGGCATTTCACTTTTATTATGCTGGCATTTGTATTTGCTCAATATAGAGGTTAAACTAAGATCATATTTATTATCTTGTCTTATAGCATGACAAAATATGTGTAAGAGAGATATTAAGTAATTGAGCATGGGGGCCCACCTAGAAGACTTTTACCTAGGGCCCAGAATTTGGTGCTACGCCCCTGCATGTACTTGACCCCTGGAGGTACTGTAGATGCTATAATCATGCTAATGCTTGTAAATAAATGGAAATCTCCATGTAAACTATCATGTGAAGCAAAGTTAGCAACAAATTAAAAGTTTTTAAAATGACATTTACATAAACAGCCATTAAAAAAAGAGACTGGACCTGTTTTGAGACAATGACAACAGACGCTATGTTAAGACTAGCCGTTAGCTCATCAGTCCTGAGCATTATCTCCTCAGGGGTGCTATAGAAGGTGATAAAGTTATGAGAACTTATACACAAAAAACACACCTCAGAATGGCTAAAATTATTCTTTAATTCATACATCTTACACCATACAAATGAAGACAGTAATAATGTAGAATTAGCTTGTTTAGCTCACTGCCAGTGGGCAAGTCTGACGTTTTTAGAGTCACATAGCCGTGTCTTACCTCCCGCCACCAGAGGGGGCTGGTGAGTTTATGGCCTGCACCATGTCTGTGGTGAGGGCATCTAACAAGCTTGTAACGAATTCCACTTTCTTCCCCTCCGGGCAGCCTGGTACAAATCAAAGACGAAAAATAGAGCAAAATTACCTTCCACCACTAATTTGGGTCATTAGGTCCTGAAAAGCCTCAACACCATGAATCAGCATGACAGACCTCAAACAGAGAAAGTCTGTTAGTAGCTCAGAGTAATCACGCCATCCTTGTTGGGCGTTTAGGCTGAATTACGATGTTCGCATTTTTAATGGAGGCGATGGTTTGGTTGTTTTGTAGGATTTGGACCAAACAGCACATGGTGAGAGGAGGGAGAGAAACGTGCTGTGCTTTCAGAGAGCTCTGTTGAGCAGACCTGTTAACTTTTATGACACAATTCTGAACACCTCGGGTAGCTCTTTCTAATTGCCCAGATGAATACTTTTAGTGGTGTGCTTAACCAGTGCAAATGTTTCCCTACTAATTGTGTCTCTTATGAGCTAACTTCAAACACACCTCAGTGCTTAACTAATTTTCCTTTGTTCCGGTTTGAGCTGTCCTTTTCTCGAGCTTAATAGTTGATCTCTTTTCTCCCTGTCACCTGCACTGGTCCTGACTTTCTGTTAAAGGTGGTCCGCTGCCCCACCAGGTGAATCCAATTGGCCCATCTTACATGAAGTGGCACTGCCGTGCTGTGTCTTTATCCAAGTGTTAAATTGGGGCATACAAAGTGCAACCCGTTATGTGCAGCTAATGTGGGAAGGTGTGGTACAAGACATCTGGTGGTATCAAACACACTGGGCCTCCCAAGCGTCTTAACTAGAGAAAGCTGGTGAAATCTTTGGTGTTTCCGGTGTGAATGGAACACAGGATGGGGGAATGTCTCGTGTCCAAACAGAGACATGCAGACTTGTATACTCATAGACCTGGAGGAGTCATCTATTGTTTGTAACACCACAGCAAGCCTTCAGAAAAAATAAACGAAACGATAACATTTTAGTAGTGATGCAAAAGCTACGTAATAATATTTAAAGGGATATTTCTGCCACTTTAACTCCAACCTATGTTAGGTAGCTTCCTGAACAGCCTCCTTTCCGGTCCAACAGGACTGACATGCTAACGGCTAGTTCAGACACTGCTGAGATCAAATTGTCTTGCTCTAAAATCTATCCTTTACCCCAATGTCACAATAGGTTAATAGGTTAAAAATATCACCAGCTGCAACAAAGGGCAGGTCTTGTGCAGCAGCGGTCAAATGGGGCTGTATATCGCAAAAATCCTAAACCCACATTCACTCAAAGTTCTAACACATTTAAAGTGGTCTCAATTATAAATGAATGCCTTGTAAGTTGTTCTCTGTGGAAAAAAGCTCTGGTGCCCTGTTTCAGGAAGTAGAAGTAAATCAGCAAGATTTGGAGTCTTATTTCCTGATATTCCGACACCTCACCTGTGACTGGCTAACAGCAACACGACTCTACCACTGACTCAGTTCGCTTTGCAACGCTGATGTTTTATTTTCACAAATAACACAAGCCTGAAGGAGATCATCCATGTTGTAGAGTTGCTAATGCTAACAATAACCTCCTACTAGTATAGACGTGCTCTGTTCTCCACCGGAAGTTCTGGCATTTTAAAGATCAGAACCATTCTACAATATCCCCAAGTTAAGAAGAAATGGCTTAGAGCTGCATCTGCTGATTGCTGCAAACAAGTGTTTAATCGACATTTGCATCTTTTAAAATTTTGCATTACAAGGTTATTTTCTCTGATTTAACAAACATCAGCTTTGATTCCTGCATGAATCTGCCTTTTATTTGATTTTTGTTTGCCTGTAAAGACCCTCAGCACTCTATGTAGCTAATCATGCATTGTGACCAAGGTGAGTGGATGTTAATAATCTTTGCAAGTTCCTCCTGAAGGAGGTGCTCTTTATCTGCACGCTGTTCATGAACCGGACTCTCCTCTCGCTGCCTTAATGTGATGGCCATGAAACAGCGAGCTTTGTTGTGGTGGTTCAAACATCTTTCTACAGTACATAAACATATACCCTGAGCAACGCCCCAACCCCACACCTTTCGTAAAACTTGCCACACATCTGCTGCACAGTCAGGAGTATGCTCAACTCTGTAAACCTACCAGATGGGGAATTAAGTAAGAGTTACAGTCCCGCTTCAACTCATGAGGAAACAGTAGGGAAACAAAAGAAAGGGAACAAAAACAATAACAGAGAAGGGAGTTACAGTAGTCACCAATAAATCTGCAATATCAACTCGATCTACACACACAATTAATGGAAACAACCTTTTTATCCTGCGAGATTTAATGGTTTGATCTCATTGCTTGTTTAATGCACATTACATAAAATCCCTTCTCCAATTTTAAAGCTTTCAATTGGTGACCCTGTGGTGGGCTTTTGTTTGTAAAAGGCCTCGGTGAAAACAATGGATTTGCCATCAAGTTTAATAAAACAACATGAAGAAATCATAACAAACTGACATTTACGCTTTTTCTGAATCAGAATCCAAAACGTTTCAAGCTGCAGAGAAAAAAAAAGGAAACCTGTAAGCGGTCTGTCCTGAAATGGATCATATGCCCCTGAGATTTGGGATCGTGCAGCTTCGTCACACTCCGGCGTCTTGTACCTGTTGCAAGAAAAAATGCAAAACATGAGACACAAGATGAAGTCAGGAAAACATAAAAATAGTATCAGATAAGGTTATCATTCATGTTGACAGATCTGCTCAGTCACAGGAAATAAAAGAGATCAAACAAGCCTGGAACTAAGGCTCAACAAAACAAAAACACATGAATCTGTCTGAGCCGGAGCATGAAACAAGGAGATGGTATCGCTGCGAGGAAAATACCCTCATCTGTCTTTACTGTGAAGACAAACTTACATGTTAAACTTTTCACTCTTTTTTTCCCCTGAGACACTTCTGGCAGAACTTGAAGTATGCAATGTCGGAGGAAACGAGATAGCGCCAAACACCAGTCACCGTCTTCTATGTCCAAACATCTTTTGTTGTCTGTGACTTCAATTGTGTTTTTCTTTTTGGGACTCTGGTAGTTTGTCCTAAAGTTGAAGTGGTAGCAGCCAGCTGTTTCTCCTTCTCTGATATTATCGAGCGGAGAACCTCACAGACCAGTGGTGTTCTGTTGCTAAATATGTGAGTGTGTAATGAGTGGAGGGCCCAGGGAAGTGCAGCGGTTTGACGAGACGAATAACTGAACGATGATCCAATAGTTGGTTTCAGTCCGAAATGTGTTATTGGTGGAGGTTTTCAGACAAATGTTTATTTTGTTTATCTCCACAATATATTTATAGCTAGTTAGAAGTTTTTTGAGAGGCATGGGAACATTTTTAGGTTAATTTATTTCCCAAATTTGTCGTTGCAGCTTTAAGTGTAAAAGGCGTCTAACACCAAAACGCCCACAGATTCCCCACACAAAGTCACAAAGGTAGTATCAAGACAAACTTTAGATGCAGATCATTTTATTAATGTTGAAAGATGCCAAAACTTAAAAGTGAAAAGCACAATCAGGAAGTCAACTTTTACACCTCAACTTCAAAGTGGAAGTACTGTAAGTTCACATAAACAAATCCACATGAGGGTTCAAAAAGGCATAAAGTGGCTCTCTCCATCTTCTGCCCTTGTTTCTGCTGAGTGAGATTAAAACATCTTGTGAGATGTCAGCATTTTGTGGTTATGGGTTATCTCATGGGCTGCACAGTGGTTCAGTGGCTAGTGCTGTTGCCCTACAGCAAGAAGGTCATGGGTTCGAATCCCAGCCAAGAGTGTTTCTGCATGGAGTTTGCACATTCTCCCTGTAAATGCATGGATTCTCTCCGTAAAACTCCAGCTTCCTCCTCCACAGTCAAAAAACATGATTGTCAGGTGGACTGGTTTCTCTGAAGTGTGTGTGTGTGTGTGTGTGTGTGTGTGTGTGTGTGTGTGTGTGTGTGTGTGTGTGTGTGTGTGTGTGTGTGTGTGTGTGTGTGTGTGTGTGTGTGTGTGTGTCTCGTCCTGCGATGGACTGGCAGCCTGTCCAGCTCTGCTGTACATAGGCCCCCCGTGACCCTGCATGGATAAGCGGGAAAAGAAAATAGATGGACGGATGGACTTATCTCATTACTACAAGATATTAACAAGTTATTTTAAGACACTCTCATTGAAGCACATTTTTATGTCATTATTACAAGACCATTTCTTGTTAATGTAATGGATATAACCTGAAGACTCGGAAATTCAGCCAAACACAGCAGTTTGTGTTTCCTAATGTTGTGACTTGGCACACATATGGCAATAAAAACTTCTTATTCTGATTCTGATTCTGATTAAAGAAGATATTTATTTTAGAATGTGGGGGAATAAGGGAAAAGTAGAAAGTTCTGCTGTTATGAAAACTGGAGACAGAGCAACATGTGCTGTGATGGCGGGGAGAAGGGAGGGGACTGTCTTGGTGCCAGCTATGCAAACTCCTCTTCTTGTCTGTGGATTTCCCCTCCTCTCCTCAGAATGACACAGACAATTAGTTCAGCCCAACAGAAGTTCATCAATCGAAAATCCAATGTCTAGGTGAGGTACAGGCAAGGTCATCCACAGGCAGGCAAAAGTCAGTAATACTTATCAGGGGGTAGAGCAGGAATCGGTAGTCAAAGTTCAGAGCCAAGGTAGGTCTCCAGATGACAGATGGGCGAGAGAATCCATGAGGGGCGAGGCAGGCAGAATCCGTGGACAGAAAACGTGGTCAAAAAATCAGAAAAGGGCTTGGCTGAAAAATATCTCTGGAGTCTCTACTGGCACAAGGCTGTCGATCATCTGACAGGGAGACAGAGCCTGAGCTTTGCTTAAAAGGAGGAGCACACAAGTGCAGCAGGGAGACAATCAGGCAGGGCTCAGGTGAACAATGTGAAGCTGATTAGTAACAGGAGGACTGGTAGAAAGGAAAAAACAAACATGGCAGGCATGGCAGAACAACGTGGAACCATTACAGTACCTCCCCCTCAAGGACCGGCACTCGACGGGCCACCCGGCATTGAAGGATGAGTTTGATGGAAGTCTCGGATGAGAGAATTATCCAAGGTGTGATGGGCAGGGACCCAAGAGCGTCCCTCAGGGCTGTAACCCTCCCAGTCGACAAGGTAGTGCAACCCATGGCCCCAACGACAGTACTGGAGGAGCCGCCGAACATCAAAGACAGGGCCCCCAGCAACCACCCAGGCGGGAGGAAGGGGGTCTGAAGGAGAGCACAACACAAGAGACAGACAGAGGTTTCACACAGGATACATGAAAGGTAGAGCAAACACGGAGCGTCCCAGGAAGATGGAGGCGAACTGCCACCGGGTTGAGAACTTTTGAGATGGGGAATGGGCCAACAAAGCGAGGGGCCAGTTTGCAGCACTCAACCTGTAGAGAAAGATCCTTGGTAGACAGCCAAACATTCTGTCCCACCTCGTAGGCAGATGCAGACACCCGTCTCCGGTTAGCCACACGAGAATACACAGCAGAAGTCTTAAGCAGAGCACAGCGGGCTTTTCTCCATACCCGCTGACATAGCAATGCTGCTGCATGAGCAGAGGGAACCTTGGCAGCTTTGTCCTGGAGAGAGAACACAGGTGGTTGAAGCCCATTCACCGTATAGAAGGGTGATAGCCCAGTGGCACTGGAGGGAAGGCTGTTCAGAGCTTGTTCAACCCAGGGGAGATTCTGAGACCACTTAGTAGGGTCATGTTTGCACAGCATGCATAGTTTTGTCTCAATCTCTTGATTAAGGCACTTGGTCTGTCCATCAGACTGTGGATGAAAACCAGAGGAGAGACTTGAATTAATTCCAAGCAACCCGCAGAACTCCCTCCAGAATTGCGAGACAAACTGACGGCCTCAGTCAGAGACAATGTCAGTGGGAATGCCGTGCAGTCTGAACACTTCTCGGGCTAAGATCTGTCCAAGCTCCTTGGAAGACGGCAACTTTACGAGGGGAGCCAGGTGTACCGTCTTGGAGAACCTGTCAACAATGGTGAGTAGTACAGTAAACTTGTTAGAGGGGGCAAACCTGTGATAAAAATCCATGAGATGTGGGACCAGGGGTGCTGAGGTATAGGAAGAGGGTGCAGGTAACCAGCTGGGGGTCGGCGTGAGGGCTTGGCCTGACAGCATATGGGGCAAGCTAGGATGAATCCTTTAACATCCTGCAGCATGGTCTTCCACCAAAAATGTTCCCTGACCACCGACATGGTCTTACTAACTCGTGGGTGATAATAGAGATGAGAACAATGGCACAAGGAGAATACCTCAGAGACCAGATGGTCTGGGACAAAAAGACGGTCCTTGGGACACCCCTCAGGTGCTGGGTGTTGTTGATGTGCCTCCCGTATCATGTTCTCTAGTTTGAGTCGTGTGACCGACAATCGTACCGACTAGGGAAGAATGTAGTCGTTCCCCTCCTGGGTCAGCCCCTCGACTGATCCTTCATGGATCGTGGATAGGGCGTCTGGTTTGATGTTCTTAAGGCCGGGTCTGTAAGACAATGTGAAGGTGAATCTGTTGAAAAAGAGAAACCACCTTGTCTGCCTGGGGTTGAGCCTTTTGGCTGAATGGAGATATTGAAGGTTCTTCTGGTCAATCCACACCAAAAAAGGCTCCTTGGCTCCCTCTAGCCAGTGTAGCCACTGAAGGGTTCTGGTTTCTGTATTTGGTCGCAAGCTCCTTTAGAGCATATGCACAAAGCTGAGACTTAAAGTCAAACATCATTTGTGATTTTAAGGTGCCGCTAACTCTGTCCAGCAGAATTCTTTCCAAGACTTTAGAAAGCATGCTAGCCAGAGCAACGGGCCTATAGTTATCCATGCTACCATCGCCCACCCTTGTCTTTCACCACTGGGACCAATAGAACAGCTAGCACTGAATCAGGCAATCATCCATGAGCAAGAAAAGCTGAAAGGCATATAGCGGTGGTGTGAGTGGTGCTATGTTACTGCTAGCATACTTTAGGTATGTGGCTTTATTATTAGGTAGTTTAGTAATAGCTTGATGGAACTCATGTGACATAATTTAATCTATACTTTCACTTTTACCCATTATGTACAGTTCACTCGGTACACAATTGAACAAGTCGTAGTAATGATGTCTCCACAACTTTAGGATATTTTCAGTTCCTGAGACTCCATCAACCACACAGGGTATGGGTGTTCTCTTCCTGTAGTGTCTCACTTCTTTCCAGAAGTCTTTTGGTTTGTTAAGTAGTTTCAGAGCCAGAGACTCAGCTCTCATAGCTTGATTATTTTTACTAAGAAAACATACTTCATATTTGCATTTAGCATTTTAGCCCTTTTACTCTCAAGCACAGGTCCATGTCTAGGTCTCCCTGCTAGAACCCACTTTTTGGAGGCCTCACGTGCTTCAGCATGACACTCAGACAAATGCTCTCTCCAGCCTGGTCTTATCTTTGTTTTAGTTTTATCTTTGTGAAAGGGAATGCTAGCCTTAAGCCTGATTCATGCTTCTCCGTCAGCTCCGCAAGGGACAGACACGCACAAATTGACGGAAGCGTTTTGCTCTCATACTTCTCCGTCTCCTGTGGAGCGTTGCAAAGCAATTCCCCGGCAAGACAACAGAGGGCGTAACGCTGTTCTGTGGTATCCTGTCATGTATCTGTCCAAGATAGTGTGATTACATTGTGTTTTTTTTTTGTATATAAGAGACTTTTTAACACAGACAAATTTGTCTCTCATTCTCCTCCACCTCTTCATGCGCTCGCCACCTCTAAACCCACGTTTCCTGTCATTTCCTTCCACAAATAAAACACTTGCAGCGCAACTTTTCACTCCTCCAGTCTCGGGGAATTAAACGTTCATGTTTTTAGAGTTTTTTCGCGAGGTATTCTTCAAGCTGCTCTGTGTCTGCTGCTAGTTATCCTCTGCTCTCTTCATGTTTTTGAGGGCGCAATGGCGGCGGTGTAGACGAC